>OY744520.1:93590446-93675446 GCA_963556195.1 Sepiola atlantica | reverse complement strand
AACCAACACGCATAAGCTACAAAGGCTAACCAGTCACAAGGAATTTACAACAGGGATAAAACAAAACCACACGAAGAACACCACAGCAAGAACCAAGGAACAGCAACTGCAAGAAACAGCACTTCATAATCCCCCCAATAAATTACACCGGCCTCAGCTATCACTACACAAAATGAAATATACAAAGAAACATTATAAGCTCCCTCCTCTCTCCCGCCCGTCCCTCTAAAAAAAATTTTTTTAAATAAATAAATAAAAAGAATTTTAAAAAATGTTTTAAATAAGGACGGTGAACGGGAAAAATATAAGGAATTGAAAGGAAAAAAAGGAAAAATATTTAAAAATTAAAAATAAATATTATTTCATTTTTATTTTTTATATATATATATATATATATATATATATATATATATATATATATATATATATTTTTTAATGATGCCGGCCTAGGCTGACACCAGACAAAATATTTGTAGAGGGTTGAGGAGGATGAGAAGACAGAGGAGGGACAGCACAAACCAGACCTCCACTGGACCAGTACAGAGAATGCTGGGACCTTGGGGAGTCTTATTGCCACTGAAATTCCAGAGAAAGCTAATTGTCCTTACCAGCTAGAAATCAATGGTAAGCGGCTGTTGCGATACCGCATCGTTAGCGAAAAGAGGTGAAGAATACTGGAAATCTGGGGAGGCTTGTTGTCACTCAGACTCCAGGAAATACCACTGGTTGTTGGCGGTGAGCAATCACTGACGATGATCTGTGTGAGAACTCCTAGTGAGTACACATAATAATAATGATAAAGAGTTTGATCTTCAGTTTGGTGCAGCAATTATAGTGGTGATGGTAGCGTGTGTGGGAGTGTTGTTAAAACGTTGAGATTTGATTGTGTTTTATTTTAATTATATTTTGAATTCATCTAATTGTCATTAACTAATAAATAAATGTATTACTAAATTCATAATTAAATTTGTTTAGTTTACACAATATGTTGTAATACTACTACTACTACTACTACTACTACTACTACTACTAATAATAATAATAATAATGATTAGATTATTCAAATAATTATAATAATAATAATGATAAACAGTTTGATTTTCAGTTTGGCTCAACAATGATGGTGGTGGTAATTTGTGTGGGAGGTTAACACATTGGGATATAATTTTGTTGGTTTTTATTTTAAGTGTTTGTACTTTTTTTAGTATTTGGAATTTATGTAATTGTCATTAATAAATTGACAAATGTATTAATAAATTAATAATGCATTCCTTGTTATCATATACTACATACAATCTTAAAAAAACACCTTTAATTTAAGCTAGAGCTGTGGAGAAAATTTAGAAAAAATAATCAAAAGACAAAATAATAACATTCTAAATGGCAACAAAAATACTGAAAGAAAAACAACAAAAACTAAGGCTTGCAACTGCACAAACAAAACAGAATGCCCATTACAACAAAATTGATAAATAACACAAACAGTAAACCAAGCTACAATTTCAACCAAAGAAAACCCAACCCTGAAAAAATACTATATAGGTATGGCTGGTAATACTTTCAAAAGAAGTTATACCGGCCATAAATAATCATTTAATAAGTATGTCTACTAAAACAGAACTAACCTCTATATATACTACTGGGAATTAACTCGCACTACTCAATCACCAATAGTGACTTGGAACACTATTTGAAAAACCAGTACCTGCGGTTTCCTGAACTCACCATGTTGATTTCTCGCGTGTAACGACCATTGGTCTTCTCTGGGATTTGCGTGGCAAAAAGCCTGCCCAAGGTCTCAGCACTCTCTGCACTTCCAGTGGAGGTCTGGTTTGTGCTGTCCCCGTCTCGGTCTTCTCATCGTCTTTTACCCTATGCACATATGTTGTGTGGTGTCAGCCTAGGCTGGTACCATTTTTTTTTATTTAAAAAAATATGCTTTCTATTTTATTTCATTATTTTTATTGGATTGATTTTTTTGGGGGGGACTTATGGTGTTTCTTGTTATTTCTGTTCATTGGTTTATTTTTGTGTCGTGTCAGCTGAGACCAATGTAATTTATTGGGGAGAGAGCCATTAAGTTATGTTTGTGCTCTTTTGTGGTGTGGTGTTCTTTGTGTGGTTTTGTTTTCTTCCTGTTTTAGATTCCGCGTGACCCTTCGTAGCTTATGCGGGTTGGTTTCCGCATTCGGTGATTTTCTTAAAAGTGCGGCTGTTTTGATCATTGCCGTCCTTTGTATAGTGTCAATGATCCCTTTGATTCTAATTTCTGACAGTCTTTTTTCAATTTTTTTTTTATTGTTCCTAGTGCTCCTACGATTATTGGTATTACACTGACTTTTTTATGCCCCATATTCCTTTCAGTTATCTGGCTAGTTCCGTGTATTTGCTTCGTTTTTCCGTTACTTTGATCTTCACTCTGTGTCTGCTGTAACGGCGAAGTCTACGATTTTGCAAGTGTTTTCCTTCTTGTTGTCTTTTCTATAACATCTAGTCTCCTTGCTTGTATGAGTTTTTCTGTTTGTATATCCATATCCCAGTTGATTTTGTGTTTTTCGTTTTCCAGTACTGTTTCTGGTTTATGTGTGTACTATTTGTCTGCATATTGAGACATTCAATTGTTTGCACAGTTCCCGGTATACTGCTTTCCCCACACACTGATGTATGTTCTTGTATTCTTTTTGAGCTAGTTTGCTATATTCACTTATTATATGATTTACTGTTACGTCTCTACTGTCCACACACTCTGCATTTACTATTTTCCTGGGTTTTATCTATTTTAGCTTAAATGTAGTTTGTCCTAATGGCATTGTTCTGTTCAGCCACTAGTACGGATTCCGTTTCTCTGTTCAAGTGTCCTTTTCTTAGCCATGCCCAGCTATTTTCGTTGGTTTCTTCTCTTGTCAGTCTTCTGAAGCGTCCATGTAGTTGTTTTTCTTCTCACTTTTCTTTTCTTGTCGTTTTGTTTCTGGTTTCGGTGCTGTCCGAATTGCTTGTTGGAACAGTGTCTCTTTCTGCGGTGATAAGGATTTCCGTGATCCGAGTTATGAATTTCTTCAGCTCTTTTTTTTTTTAGTCTTTTACACAATTTTCTATACTTACCAGTCCTGTTCCCCCTTTCGTTTCTTTTCATGTAGAGTATGTCCGTATCGTCTTTTGGGTGTAGGGCATTTATTATTATTATTATTATTATTATTATTATTATTATTATTATTATTATTATTATTATTATTATTATTATTATCACTTATTGTTTAAACTTAATACATTTGTGAATAAAAATATTAATAAATGTATTAATTAATTTATGACAATTAGATGAATTCAAAAAAACTAAGGAAAAAGTAAAAAACTAAGAATTAAAAAACTAATTCCGAGCCCATTGTGTTATCCCCCAACTTACTAAGAATGGAGAATAAGTCGACACTGAATTTAGAGGCACAGGTGCGGTTATTTATGAGATGTTTACCTATCGACCAGCCATAAGTATTATTCAAAACGTCAGTTGGTAAATAATTTGCATCGCAAATTTTTGTGGGCACGTGTTGTTTGACCAGGATGTTCAATCTTTGTGACGTCATCCCAACGTAGTGCATACTGCAACTACATTTAAATAAATAAATAATGGAATTATTATGATGTGGGGGGAGGACATCTTTTCTAATAGAAGTCAAGATTGGTCGAGAGGAAAAACAACTCGAGTATTCGCAGCAAAATAACATTGTTGTACAGACAAAGAGATTTGTTTGGCGAACCTATCACTAATGTTACCAAGCCAAGGTAGGCGAAGGTAAATAGGGCATCTGTCTACAGAAGCTGGTTTGCTTTTGTAAAAATGTAATATTTGTGTTTTAATCGTATATTGTACAATGTCTAAAGGATAGCCATTGTTACAGAGGGTCTTAGTGATAAATTTAATTTCTTCATCCATATTTAAGGCCCTATGAGTAAGCGTCTTAATAAGATTAAACTTTTGCTTCGTGGGACAAAATGAGTACCAACGAGTGTAAATACGTTGGGATAACGTCACAAAGATTGAACATCCGGGTCAAACACCACGTGCCCACAAAAATTCGCGATGCAAATTATTTACCAACTGACGTTTTGAATAATACTTATGGTTCGTCGATAAGTCAACATCTCATAAATAACCGCACCCGTGCCTCTAAATTCAGTGTCGACTTATTCTCCATTCTTAGTAAGTCGCACTCTCCTTATCATCTCAAGATCCTAGAAACAATTAATATTAAGTCCTTCAGAACTTCTCTTTGCAAGCAAAGAGAAAATCTCCTCGGGCTTAATGTTGTTTCTATTTGATTGAACTTTTCTTTTTTTTATCCCTTTCCCTCGCTATAATTCTCATAGCATCCTTTTTATATTTTTTATACATTTCCTCGATATTTGTCTCTGTTGAGCAAGGTAAGAAACCGGTCAGCTGCTCTTTCATCTTGTTAATTTTTTAAATTTTTTTATTCATTATGAGTAATAAATATTGTCTCTTCAATAACATTTTAAAGTTTTGTACGACAAAGAAAATATTTATATATATATATATATATATATATATGTGTGTATATATATATATATATATATCCTCTTATTTATCTCTCTTTTTCTATTTCTTCGTCTTTCTTTTTATTCTTTGTATTTATTTTAATTTTATTATAGCTTATTTTATTTTATTTCATTTAATATTTAATTTTTGATGTTGTAAATTTTATATAGTTCTATTTTATTTTTTATGTTGATTTTTAACAATCCCAACTACGTGGCTTTCAAAATTTTAATTTAAATTTAATTATTTTCTCCTCATTTAATTATTTAAAAACATACCTTAAGATTATGATCGGATTTTAACTTTGTCTGATGAGATCTCAGTTGATAACAGCTGTTGATCAATGACATCGACATGCCTGAGCCCCAGATTGTGTACATGTTTGTGTAAATGAAAAACTAATTATATATATATATATATATATATATATATATATATATATATATATATATATAATTTAATATTTATTTATAAATATAATACAAAGCCCCTTTAAGAAATTAAAGTCGAGCACCCTCGGGGATATTAAAAATAGACTGTCAAAAAGCTCTAATGCCAAGTTCCGAATACGTTCGTCGAACACTCTTGACTAGTCTTCTATCTGTGCCAGCTTCTAGGTACATATATATCTTGATTTCCCTTAATTACGTGACAGTTTCCGTTGGCCGAGTGGATATGGCGACTGCTTGCAGATTCTAGGCTGACTCTGTGAACCAGGTTCTCGCTACCTGACGGTCTGAAACTGATAGTTTCCTTTACTGATGAGAGCAATAAGCTTGAAACGCTAGCGTTTATAGGTATTAATAATTTAATATTATATAATATATATATAGATATATATATATATATATATATATATATATATATATATATATATATATATATATATGAAGAGAGAGAGACTTACTTCATTCAGCTATACCTCATCAGAGTAATTACTTATTATGAAACCTTTTCAAACCTAGGAACTGGGCTGATTAAACTTAGCTGATAGCCAGTTATAACTTTAATGTGTCTGCAAATGTTTTGCTAAAAGGTTTTCATGAATAAATATGTATAATGAATAAATATGCATATTTACTTATTATGTAATACTATTTTATAAACACAGTAAGGACACACTCGCTTAATTCACTATGAACGTTACCTCGCCGAATATGTAATATATATATATATATATATAGAGAGAGAGAGAGAGAGAGAGGGGAGAGATAGGGAAGAGAGAGAGGGAAGAGAGAGAGAGGCAGACAGACAGACAGATAGAGAGATAAAAAAGGGGATAAGAGAGCATGGAGAGACTCATAGACAACTACTCAGTTTTGTCCATGACTCATCAACGTGGATAGGCGTAGCGAGATATGATACCAGAATCGTAATGGTTGTACACTACGTACTGAGAAAACGAAACTGCGACTGGACATTTTTTAAAATTATATCGTGTATATAAGAAACTATACATTTATTTACAGTTTTTTATGATATTCATTTACGGAAGTGATTTTACCGCAATTTTCTTCTGGCAAATATACATATATAACCTCTATAATAATTATATTACCTATTTGATATATGAAAACCCCTAAAAGTTAAAATAAAAAATAATAATGTACCGATGTTTCTCATCATGTTGCCTAAAATGTATATTCCACACATCCCTCTGTATGGAATACCTGGCAATATTTGTTGTCTGAGACATAATGAAAGCCCTGTGTATACGATCATTAATGTCATATTAGTTTTGTCAAAACATATGTTTTGCTAAACATTGTTTTTTAAATTAAGATTTATATTTGCAATTTCTTTCTACATCATAGCTTGGATGTTTACACATTGAATTATTATTTTGTCTAGCATATATAATGTAAGTATCTAGTTTTCTAATATACAGCTGATTGTCACACTTTCTTGTTGGCGTACGCATCCTCCTAAAATAGGACGTAATACCTGGGAGGATGGTATCATGGTAATCATACAGCTTCTTGTGACAACAGAAAATATACTTTATTGCCCTAAAAGAAAAATATAATCTTCAGAAGGATGGTGTCATGATCACAGATCATATTTTAAAACAACCAAGAGAAAGAAGGTAACGTCAGGTAGACGTGTATTATTATTAACACCTATATACTACACTACTCCTACCCGAAAGCATACGGTAATGCCCTGGTGGGTTATTTCATGATAACAACACAGATACTATAGTACACTCAAAATGAAATTATATGTTTTCCTTTAAACAAACATATACTACACTTCCACCTGAACTGAGAATTACAATTAGTAAAAATAGTACCATATTAATAGAAGTTATAGTAGAGTCTCGGCTTCAGATAAACATATACAAATTATTCATTTACTATTCATCTGATAATTAAAATAAACAATTCAATAGCGTACACGAAAACGCATGTAAAGACGAAACCAACTGCGAATGTTTCGATGTATATATATATTTATATATATATATATATATATATATATATATATATATATATATATATATATATACGAATACTAATTTAAGCTGGCAAATCCTTTCCAGAAAAAAAAGAACTCAATGAAACCAACCTTGTTCGTCACACTGAATGTGACTGTAGAACGTCTGAAAAGCTTAACAAACTGGTGAATGATAGTAAAATACCAACTTCGACTGAAAGGGCATGGCAATTACTGTGATTTTGAGAGGCCTATTGCCGCTTAAATTCCAGAAAAAACACACTGGCTGTTATCATTGAGAACTCACCAGTTTTGAGTATGATAGAAACAAGAAGAGAGTACTGAAAATATAAGAAATATTTGCTGTCACTCACATCTACAGATAACATTATATATCTTACCAGCGAGAGTAACAGGTAACGATTCCTGTGAGATATAGTGAGTAAGAAATACTTTTTTTTAAAATGGTAAGTTAACGAACGTTAACATTACGGTTATACCAATAAGTGTAGCAGTCTCTAAAACCTGCCTCCCTAATATATAGTGACAAGACGCCGATTGACAACGACTTAAGTGGTCGCGATGTTCATAGTAACATGTAGACATCTCGTGAAATTTAACTAATACTACGGCAATTGTTGTCAGCTTATCGTAACTAATATCCGAGGGGATACACGTGATTTAACTGATATAAACATCTAATAAAATGACGGTAGTGCGAAGAAACGATGTTTGTCAGTTACTTACAATTTTGCACGTCGTTAAAATCTACCATAAACAGTAGTATATTTGCATCGATTATGTGTCGGTTGACAGAAAGGATTTTAAATTT
Organism: Sepiola atlantica; assembly: GCA_963556195.1. Lineage (NCBI taxonomy): Eukaryota > Metazoa > Mollusca > Cephalopoda > Sepiida > Sepiolidae > Sepiola > Sepiola atlantica. The sequence goes on along the minus strand of OY744520.1, from coordinate 93,667,623 downwards.
TATTAATGACTCCATAAATGAGTCACCGTGTAATAATAACCAATTGTGTGTCCCAAATGTCCTGGTGAGAATTCTCTCAAATTTTGCATAAAGTCTCATTGGGATACTGGATAGCATGCAATTATAAATACGAATTATCATACTTAAATATATGTCCAACAGCGACCCTTCATGAGATGCATTAGAGCGGCTTTTGGGAGGTTTTTGGATTGGTGAAATAATACCAAATATCAAGTAAACCTATACGGTACACTTGTCATAATTTCCTACTCATATCAAATGATTTCGCATCAATTTATTGTGTTGATATATCCTTGGTGACTTGGGTTTACATAATAAGTGATAGGGCAACTTGAATGTGGCCGTGGCGAAGTGAATACCGGCGTGAACTGACAACTTTGAGTGCCGTGTTCGAATCCTCTTTAATCCATGACATTACTTTCACTATGGATGTCGAAAATCAACATCTGATTCATTCTGTGACTATCTGACTCTAAGAAAATCAGAGAAACTAATGCAAACAAGCGAATTAAACAAGTTAAACAACTTAATTCACATGACAAAAAGAAGCAGCAATTCTTCGAACACCGATTTGCTCGGATATTCTATTCGAATGTTCAGTACGGATCAAAAGTTATAGACAATACATATGCATATGTTCTTCTTTACCAATTGTGTTACCACTGAGTCAATGAAGGTTATATATTTTAAATGCTAATAATTAGTTAGTCGTTTTAGCTTTTCTTAGGATGCACTCATTAACATACTCTTACACAAAAGACTTTAACAATATCTCATTAAAATCATTTAACTTAAATGCTTACCCGCTTATCGTGAGCTTTAAAATGTATGATACTTTTGGTAGGTAGGCCTCATAAGTCTTGGAAAACACCTCATTTAAGAGAAGAAAACCCCCGCTGCCTAACGATCGTACCTACACATACAAAACATTTTGTGAGTAAACCCTGAGCAAAATTCTGAGACAGTCCGACTAAAAATCAATTATGCTGTTCAGAAAAACTACGAACCGCAGGACGTGTAATATACTGTAATTTTAAACATTAAAACGCGAGATGCTGTGAAGCTGATTCGAACTGTTCAACTAACGATTACAAATGACTCATCATTTCGAGTTCTATATAAGCTGTTCGCTAGTGTGAACGCAAAATATATGTGTTGTCTCTGTATTTGTTTGCGAGTTATTAGCAAGTTATTTGCAAGAGTTCGTTCGAGACGGTGTCAATTGGGTACGTTCAGATTTGGGTCATTATAGTTCAATACTTTGTATTGCAGTGAAAATCGAAATACAAGCAGTATACTGTTCGAACTTTCACACTACATAATACTACTACTTTGTAGTTATTAATTACTTTATTTAACGATGATAATTATCTATATATATATGTATATATATATATATATATATATATATATATATATATATATCTTGTGTAGTTTATAAGTTATACTCTATCGCAGAGGTACGGAAAATGCGACTTTCCTTATTAAACAATTTAAAATCTGGTTCAAATTCGTCTTAGCAAAAGCGAGTTGCGGCCAATTTTATAAAATTGTTTCGTGTTTGGACAATTTTATAAAAGAAAACTCTTGAATGTTAATAGTTCTATCCATGAAATCAATAGGATTAAGTGTGTGAAACACTCTATAAACACTCTTTTAATTGAGTCGATATTAATTGATTTTCGCATTATTCTATTATGTAAGCATCATTTCCTCAAAGGGTGCAACATATTTCAAATGAAACCACCTTTCGAAAAAAGAGGGAAAACTTTTGGTTAAATTAATTTTTAAAAAACACTCATGTTTTTATTGATAGTTAAATGTAGCGTGTCCATGATGACACGGCTATTGATATGAACTCAACATTCTCGCTAATATTCCAGTTTAGGCAGCACTTAAATCCTTCCAGAATGGAATTTTGCACTCATAATTTTTTTTTTTAATCGACTTATCTTTCATGATATTTTAACTTTAACATTATAGAAATAAATGAATGAATATTCCCTTTAGTATATTTAAACGTTGAATATTTTATCATGTGTATTTAAATATTCGTCCATGGGCATAACGGTAACACACGGTATGAAGGAAATTCATAACCTGCCGATTTATACGAATTGACTTCACTTTATCCTATAAGTTCTGTCGTGATTCTAATTCTCTGTAATTTAAGAGATGTATAACGTTAATAAATAATAAGTCCTGTATTTGGAAACATTTAGGTTCATGATGAAACCTATTATAAGGAACTATTTATTATCTCCCTGAAAACCCTTAAAATGGTAGTGGTATTCACGCATAATGGGTTATTAGTTTTAATACAGGTAGCTGATAAGCCGAAGTTAATTAAATATTATCTCAGCTTATGAAGGGGCGTTACTCATTGAATAAACGCACTACCTAACTATTCGTTACCCTAACTCTGAGAAATATGTTCCAATGTCTACTGTTAATTCAAGATCATGGCAAAAATGTAAACTTATATGTTAAGAGCAACAGAGACTCTAGTTCACTACTAATATACAAATGTGTCAGGGTTATTAATTATTTTCTATATAATGTCAATGTTTGCTCCCACAGCAGACTTGCACATTAAGAGTATATAATTAAACGACTACAGAACAAATATCATTGAAGATCTATGCTTTAAACTTAGTGAACAGTCAAACATTGTTAAAGTATTTTGTTACCAAATATGGTTGGACTGCAGAAAATAACTGTTAATCTAATTGTAGATTCCACGGGGGAGGATTGTTTCGGTCACCGTTCGTTGAGGTCATAATTCTCACCCATTTATTAGTATGTTGATTTATTAATTAAAGTTTAAATCACTTGTAAATAAGTAGTAGAAACGGTTTTTATATGTGAAAGATCATTATGAATATAACATTTCCAGGTTAACCCTATCCCATTACCTGCTCCCAATATTTATGGATTTAAACAATATGTAGTCATTTATACAAGGTTGTCGCTTCTCCAAAAGTGGTCCCGTCGATATCTACAACGGCTGCTGATAATGATGGTGCCGACGTTGGCCCGGTATTGTGTTTATGAATATTATCATTATTATTATTATTAGTAGTAGTAGTAGTATTAGTAGTAGTATTAGTAGTAGTAGTATCACATGCTGATGTAAAGAATTAGTCCTGGTTTATGATTAGAAACATTCAAACGTTAACCATCTGCAAAAAAAATTAACATAAGTTTGTAAACAATAATAGTCTAAAAGTAGAACATATATTTTATCACACAGCTTGAACAATGATTTCGTCTCGTTGTTTAAGTGTACGTTTAGTCGCTGTATTATGTGGTGTTTCCTAGATAATGGTCGTTGCATATCGACGTTTAATTAACAAATCGTCGCCTTCCTTTCCGCCAATGTCCTTCTTTCATACAATAACCACGACATTCTTGCTTAGTTTTTATTTTTTCCCTCCTCTATCATCAATTTACACCTCTGTTACATGATTAAATATCCAAATATAATTTTCCTGCATCAGATTTTCTCTATATTAATATCGGTTCGATGACGAAATTAATTTTAGTTACAGTAACAGCTTTGCACGGCCACTACATACGAGGAGTCGATTATTTGGGGCATTTCATCTTATACTCGTATACTTTTATTATCCATTCATAAACAATTATATCGTCTTTTTAATTGTTTAGATAACGCCTTTTATGTGAGGCATGAAACACTTAGCTGCTAGTATTAGGCAATCCTAGTCATATTGGACATTACCTTAACTATCGAGACTTTTAGGAATCATTAAGGGTTATGGGTGCACTCATAAACGTCCTCTTCCTTTATTCGCTGTACATAGTAGTCCGAGGTATTGAGATATGGATTGTAAGAAAGGCATACAATGGATGCTATGTGATAATGACCAAGTTTCACAATCCAGTTGGGCGTCTATTTAGAAAATTAACTCTGATTAATCGATTTCCCTTTAACTGTTCAGACATAAAATCGCATTCACTCAACACATACAACTTGGATCGTATGTTTTTGTTTCAGAGTGTTCCTTCTGAAAACATGCTATTTTTATCAATTTTTCTATGACTCTCCCAGAATTACCACCAACGGTGTGCTTGCCGAATTAATTAAGGTGGCATTCGTGTGTACGGAATGTCACTTACATTATGACTATGGTGATACATGTACATTTTTGCGAACTTTGTAGACGAAACATTACTCAACGTTTTACAAATTTCTACATTTAAACCGCAATATTTAGCCTTAATAGGCAGGATAACTGTGCACGTCTCCATTTCTTATGCAATTGTGTTACCTGCACCTTATAAGTTTGAAATATAAAAAATATGAAGTAAAATGAAATTTATTTTGGACTAAAAATTACGTACGCCCTGTAATATATTACGCACATTGACTATATAAGTGTCCGCTTAATCAATATCAAATGAAACTTCAGAATCAACCCAATATGCAGATGGCTAAACTCAACAAAAAAGTGAGCTAGAAAAATTCGCAGTCATATTAGAAAAACTAAATAGCAAGTTGACAAAAGAACTAGGACTAAACCAATAGAAATACAATATTACCATTAAATCGGTTGGTTATGCAATATAAAAAAATAAAAGTAATTGTGTATTTATACAACCAAACATCATAAGAATCGTACCTTAATGTTGGATATAATATCGGATAGGATACGATCTTAGCTAACAAGCAGATAAAAATTACGATGTAGGACATACAAATAAGTAAACGGTCCCTGAAAGTCATACTATTCTCCTAATTAGTGAAACTATTCCGTGAATTATTCAATAGGTATGACAGAAACAAATACAGAGATGATTGTTTCATCATGCAAAGAAAATGGTGCCGTTTTGGCTTATTATCTACGTATCACGAACCTATTTTGGCATAACTACACTTGTGTTTCGAAAGGATGTGTGCTTAGAGAGCCTGTAACAATAAACCCTAAGCATAACCCTAACTTCTAACCCTAAGCCTAAACCTAACCCCTAAAATGTGTATATAGAAAACGAAAATGAGATGCGTACAGTGTAGATATATTTAATTGTAGATATCAAATCAAAGTAACACCAAGAAATGTTATGTACAAAAACACGGATTGGACTAAGAAATAATTAAGAAAACATTTAAACAAATATGATTTAATATAAATATAAAAAAGGTCATGAACAAAGTAGGCTTTTTAAACGTAAAATATAATGTATATGACAGAACACAAAATAAAAATATACACCATTTACAAATATCCCGATAACGGCCTATACATAGACCACCGAAAATCATGCAATCACTAAAATGAAATAAATCCTACAATAAATCAGCCGCATATGATCAGATATCTAATTGGATTAAATTACCTTCGATCAATCTAGTATACTACGAAACAAATTTTCAGAGATCACGCGTGCAGAATACAAATATCTGAATAAAAAAAAATAATTTAGTTTAATAACCCATTCAGTCAAGATAAAATGTTAGAATACAAAGCGCTAAATAATAAGGACACCTGATTTAATGAGGGAGAAATAAATCTTATTTATTGTAAAGATCGTAGTATCTCTCAAAGCTTTCACTAATTTCAAGGGAAACAACTGCGCATTATTGCTTGGATACAACATTTTTCATATTTCTTTCAGGAATGCCAGCCCGTTAAACGTACTTAAATCATTTATGAATTATCGTACTTAAATAATTTTTGAATTATAACTAAAAGGTAAACTTTTAGAGAGTTGGACCTATTGTGTAATAAGGAAAGCTCAATATACTGGATAAAGCAAAAATATGATAAGTCAATGAAAATTGATTAGACTTGCAAATGGAAGCAAATTGATATATGCAGTTGTTCAAAACAATGGGGCAGTTTAGTTAATAAAAAACATGTATTTTTCTTATCTTTCATTCCTTAAACCAGGCTTTTCAAAGATTAAAATCTTATCATCAGAGGAAAAATTATGATTGATAAGTTGACAGGATAGGACTGTCAAAGTTCGAAATTTGAAAGAGTTTTTTTTTTTAAATGTAAAGTTCAAACGGCTATGGGAATCACCAATAACGAAATCAAAAAAAGCGTGGGGCTCAGAAATATTGGTAAATCCAGAGGAATCTGTATAAAAATCCTACGACGACGATTCCACTCAGGTCTGTTGTCCTCGGAGAAGAGATCAAATAAGAGTGACCATGTTAAGGAAAACAATATTCTTCCTGTTTTCAGTTAAGCGTATTCCAAGGCAAAAAACAACGACAAAGTCTCAATGGAATCAAAGTGTATTGTTGGATTTTTATACAGATTCCTCTGGATTTACCAATATTTCTGAGCCCCACGCTTTTTTTTTATTTCGTTATTGGTGATTCCCATACCCGTTTGAACTTTTAATTTTTTTTTAAAACTCTTTCAAATTTGGAACTTTGACAGTCCTATCCTGTCAACTTATCAATCATAATTTTTCTCATGATGATAAGATTTTAATCTTTGAAAAGCCTGGTTTAAGGAATGAAATAGAAGAAAAATAAATGTGTTTTATATACTAAACTGCTCTTTGTTTTGAACAACTGAAGAAATCGATTTGCTTCCATTTGCAGGTCTAATCAATTTTCATTGACTTACCACACATATATATATACAGGGTGTTTCAAAAGTCTTGGGAACATTACAAATGCGTATATCTCATGAACTATTCCAGGTAGAAAAATGAAACTGGTGCCATTTTAAAGCTTGCTTAATCAAGTTTTTGGTCATACTAATGATTTTCGTGTTATCTTTCCAGGTGCAGTAATGGCGTTCTCTAAACAAGACAAGGCATTTTGCGTCCTCCAATTTGCAAAGACTGAATCGTGGACATGTGTTCAGCGTGCATTTCGCAGGAAAATTAAAAAAGAAGCCCCTGAAAGGAAATCCATTGTCAGATGGCATGCTAAATTTGTGAAAGATGGGTGTTTGTGCCCAAGTAAGCGAACAGGTCGCCCTTCAACATCAGAAGATGCAGTTGAGCAAGTTCGGACAGCCTTTCAGCGGAGCCCCCGTAAATCAGTGAGAAGAGCCAGCAGGGAACTTCAGCTTGCTCCAGCAACTGTCTGGCGTGTCTTAAGGAAACGACTGCAAATGGTACCTTACAAGCTCAAGCTGGTCCAAAAGTTGAAGGACACTGATAAGCCACTTCGCCGTGACTTTTGCATTGCAATGCAAGAGAAGTTGGAAGATAACGGCTTTGATGACCGGCTTGTTTTTAGCGATGAGGCGACCTTCCATCTGAATGGCAAAGTTAACAAGCATAACACTCGCATATGGGGTACTGAGAATCCTCATGAACTTCTTGAGCACGAGCGAGATTCACCAAAAGTGAACGTGTTTTGTGCAATTTCCAAGAAAGGTGTCTATGGACCGTTCTTCTTTGAAGAGGCAACTATCACTGATGAATCCTATCTCAACATGCTGGAAGACTGGTTAATGGCTCAGTTGGAACAAGCAGAATCTGATGACTTCATTTTTCAACAAGATGGTGCACCACCACACTGGAGTCTTAGAGAAAGGCAGTTTCTTAACACAAGGCTGCCTGGTAGATGGATTGGGAGATCTGGGCGAGGTGATGACGTTCTCATGCTCTGGCCTCCTAGGTCTCCAGGTCTTACCCCGTGTGACTTTTTCCTTTAGGGCTTTGTCAAGCAACAAGTCTATGTGCCGCCCCTTCCAAGAGATATTGACGAACTAAAGGCTCGAGTAACGGCAGTTGTGGGAACCATTGACGTCAAGATGCTGGAACGCGTTTGGCTTGAAATGGACTATCGACTAGATGTCTGCCGTGTGACAAATGGTTCTCATATTGAGCAACTTTGAAGATTCCCCACAAAACTTGAAACTCTAACCTTTCCAACGGTACCAATTTCATTTTTCAACTCCTAATAGTTTTTGAGTTATTAAAAATCGTTATGTTCCCAAGACTTTTGAAACACCCTGTATACATATATATATATATATATATATATATATATATATATATATATATATATATATATATATATATATATATATTAGTATTTCATGTATCCACATACAATTTTATAAGGAGATATAATTTTGTATGTATCAATTATCAGTATTAACTTCAACAGTGCTCGATACGTAAGTAGAGCTAGGTAGTAAGCTATGAAAATATATGTATAGCAATTAAGCTACACAGAGGCTCCCGCCTATCATCCCCGGGGTAATCTTCAGGCTAAATTTTAGCTGAAGATTACCCCCGGGGATAAAACGCGAGAGCCTCTGTGTAGCTTAATTGCCATAAATATATTTTCATAGCTTACTATATATATATATAAATATAAATATATATATATATATATATATATATATATACATACATACATATATATATATATATATATACTTATATATATATATATATATATATATATATATATATACATATATATATATATGCCTGTGTGTGTGAGAAGGAGAGAGAGAGTACGTGTGTGTGTGTAGTGGGTGTGCACACGCGCGTGCCGTGGGTTTTCGTGTGTGTGTTATTCTCATAAGAGAGATTAATTTGTAATACGTTTTACCTCAAACTAAAAATTCTCATCTTACGTACACTGTCCAGTGGTACTCCCTAGATTTATAACAATCTAGAGAAGGTTTTATACTAATTGCATTTTTTTGTATCCGTCGCAAGTAATTCGTACCAACGACAACCTGTGACGTGTGGAGACCATACAATTTCATTAGATACATTACAGACAGACAAAGAAGAAAGTGCTAGAGAGAAAGAGAGATAGAGAGAGAGAGAGAGAGCTAAAGAGAGAGGGAGATGTAGAGAGGGCGAAATGGAGAAGAACGGGAACATACTCTAGTCTTGACAATTCGATTTAAAGTCCGTCATGCTATTCTATGCACGAGACTCGTCTAACTGATTCCATGATAAAATGGCATCACGTCACCGAAGAATTTAGTTGCCGACAGGTCATCACCCCTCACCCTCGAAGCTTACCCTCGGTTTCCAAACCTTTGTCTGAATCCTAAATGGTTTACTGTAATTTATAGACTCTCATTGGACAATGCCAATCTATTTGCATCACCGCAACAAACTGGAGTTAAGAGAACTTGCTGTAGTACTCGCCTACGAGCGATTAAAGAAATAACCTTAAACTTGTCATCATTTATCAATAGTTCCCGAATTTTACGAGCACGAGAATCCATTTCATTTGCATTATTATTATTATTATTATTATTATTATTATTATTATTATTATTATTATTATTATTATTATTATTCGCTTATGGTTTTCCCGCCATTTATTTCCAGTTTACTCTGCTGATGAGAATTGAGTTCTTAATGAGAACAAGTTCACACATATATACCAGCGCTCTTAGTTCTATTCAACTTACATTGTAACCCCATTGATGATTTTGTACCAGTCGTTACCACTAATGTTTAACTGATACAGGGAGTTTTTAGTCCAATGTAACCTCACTGTCAATACTCTCCATCTTCTACAAGTCAAGGGCTACATTGTGCTAGTTTTCCTGTCTTTTTCATCCTCTCAGAATATATGCTGTCACTTTCCGTGGTGCTAAATAATGTTGATGCCACTGCGTTCTTATTGATTTTTCGATGACGTGAACGGATCAAATTATTTACCTTTTCTAGACTGTATATGCACAATTAATTACACAAATGTTTTCCATATTCATAATTCTCTCCTCTACTTTTTATCAACAAGCCAAACCATTTCGCATTCTTACAAATGCAGATTACCATTGAATTTCCACTGATACCGAACATCAATTCTCTCTTCACTTTGAGTGATACTATTCGTATTACTTAATCAATTGGAGTTCTTACGGAAATCGTTTCCTGTTGGTTCGTCAGGATCATTTGCTTATATTAGGCGACTTCTGCACTTCGATAGTTTCTCCCTAAAATTACAGCTGAGTTTATAAGTGTCTTCGTTTGTATGAATTAAATCCTTCTATTGATTCATATTATTACTGATGTTATTACGTACAGACTTACGAGGTGTTCTCAAACGAATCTTTACCAGGTTTCTCTCGCATGAATTAAAACCTGTGTTCACAAGATTCTGAATGATAATAGGTGTTTCAATGCGTTCTACTTCTTTTAATAGCATGTATATGTACACTTTAAATCATTTTTAAATCATATTTAAATTAAATTCTATCCACAATGGTGTTGAAGGTGTTTACAACTGTTTCAATGCATTGCTTATTTTAAGTGCTGCATTGAAACATCATCTTTTTAAAAGTCGGACTATATTCGTGTAAGTATTCAGAAAACGAAATCTACAGCAATGACCTGAAAAGTGCAATATCGATCGAAACTCACAAGATTAAATTCATTATCGATAATTTCTAACAATACTTTCATATCAGAGTGCATCTATTGTAAAAGCAAAATTGATAATGAAAAACCACACAGTTTTCTGTGTTTGCAATTCGTGTAAACGCATTGACATCGAAATAGGCATACCTCTGATCTACTTTGAATGTAATTACTTACACAGACACGCCCACATTATATATATATATATATATATATATATATATATATATATATATATATATATATATATATATGAGAACATGATTTACCTTATGAACATTTTGTTTTGCGTCCGGTGAAGAATTCACAGGGTTCATATATTTCCACCTCACGTTGTGTTCTTTCATTATAGAAGGCTACATTCATCAAGTTGCTAACCGCACCTCGATCCACGGCACTTTGTCAGACATTATAACACTCTTTTCTCTAACCTTGCTCCACCATGCTTCTGCATCTCCTTCTTGCAGATCCTGCTGCAACTCCTGTTGCAGCTCCTTCCTGCCGGTTCAGCTCTTACTTCAGCCTACCTCTTCAGTTCCTGCTCTTTCCAACGGCTTCAGCCCCAGCCTTTTATGTTGTCCAGGTTCCAGTAACGCCCGTTCTTGTTTATCCAGCACTTTCCGCTGTCTAGTTTCTTAATTTCTGTCGATCTAGCTTTTACTGTTCTCCAGGTACATAACTATTTTTCTTTCTAACCTTTAAGCTTCCAGATACGCCACCAATTCTCTACCCCTAGTTATACTCGGTTATTCTGATATTGTATCGATTTATCAATAAATAGAATCTCTATATTACACTGTTTACCTGTCTTATTGTATCTGCTGTATTCTTGTTAGCATGTGTCTACTTTTTTTAGTTGTAAGACCGATCACCTCGGTAGCCGGAGTAGTTGCGCTGCCCAAGTGTCGGCTAAAACTCGTCTAACGTACTTGACCCTGCAACGCCATCCCCATTTTTGATGTCGGTTAGGTAATAATTCTATAATCAATTTGACTTCATCACCAGCCACGATTTTTTTTTATTTCATTTGAATTCTATCTTTTTACATGGTTATTATCTTTGTGCTCACATCTCGACTTTTCTGACCTCTTAGACTAATGCATCTTATTATTATGAATGCTTAATGATTAATACAAAAATAAAACATAAATACCATTTCCTTAGAATGCAATTCTTCAACACAGAAGTTTAGAAGTCACTGCATCTGAGGTAATTATTATCTCAAGAATTGCATAGTGGATAAGGTGCTTAGGTAATAACTTAAAATCAATTATCTTTATTACCCCTAGTATATAAAACTTCGCGGGTAAATTCTCCTTAAGTTCGCACAGTTCTTAATATACATTTAAATATTATTTTACTTCATTCCTAATTCAATCATTACTTTCTTTTGTAAAATTAGATGTTTGTACCAAATACATTTTTGTATGTATATATGTATGACATGAATAATGGATGTCAAATATGACAATAAAGTATAATGTAAAGTGTGCTTTTAAAAGGATACACATATTTTGCGTCGACAAATTCTGTTTCATATAAACTGACATTAATTATGTAGGAAATATAATTGAGATAAGCATTTACGAATAAGAAAAACTGTATTACTAGTATCATCTCTAGTACTTGTCAACTGAGATTCTTATAGTTAGCAAATATAGAAATAGTACAGAAATATTTGTATATGCGAGAAATAAGTTACTGAAATAAATTAAGTAAATAATAGAGTTTATAAACAAGATATCTGAGAGTAAACGTTATACAATAACTATGAAAAGTGGCGAATATTGGCATATGAAACAGTGGCGTTTATATATGTGTCGACCTTGTAAGGATCGCGACTTAATTGTACTATTATAAAAGGAACATAGACTGTAATTCTGTAAACTCTATTAATATTGATATGATGGAGAGGGGTTATATGTTGTCACTTGATCCTTTGCGAAACGCTCTTTGGTGCGATTTCTTGACGTGTTCAAATACTTTTGAGGATTTTCTGAGTCTGTGCAATTATAGAACAAAAGGAGTTCGTATCTCGTTACGAAAATAATGCCTCAACCAAATGAAACGCCAGACGTTGCCGCAAAGAGACAGGAATAATTTATCAACTTCAAACGGTTGCAATCATTTAGAAGAAGAAGGTAAAAAAGATGAAAAAAAGAATTAAAATAGAAGAAATAGAGGTAACAAGTTCAGAGAAAACACGAGGAATAGAAGAATAGGATGAATAACAAGTTAGTGAAAAAGAAGACGAAATACAAGAAGACATATTTGAAGAATATGAAAAAAATGAGCACAAAAAAATGGATGAAAACAAATAATTAAGCAGGATAGATGAAGAAAAGAAGAAAGAAAAGAAATTATGTAGAAGATGAAAATAATGATGAAGAAGAAATATGATGTGAAGAAGATTACTTACGGAGAGAAGACGAAAACTATGAGGGGAATAAGAAAAAATGGAGAATAGAAGAAAAAGAAGAGGAATAAAAAAGAATTAGAAGCATGAGAAGAAGAAAAGTGCATAGAAGAAAACAAAGACCAATATAACAATTAAACGCGAGAAAAAAAAGGAAAAGGAGGAGAAAAAGAAATAGAAATAAAGGAAGATGAATAAGATGAGGAAGATAAGATCGGAGAAATAAGAGGGGCTGAATACGAGGTTGAATTAAATAAGAAGAGAATGAAGAAGTAAATGAAAGTGAATAAATACGAGGAAAAGAAGACGAGGGTCGGGGAATACATGATAATAGAGAGTCAATACGGGAAGAAGAAATATAAGAAGTAGGAAGATTGAGAAGAAAAAGAAAAAGAATAAGAATAAGAATAAGAAAAATAAGAGTTAGATAAATATGGGGCAACGTAGATAAAGAGGGGAATAGGTTAACGTGAAAAAGACATGCAAATGGGAAAATAAGAGGATCAAAACAAAATATGATGATGAAGAATTACTATGAGACTTCTTCACATAGTAATTCTTCATCATCATAGGCGTTGAGCACTAAAAAAGAGGGTGTGCATTAAGAAAGAAGAGGAATTAAAATACCTAGAAAAAGAAAAACAAAAAGAATCAGTAATAGAAAAAGCCGAATTAGTAGAAGAGAAAAAATATAATTATGAAGACATTTACGTAGAAAATATTTCCTTCCTTTTTTAAAAATCTTTTCTTTTTGTTTCATCTTCTTTTCAAACACTAATGTAGCTTTCATGTTGATTAATCGAACCACGACAAATATTCATTTCAATGCAAACAAAGGAATGCAAGAGAAATAATTATGGAACAAATTACAAACGATGACAAGTAATCGATTATAAGTTATTCGAAACACTAAACTCGTGCTTGTTATGGATACATAATATATTGGTTGCAATAATAGTACATGTTTTTCTTCCATACATGTTAATTACATTATACTTTCATCTACTCTATTCACGTTTTTACTAATAATACAGCTTCAGTGTCTGAAAATTTGACGCAGAAACTCGTAATATTATTTGAAAAGACATTATAATAAACAGATAACAGGAAGTGCCGAATTTTCTTTGACATTAATGCTGAGTCCAAGATGACTATATTTCGTGATGACAGCCCGCTCTATTCTCAATATGCGGACAACTAGAACACGGACATATATAAGACAATAGCTGAGTCCTTAGAAAACGATTGCTGTAGTAGAATAAGACAACAAATTTATTGTTACATCAATGCTACTAAAACAAAGCACCTTATTTTAACAATTAAAAGAAACCTTCAAACCACAGATTGCTCCGGGTGATCGTTCGCTTCCTGTGAAGAAAATATACTGCCAAGTCTGCTGCAACAGAATGTAAGTTTCCTCTACTAGGCTAGAAGATTATCATACCTGCCAGTACTTGATATCTCTATAAAGCCAGTATTTGTCCATGCATGGAGTATAATTGCTACGTATGGACTGGTGACAAAATCAATGGTCTCTCCGGCTTTGACAGCGTGCAAAATACTATCTAACTTAATAGGCCATGCACAGTTTACCAATTTCCAGCGATAGTTCCATCACCGTAACGTTTATTTTCATGCATTCGTTTTACAAGTACTTCCACTGAGTGTGCTCCTACTAACTTACTGCGTTTGTACCCTCTCAACATAAAAACTCCAGACTAACCCGGCTAGCAGTAAAATTCAATGCCTTCACTTAAATGAATAATACCGAATATATTTCTACTCTAATAGCTTCTTTCTTCAGACAACTTGCTTTTGGAATTCCATCGGTGCTTTCTGTTTCCCCATTGTACTAAAACACATAGATTTCAATTTAATGTAAACAAACAAGTTAAAAGTCCTTCTTTAATATCTGACCCCTACTATCAGTAGGCCTCTAATATCAGTAAATAAACCCTTCATAAAAGTATTGTTTTTAAATATAATGTAAAAAAAAGTCTAAATGATGAACATTTTCTATACACTTAAAAACATGATACATGAATCTCTAAAAAAAATAAAATTGTGACTCGTGTTTTACGAAGAAAAATATAATACGTTAGTATATTTATTTATAAATTGAAAATATTCGTTTCATTTCAAGTTTTTACCAATTGTTTCATTTGTGTCCAATGTGAAGAATGTATTGTTTCACATGTATTTTTCAATAGATCATGCATTAACCATAATGTTGATATTTTGATAAAAAACTAAAATGCAATACATGAAGGTGTATTTAAGCGACAATGTAGAGTCACACCGTGTTTCCTATCTGATAAGCGCACGGATATTTCACGATTCTAAAAGATGATGTTTTATTATGCCTGGTCACGAAGTATAAACTTGTTTTTTTTTTCGAATGTAATGATTGAAATAAAAATTGTATTTATATTTTAAAATGAAATACATTAAAACGATGCCCTGTTCAAAAGTCATTTAAAAAATAGTAATCTAAGGTAGCAGGGTGAATTTCAAATTTACAAACTCCGTGATTCGACATGTTATGGTATTGAATTCGGAAAACTTCCAGAGATTCATTTTCATTTTTTGCAAAGCTGTTTTTCTAACGAACATATTATTGCATAACATAAGTATTATAATACATATACTAACAGGACTCGATTGTGGAGCCCCCCCCCCAAAAAAAAACACAACAGAGAACAAGTTACAAAGGTGTGTATACCATATTTATAGTACAACTTCGAGATCTCTTACTCTCTTTTTACCAATCTTTCTATATTTCTATTTTTTCTTTCCATGATATATCGTCCTTCTATATAACTATTAATTCTCCTTCGCCCATACAATTCAACTTTCCTGATTGATTTATTAATAACAGTAATAATTTACCAGAGCTTTCAGTTAAAATGTAATACTGTAATGTTCATGTATTGGTACAGGAAAATGCACGATAAGACTGAGTAGAACTAATCGTATCTGTCATTTCATAGTTTCTGTACCCCCTCCTTTCACAATAATATGAAGAGAAATTATGTAGATAATTACAGTAGTCCAAAAGGATTTAATATATGTCAATTGCAAAAAAATAATAATGTTATCTTACATTTATTTACCCGGGCAGCACCGAGTAGAGAAATGTTACTAGTCAATTCTGGTTACTCCCTTTTCACAATTATAGTTAAATACAAATTATGTTGATATAAACAATAGTCCGAAGAGAGTTAATATATACGAAAATGTAATAGTGTACACTTCCGGTTCTTGCTCTCAGACCACACCTAGTAAAACAAGTTGTCTCGGTCAATTCCTACCTCTCTTTCACATTAATATGACGAGAAATGATGTTGATATTAACAATAGTCTAAAAAGGTTAAATATATAACACTTACGAAAATGAAATACTTTATTAACGGCGAGTAATAAAATAGTCGGGGCAAGTTTTTCTACGCCCACTTTCATGATGAATACAACGGAAATGACAATAGTTTGATGATATTTAATATATATCACTTACCAAAATGTAATACTGTAATGTTATATATATTGATTCCGGACAGCGCCGAATAAAACAAATAGCCCATGCCATATTTTTATTTCTACTTAGCCCTTACACAATAATCTATAAAGAGAATATATGTTAGAAATGACAATTGACCGAAGAGATTTAATGTATACTACTTACGAAAGTGGAATACTGTAATCGCACATTTATAGATCCTGGACAACGCTGATTAGAACAAATGTTCCTTGTTATTACATAGTGTATGTTCCATCTCTTTTTCACAATAATATGAAAAGAAATTATGTTCATATTAGTTTTAAGAGATTTAATATATATATATATATATATATCATTTTCGAAATAGTAAGAATGTAATATAAAATGTATTGCTCCTGGACAACGTCGAGTAAAAACAAATCGCCCAAGTTATTTTCTAGTTTCTGCCCCCCTTTACAATAATACGAAGAAAAATACAATTTATAGGAATATAGTCCGAATATATATCATATATACCACTTACGTAAATGTAAAAGTGTCATAAAAAATTACTGCTCCCGGGCAATGCCGATTAAAACAAATCGTCGATGTCATTCTCTAGTTTGTATTTCCCCGTTCTCTCACAATATTATAAGAAATGATGACAGTATTCGTAAGTTATTTTAAATATGCAAGTTAGCAAAAGATAATTATGTAATATCAGCTTGTTCCACCCAGAAAACGCTGGGTCGAACTAATGGTAACGGGTAGCTCCGTTTCTCTCTCTATTTCACAACAGAATATAAAGAAAAATTATTTTAATGATGAAAATTTTCCGAAAAGATTTAATACTTACGAAAATGTAATATTGTAATCTAACATTCATTGCTTTCAGACAACGTCAAATAAAACAAAAACGTCACAGTAATTTCTTAGTTTCTGTTTCTATCCCGCTTCATAATAATATGAAACAAAATTATGTTCATAATGACAATATTCTGAAAAAAAATGATATATATATAACACTTACGAAAATGTAATTCTGTGATCTTAGAGTTATTGCTACCGGACAACCTCAAGTAGAACACATGGTCTTGGGCAATTCTGTCAATCTCCTTTTACAATAATTTGAAGAGAAATTATGTTCAATGTAGCTATAGTCCGAAGAGATTATACATATATATATATATATATATATATATATATATATATATATATATATATATATATATATATATATATATATATACATATACATATACATATATATATATATAACTTAGGAAAATGTAATACTGTTATCTTACATTTAATGATCACGAAAAACGCCGAGTATAAAATGTGGTACCTGTTATTACTTATTTTCTGTAACGTCCTTCCCTATTTCACAATAATACAAGTTTTGTAGATAATGGCACTAGTCTGAAGAAATTTAATATATGTCACTTAAACAAAAGTACTTTAATCTCGCAGTTTTTCGCTCCCGGACAACGCCGAGTAGAAAAGATGTTACTAATCAGCCACCCCTTTCACAACGATAGATAAAGAGAAACTATGTTTATAATGACAATAGTCTGAAGAAGTTTAATATATACTACTTACCAAAATGAAATACTATAATCTCACAGTTATTGCCACTCGGGCTCGCCAATCAGAACAAATGGTTTTGGTCAATTCTGCCATTCTCTTTTTACAATAATATGAAGAGAAATTATGTTGAATATGAAAATAGTCAGAATAGACTTTATATATATACCACTTACGAAATTGTAATACTGTAAACTTACATTTATTTATCAAGAACAAATGGGCCGGGACAATTTAGTCTGCTATCCTTTAACGATAATATTAACATAAATTTCATAAAGACCTGTAATATATATGACTTACCAATGTGTAATATTGTAATATTGCCCTTATTACTTAAATTGTGTTTTGTTTTTTTGTTTATCAGCACTTGCTAATAATCAAAACTTAAAGCGAATCCTCAGTTTAAAAACTTAACTTCTTATATATTTTAATCCCATAAAACATATGTATGAACTATTATTTTGTTTTTGGATTTGGCTATTTTCTCTTAATTAATTCTTACCTATCTCTTAATAAATTTCTGTCTAAAACAGTCATCCTTCTAACTGTATTATGATTGCTACTTCTTTGTTATTTTATTCGCTATCAATATCCATACTGTCTGTATTTGTCAAGAATTGCAGTCAAAGTTAACCAATTTCTAGTTCTTTCCTTCGAGAAAGCAATTCAAATTTCATCATTTTATTTGTACAATCATCTCGTCTAACTAAGGGAATGCAATAGAGAGTGATTAAATACTTGGAATTTAAATGACTCATAACTTGTGTGGTTTTTGTCCGATTTTATTTAAACTTGTTTTTTGTCACCTGGTGATGTGGGTTGTTTTTTGCGGTCCATGGTATTTTAATATCACTAATTTTAATCATTGCCTTTTTGTTCTATTTCTTCCAGTATACATCTCGTGTTGATCAACTTACCTTTTAAATCCCATACAAGAATTGATATTGAATTTACGATAGCTCTTCAGCACGCTTCGAAGTTACTTCTATCTACTGTCCTATTCAGATCTAGTGATCGATTGCAATTTTAAAGTCTACTATTTTGCAAATGTTTTCAACCTTGTTGATTATTGGCATGTCAAGTTTTACAGCCTGGATGAGTTTGCTTATTAGTATTCCAAAGTCACAGAGACGTCTCGCATGTTATTTACCAACACTGGTGTGTATTTGCACCATTTCTGCCGTGTCTCTAAGTGTGTTTAACGCGCAATACTTTTCGTACTACCCCATGGACTACTTTTCAAACCTAATTTAACATTCTATTTTTGTTCGTTTGTTACATTCACTTATCTTGTAGTTTGCTGTTTTGTTTCTTTGTCCGCATACATTATATTTGCTGAATTCCTGGGTAAGGACTATGTTCAATCACCGCTTCACATTTTGGCTAGGGGAAAAGTGTAGTATCTGTACATATAACACACTAAATCTGTACTGCCTTCAATCGGTGAAAGAGAGATACTTCTTAACTGAATAATTTTAATTGTTGTCTTAATTCAGAGTACCCTTTTCTTTAAAACAGCGAAATTGTGTCTAACTCTGCCCTCGTTAGAAGGCATTTTTATCTTGACTATGTTAGATGTTATATAATTAGTTCCCATTGCCTTGTTTTGTATGGCTGAAAGTGAAAGTGAAAGTGCATAATTTCTTTTGCTCGTCTCATGAATAGTACAATTAGTGGGTTTTATTCATATTTGCCCGCTCTTTTGTTTACTGGTGTTGCCTTATAGAGGCAGTAATCCGCTTCTCTCTATTTTTCCGTACGTATTTTATCGTGATTTACTTAAATTCATAAATGTTTACGAGTCTTCTTTCTCCTTCTGATTTATTTACATCGATTCCATTAACATCATCATTCGAATGTAGTTCTTTGTTACATATTCATTCTTTACATGTCCTTTTTATCCGTATAAATTCATACTTATATTATATATTTTATGTAAAGCTCTTATTATCTTACTAAATATATTACCATAGTTTTTATTAGTTTCATTATTTTTCTGCTATATAATTCAGTTTCCCGAGTGTTCCGGTTCATTTGAGCTTTTTTTTAACATCAACTTCGAATCTTGTTTAATGATGCCCGAGTCATGGCTATTAGCTATCTCGTCCGCCATGTTCTTTTGATCATATTTCGAATGGGTAGCACAACACCTTCCGTTATTTTCAGTTATCATTTCTGTATAACAAGTTCGGCGCATAATTCTAGACCGACTTCCATTCTGATATTCTGAGCAAATGGTCGCGTTGTGCTTAGTAGTATCTATTTCTCGTTTTTGTGCTTGTAATTGCAGATTATTTACATCACAAGGTTAATTACCTATGACCTCTGCTGTTTTCTAATTTACGGCCGAGTCATTCACAGTCACCACAAGTCTTTAATGTAGCCAACATATGTACACTGCCTAATTCTGCACATACACATGCACTCACACAACTAAAAAGAAAAAAGAATACACGAGCATACAAAAATGTATAGACATTTTTAATTAGAAAAGCTCGCTGTAGTTTCAGAGCAGTGTTTATAAGAATCATTTAGATGTATGTATACGTGCGCTTTGGAGAGGCATTTGATGAGGTTTTTTAAACATATTTCAATTTCAGTCAAGACCAAATCTCTAACTCAGATTATATATGATTTTAACTCCGAATGTATTCTTCTTCTTAAATCTCCCGCTTCTTTTTCTTCTTCTTCTTCTTCTTTTATTGTTATTATTATTATTCATCAGGTGTTATCACACACGTCATCTTCAGATATTGCTCACCCACAACAACCGGTGGTCTGCCCTGGAGTCTGAGTGTAAATAAGCCTCCCTAGATTCCCAGTACTCTCCACCTCATTCGATAACCACCATTGTTGGTAAACAGGTTAGTTGTATGTAGTTGCTTGGTATCGTCCCTTTTTATCATCATTATTAGTATTATTATGATTAATTTTATCATTATTATCATCATATATACCTATATATACATTATATATATATATATATATATATATATATATATGTGTATATATATATATATATATATATATATATATAGAGAGAGAGAGAGGGGGAGAGAGAGACATATATATATATATATATGTAACATTATAGCGTGTATTACTTCTATCATATTATAACGATACTTTACACTTCTAATTTTATATATTTTTATAGTTCGTAGTGGCGAAGGCCCGGGGTCAAAGTTTCTCGAGGCACCACCAAAAATCGAAACAACACGAAACTCACTGCGAAAGTAAAAAACGTCGACCGGGCCTCTCAGAAAATTGAGCGTTCATTTAAATGCAGAATAATAAACAGAGGTTTATCTCCACATTTCAACACTAGTTCCCAAGCCTTTAAACTTATAATGTCCTTAACATGTTCCAAATTGTTCTTATAATTAAAATCAATATTAAAAGTTACCTTACAGATTTATGCCTCACTGTTGGTCGTGGGTTTGCTTGAACACCCATCTCCGTTGCTGGCTCGTGATCGTGGTGGAGTAACTGTCTTGTGGGTAAACTCTGTCCTCATGCACGGGAGACAAAAACGCTCGAAGGAAAGACTTTTGAGAGAGATTCTATCCTTTTATTGCACACTTCAATAGGAGAAAGTTCCACTCGTCGGCTTCTTCATTCACACTCTCTTTTACTTTCATACTCTTTGTGGAATGTGACAGATGCAATCGGCTATATTCTTGTCCCGCCCTTGAGATCTTGCTCTGCATCTTAGCCCATATCTGGCGATGTCACCCGGACTCTACGCATTGCAGAGTTCAGTTAATGGACGTGTGTCCATCTCGCCCCTCCATGGTGAACTGACTAGAAAGCTAATTTCTCACTAATGTCATAACAGAACTCAATATCGCTTTGTGTCTAACCTTTTTGATCCGAGTGTTTCATCTCGGTCAACTCACATCCCATGTGTTATGATTCTCAGAATGAATCACCGTGGGGACATTTTTGTTTGTCTCAAATTATATCTGCACCTACTTTGCACTCCATCCTATTTCATCCACCCAGTTCATAATCCATACTATCTAACTCTACACGTTTTCAGAATACATGGGCCCCCATAATATAACATATACATACATGTACATATATTATCATGATCATTATTGTTATTATTATTATTATTATTATTATTATTATTATTATTATTATTATTACGTACTCACTATGATTTATCTCACGAGTCATTATCAGTGATTGTCCACTGATAATGAAGGTGTGCTCCTGTGAGTTTGAATTACAACAAGCCCCCTTACATGTGCAGTAGCCTTCGCTTATTTTGGTCATCGTTGCAAATTAGTATGGGTTATCGCAACACGCGTTTGCAATTAATATATTGCTGAGAACAAACGTTGACTTTCACAGCGATTGGAATAGTCATAAACCTCTCAAATATTGGAATGTTCTTGGCGCTTTTACTGTGCATGTTTGCATGGTGTTCCTTTTTCGCTTAGTTTAACCATCTTTGCCCATCACGCCTATTTTGTGTGGCACCAGCCGAGGATGATGTCACGATTTATTTTAGAAATTGGATGTCACATTATTGTATATCTGGCACTTTCAGTGTTTCTATTGAATTTACTTAACTGTTTATTTTCGTTTTATATAGCGTATTACCATTATGTTTCGTTATTTTCGTTTACCTTAAATATAAAATCGATATGTTTTTGTATATTTTCAAAGTAACATCATCCGTAAAATCACCATCAACCATGTAAAAATTAGATTCTACTTATTTCTGATCATTTTAGTTCATTAGTTCAGAATTTAGAGTGGGGGTCAGTTTCGTACATAGATTTAACGTATAATGATCTGCCATTTCCTAGTATTTAGAGCATTTTAGCAATATTGACAATTTTTTGTTCACCATTAACACTAAGTTCTGATAGTTAGAACAATGTTAGGAAACCGTAACGGATGTTTTCAAAGTATAATAAAAAATACTGTGAATAATTTACAAAAATAATTTATTAGTGAAAAAGAATGTTTTGAATATCAAATTTTAAATTTGTGAAAAATACAAGTTACTTGAAAGAATTTAATAACTCATAAGTTATTCAATGCGAACATGGTTACAATAAGTGAATAGTCCAAAACAATAATATTGGGTATAGAAGAATTTAGAATAATTAAAATATCAGTACTAATAAGTTTTCTAAACGAGTTAATATCAGTTACAAGATTGACTTTGTTTAATATAAGTGGTTGATTGGCGTTCCCGGCTTACGTAGGTGTGTGTCCGCGCTTAATTATTGATTATTAATTATTATTATTATTATTATTATTATTATTATTATTATTATAATTATTATTATTATTATTATTATTATTATTATTATTTGATAGTAGTCTCAACTTTTGTGATTTTTTAGTTAGAGTTTTCTTTTTTGAACATCAATTCAATCCTCTTGACCTTAGACATTCAAACTGTACCTTAACACTGTCGCTGTTCCTAACAGGCAAGCCTTTTGAAGAATTGGAACATAAATCGTCTCGTCAATATGTGTAAATCATATATGGTGGCTTTTTGTTATGATTCCAAGCGTTCAAATTACAACGGGAATAACCTTTATTTCATTACATTTCAATAATCTTACTAATTACCATTTAGATCTTGATATTTATTTATTTTATGTTCTTTCCCCTTCACTATGGTATCGGATGGAGGTGGCTATATCAATAATTAAGATGTTCTCTATTGTTTGTTTAGAAATATTTAGTCAGGTTTTGAATGTTCAAGAACCTTATCAGTCTGTATGCGCATGTCCCAAAGAAGTTAGATATTGTCGTTCTCATGTACCACGTCTTGCTTATGCTCATACTACTTCTCATTGTGGTCCAATTTATAAAGTTTTCACATATTCCACTGAAGTACCTGAGCGACTTTGTCGTGTCTCCATTTTTCATAGTGGTGTTTTACTAGCATTTACCATTCAGATACAATTTACGCTCACTTTTGTTACCTTTCATTACACAATCCACATATCGGTGATTCTGCAATTTTGTCAATGTAATGTTTGATGCACCTACCGCGGCTGCCATTAATGTGTTCTCGGTCGATCTTTTAAGATCACCCAACCGATTCCAGATGTCATTATCTCTAATTGTAGTATTCCTGAAGAATACACTGTGTAGTTTCCTTCCAAAATAAATTAACCCTCTCTCTTGTAACCTTTGTTTCTCTTTCAACCCAGTTCTCAGTATGTCTTACTTCTCATTTCACGGAGAAGAGTCTCATTACTTTCAGAACTATATTTATATAGACAACCTTTTTCTATATTCACAACACTAAGTAGATTCCGACCACCTTCCTAGCTAGGTAGATACAATCGATCTGTTTCTCCTTATTTGCAAAACTCCATAAATTGTAATGATTTTCCGTGTGTTGCTATCCAAACATTTTAATAAATCTACATTCGAGTCAAGTATACCGGCAGTATATCGAATGATAGCTAATGCCGTTGCATTGATAGCATAGATTGTATTTCGACTGTTGAGGTATGATTTAGGAATAATCATTGCTTTTCTGTTCTACTCAACTGTGTCTGGATTTTCATACACTTGTTTTTAATCTTATTCGCCCCCAGAATTCCCAAGTATGTGTAGCCCTTCACACTGTCTACATTCTTTATCAGATCTGTTGTTAATAGTTCAAGACTATCTGAATGGACAGGTTTACCCTTTTTTATAACAAGAATGTCAAATTACTGATGCTAAATTTCATTTGTATGTCGTCACTAAATACTTAAACCGTGTTCATAAGAGTATCAAGTTAGGGTTCATTCTCTTTAAAAACCTTAAGGTAATCCATGAATAGTAAGTGCTTGACTGTAGCAAGTCCTTTTCCATATCTATATCTGTCATTCACATTACGTAAGAGAAGTGGCATTGGGATGGAAAATAACAAAACGCAAAGGATAAATACTATCACCTTGGAAATCACCTTCCTGATTTTCACTTTAGTTAATGCAACACTCCCTGAAGGGAAATTTGTTTCCCAATTTGTCAGGCTATTCTTTAAAGGTGTTTGAATGGTGGGGGCTATTCCGAAAATCTCCAGTCATTTT
Organism: Sepiola atlantica; assembly: GCA_963556195.1. Taxonomy (NCBI): domain Eukaryota; kingdom Metazoa; phylum Mollusca; class Cephalopoda; order Sepiida; family Sepiolidae; genus Sepiola; species Sepiola atlantica. The sequence goes on along the minus strand of OY744520.1, from coordinate 93,642,716 downwards.
TGTATTCATGGATGATGGAACCATGTAAAATGCGTTCTTATGATGCACCTACCCTATCGAAAGATGAGTAGTTCTTCGTGAGCAGTTTCTCAGAATCATTTGTATCGATAAGAAGGTGATCTTTGTTGCCATCTTATCTTTTTCGGTGACTTTTCTGTTCCTCAGGCAGCAAATTGTTTTGGTCCAAATGACCATAAATACTTTCAGACCAGTGAAAAGTTTCCACGTAAGTAAGAGGCAAGTGATAGGTGTAAAGTGTGTCACTTCCCACCTTTTGTGTTATCTTTTATTATCAAGACTGTGGTGCCCTTTGTCAGCCATTATTGGAAGCTACTTGTCGTCAAATAGCCAGTTATCATTTCTGCAAGACGTGGGTGAAAGGCCGGAATGTTTTAAACCAGTATCCCTGGACTCCGTCAGGTTCAGGTTATTTCCAATTTGAAAGCTATTTAACCCTCTCCTTCAGCATCTCAACGGTGACTCTTATATTCGTTTGTCCAGCTACTCTAGAGGACTTCTCCCTCTCAATAGCTTTGATTCATTGTGCATAATCTTGCTGATTTACTTTCTCTTCTCAAATGCCTTTTCAGAATGCACTAGATTGGTCAGCATCAGGTAAAACGTCATTCCTTCTTTCAATTATTTTTAGTTGTTTAGAAATGAGTTTCAGGTTGTTATCAAACAGTCTGTTTTGTTGCTGTAACGTTTCACTTTGGCAGTGTTAGCAACGACCCGCTGTTTTAGTTCTTCAATTAAACACTTGAAACCTTTTCGATGTATGTAAACTAGCGCTCTGACTTTTTGAGTTCGCCATTTTCGACAGCTTGCATTTTACTTAAATCCGCTCTAAGTTGTTATATCTGACCATTTAAACGTTTCGTCCACCATGGCTCTTTCTTTACCTTTTTCCGTTTTCCTACTCCGAGTAGACTTGATACAGTATTGGCAACAGCTTTAATAACGTGATTACGCTGATCAAGATTATTCTTTAATAAAAATGGCAACCCATCATTCACTTTGGTCGTGACAGTATTAAGTATTTTCTTTCTGACAAACGTCAGGTTCAGCGTCTGTTCTAAAATCTCAGCTCTTATCTTCTTGTCTGAAAATCTTAAAATAGCAATATTTACTTCTGTCATTCGTGTTCTATTATATGTTTTACGATTGCATCTGTGGAAACCGCCTGATTACAATTAGTTACAATATTTCTACTGTCACAGTTTGTTATTGTTTCTACAATATACCTTTCTTCAACTACATAAGGTTTATTTATATCGCCAAGTTTTTCTAAAACTTATCTCTCAATTTCTTTTTTTTAGTCTATCAATTTCAATAGAAGATAACTATTCATTAGTTCTAATAACCCGGACTTGTTCTGCAAGTTTTCGTTCTGATAGTTCAAGCAGACCAAGCTCAATCAAGCATTGGTGCAGTCGCTGTTTGTATCGTTTATTCAGAGGATCACTCTTCAAGTAATATTCCATCGCAATTCTATTTAAGGCCTAAGCCCAATTAGTTCTAGCTTTAGTCTTAGTGTTTCGATGGTTTCGTTGGATGACGACTTGAGAAGCCTTGTTTGTTCCACCGCCGGATGTAGGGCCTGTACTTGACATTCTGGACCAAAATACGTCGTTTTCGGTTTCATAATTTTGAACAATCATATTGAAATTATATGAGGAATAGTTTGTAGAATGGGTTCCTTCCCTAGTATTTGTATTGAAAATACCATATCTAGGATAGTTGCCATCGAAAACTGGCGACCCAGTCATGGCCATGAAATGCAGTTAACCCATGCCAGATGGCAACCTGCCATTTACAACTGCTTTTGCATTCCATCAGGTGTTTGCTATCCTTTAGGACGTTGCGTTCGCTATGGCTTGCTGGAGAATCAAAACCCCTCCGCAGCTGTGATACATATTTATCATGATCATTATGAGCATCACTATTAATTACTATGATTATCATTAGTACTACAACACCTATTACTACATTCTTTTTTTTAATAATAAAACAAAAATGGTTTGCAATTAAATCAGATAACTTACCAGCTGCAACAATTTCAATAGTGAGCGATCCACTATAAACGACAAGTCGCCAAATAACTTAGTTTTATACAGAAATCCGCGTAACAATTAATAATCATCTCAACTAAAGGGGTCCCTCTTTTTTAAATAAAGTATTATGTTTGTTATTATTTCATACAGACATCCACGTGGGGACCAATAATCATCTTAACTGAGGAATCTCTTTCTTTTTTAAATTCCTTATCATGTTTTTGTTATTTTTTGTTATTGTAATCGACGCACGTTCGTTACACGTCGTTCAATAACTCTATTTCATACAGAACTCCGAGGGATCTCTTTGTTTTTTAACTACATTATTATTTTTTTGTTATTTCTTGTTATTGTAGTTATTTATCTTCCTCCCACAAAGTAAGATGTGACGCAAGGTCGGGAAAGTGGGATATGAAAAGCCAGCACCCGAGAAGGTGAGCACTCTGGCCTACAAAAAATGCCTGTGCAGCCCCGTCGGCATTCCCCGATAGAGGCGCCTCAGGTAGAAGCAATAAACTTACTACTCCCCAAAGAGGTGAGGCAAAGCCTGGGACGATGGGCTTCATAAAACTGCACAGGACAGACCCATAGACCGGCGGAAATCCAGCCCCGAAGACCAATACAATACCGGTCTATGGGGTTAGTATCCATCGGAACAGATACTACACTTTGATCCCGGCCAAATGCCGGCGCTCGTTCGTTACACGTCGTTCAATAAGTGTTGTATACAGAAATCCGCGTCGGAACCAATAATGATCTTTACTGTTGGATCTCCTTCTTTTCTAAATACATCATTATTAATGTTTTTTGTTATTGTAATGGACGCCCGTTCTATTATTATTATCATAATTATTATTATTAGTAGTAGTAGTAGTAGTAGTGTTATATTATGACAGGCCCTGTATTTTTAAGTGTACGGATCCACGAGTATGAATTATGAGAGAAATATAATCTAGATAAACTAAGTACAAACTTGAGGGCAGTGGTAAATTAGGACGTATGTGTGGACGTAAGAGAAGATCACTTGACTTACACAATTGTGACAGTGTCATCTGCGTACAAGCTCGGTACAGGTCATTCTCACGGTTTGGGTGACAGTGACGAAAATCTGAAGTTGAAAAGGTGAAAACACAAAGGTAATCTAAGGCAGTTATGAGAGTCGTTGAAAGGTCAGGGGTCCTACGTAACAGATCCTTTGTGTGTAAACTTAGTTTTTCAGTAAGTTACCGGAGATCGAAGCGAAAGGACTGCGACGGTTAGTTCCCGATCTTCGAAGCGGTAGATCGAAGAAAAACTCAGCCATGTAACTTTGTGTAAAAAGTTAGTTATGAGTTAATTGGGTTGGAAGCGGCCCGACGAGTTGACAATGTAGCCGCTTACTGTGAGGGCTGTATCTCTCAGGAGATTCAGTACAAAACGCGGCATCCCCCAGCGAGGAAGAAGGATGAATGATTCGCGGAACGAATGGAAAAAAGAAACCCCGACAACGAAGTGTGAAATAAACAAGTGAACAGAATCTCTCTGAAATCCTGTCTCTGAGCGTTTTGTCTTTTGCTTGGAAAATAGAATCTGCTCCTTAAAACAGGTACCCCACCACGATCACAGCCAGCAGCTGACCAGCGACGAACGAACCTGTAAGGTAATCTTTCTTAGTTCATTAACAAAAGAGACCTAAATGACTATATTTAAACTGTTATATTGGAAATGCTAGGTTTGAAAATGAATCGGCAGTTTAAAGACTTAAACATGTGTTTAAAAGTGACTCTCAGAAACTGTATTTAAAAATGACTCTTAGAAATGTCTTTGTACAAAAGTATTAAAAAGAATAGATCGAACCACTCTTAATCCTCTCATGAACATTTCGCATTACTTTCGATTCGGAGAGGATGAGATCCGAACAGTTGAAGTGGTTACGAAGAACTGCCTCAGTCGGAAGGATTTCTGCCTGTAGTAATAAATAAGCTCTCTCCCCCCCTTTGCTTCCCGTAACGCTTAATTCTCAGTGCCTATGCAACAGATACTCATTTTGGTGCTTAGTGACCAGCTGTTTCGACAGGGAACAGATTGAATTCGAACCATGGATGATAACAACGTGCGGTCCGATATAAAAAGAACAGAAAAGAGAAAAAAAAAAGAAAAAAGGAAAAGACAGAGAAAAACAACGTGCGGTCCGGCACAGAGGGAGGATTGAGAAAAAGAAAGAGAAAGTCGGACAGAGTCGGAGACAGAGAAAGAGAGACAGCGCGAGAGACTAAAAAAAAAAAAACCGAAAAAAAAACCCGAAAAGGGTTGATATGACTTTCGAGAGCTGTGTAGAAAAAAAAAACGGTTCTAAAGGACCAGTCGTGTTAAGGTTAAAAGAAAGGAAAAGACGGTTTGCTTGTTTTTTTTGTTTTTTTGTTTTGTTTTGTATTTAGTAAAAGAGAACAGAAGAAAAAACACGATTGGATCTTTAAGGTAACAAAACTTTAAGGTTGGGGTTTTCATTCATATGTGTTAATTTGTGTTTTAAATGTATTTTTTTACATATATGTTGTGGGTAGCGTTTGATGCAGAGAGAAAAAACAAAAAAAATGAGAGAGAGAGGATAAAAGTGAGAGTGATGAACTATATGTTGGTAGAGAGAGAGACAGTGTAAAAGAGAAAAAAAAGTATGAGATGGAAAGAAACAAAAAAAGTGAGAGAAATGGAGAAGGAATGAGAGAAAAAGAGAGAGAGAGAGAGAGAGAGAGAGAGAGAGAGAGAGAAACGAGTCTCTGACTGATGACAGATTATCGTTGTTTTGTCTACGTTTCGAGAACAGGACATGAAATATTTTGAAGTGAAGCACGGTGACTGGTTTTGTCTTCGATTGTCTATGTTTGCTTAATTGAATCAGTTAGCTTCTGGGTTTAGAAAAAAAAGTATAAATAGCCGAACGATATGTCGGCCCGCTCTACGAGGGTCTGATGATGTGAAATATAAGGAATACTGGTTTTCTTTGATTTTTTTTTTATAATGTATTGTATGTCATTGACTCTTTGCTTGGACAATGGTTGGGCGCGAATTGTGGTTAATTGTCTCTGTTTTTGTTGTTGTTTTTTTTTTGTTCAATTGAATTGTATTGAATGAAATTGTTTTTTTTTATATGTAATTGTTGTAAATTGTATAATTTGTATGGTGGAGTTGGGTTTTTCCATTCGTTCTAGCAAGTTCAATTTTGATTTTTTTTGTTTTTTGTTTTTGAATGAATTTTGGAGAAGTTTAGTCGGTTAAATGAGAATGCTATACCAGTTACGTCAAAGATTAAAAAAAAAAAAAGGCAGATAATTTATTGGATATAAGTTTGGGTCAGCCGGGCGATTTGAGTTGATTAGGTTCGGGCAGCTGGCGGCAGCTAGAGTTGGTTTGGGTCGGATCGCGGAAACCCTTGGACAGGGTTGATTTTATCGGGAAGAATCCCCGTGTACAAAGTATGTACAGGCTTGGAAAGTCAGTGAGGGATTCCCGGCGTTTGCTCGTATGCTCTCTTTTATAGAGTACCCATGGGTTAGTGGCGAGGCTTGTGGTAAAGCCTGCATACGTTAAAATTGCGAACGGGAGAATGACGGTAATATGGTCATTCTGTGGGACCACGAGAAAGGACGGTGGTCAGTTATGGAAATTGTTGTTTTTGTGACCCAGGTGTGCCCAACTGCGCCGATAGAGTGTGTGAAAGTTGTGTAAAATGTTAAGCTTTGAAATTGTGGTCCCATTTTTTTGTGTGGATTTTGGATGTTTGCCAACGGGTGTGCTGCGAAGATACCCCACCCCCTTACCGCATAGATAGGGACACGGGAAGGGAACGCATGGAATTGGTGTCTGCTCAACACCAGTGGGGATGGAGTTAAGCTGGGGTGTGGTGTGACTCGGGTGCGCGCGTCGGGGCGGATAGAACCATAGGGATCGATTTTTAAAAAAAAGGAGGTACCGGGTGTTAATTGGATTTAATTATAAGATTATAGGTTGGGCTTAGTTTTTGGTCATTCGGCGTGTTCCGGGAGCAGATATGATTCGATGTGACATTTCGCCCAATACAGTATCGACCAGATAGATCAATGGGATGGGGTCCTCCACGTTTAATGAACAGGGCTGGGAGTTAGAGACATGAGTGATTGTTCGCGGACATTTGCGCCGGGGCACTGGAATGTCCGAAGTATATGGTCCAGATTAGTAAGCAATGTAGGGACACTGGAGGCTGACCATTTAAGTTTACAGGTTAAGGAAAGGGGTTTCTGTTTTTGTGTCCCCATATCGCGGCAATACGCCCGATCAGCAATCGGTCATGTACTGATGATTAGATTTAATGATATGTGCGTGTGTATTTAAAAAAAAAAGGTTTTGGTGATGGATTTAGATATTTGTGAAAATTTCTTTAGGGAAGAAATTTTGAAAGATAAGGTGGAGAGGAGTGTTATATTATGACAGGCCCTGTATTTTTAAGTGTACGGATCCACGAGTATGAATTGTGAGAGAAATATAATCTAGATAAACTAAGTACAAACTTGAGGGCAGTGGTAAATTAGGACGTATGTGTGGACGTAAGAGAAGATCACTTGACTTACACAATTGTGACAGTGTCATCTGCGTACAAGCTCGGTACAGGTCATTCTCACGGTTTGGGTGACAGTGACGAAAATCTGAAGTTCAAAAGGTGAAAACACAAAGGTAATCTAAGGCAGTTATGAGAGTCGTTGAAAGGTCAGGGGTCCTACGTAACAGATCCTTTGTGTGAAAACTTAGTTTTTCAGTCAGTTCCCGGAGATCGAAGCGAAAGGATCGCGACGGTTAGTTCCCGATCTTCGAAGCGGTAGATCGAAGAAAAACTCAGCCATGTAACTTTGTGTAAAAAGTTAGTTATGAGTTAATTGGGTTGAAAGCGGCCCGACGAGTTGACAATGTAGCCGCTTACTGTGAGGGCTGTATCTCTCAGGAGATTCAGTACAAAACGCGGCATTCCCCAGCGAGGAAGAAGGATGAATGATTCGCGGAACGAATGGAAAAAAGAAACCCCGACAACGAAGTGTGAAATAAACAAGTGAACAGAATCTCTCTGAAATCCTGTCTCTGAGCGTTTTGTCTTTTGCTTGGAAAATAGAATCTGCTCCTTAAAACAGGTACCTCACCACGATCACAGCCAGCAGCTGACCAGCGACGAACGAACCTGTAAGGTAATCTTTCTTAGTTCATTAACAAAAGAGACCTAAATGACTATATTTAAACTGTTATATTGGAAATGCTAGGTTTGAAAATGAATCGGCAGTTTAAAGACTTAAACATGTGTTTAAAAGTGACTCTCAGAAACTGTATTTAAAAATGACTCTTAGAAATGTCTTTGTACAAAAGTATTAAAAAGAATAGATCGAACCACTCTTAATCCTCTCATGAACATTTCGCATTACTTTCGATTCGGAGAGGATGAGATCCGAACAGTTGAAGTGGTTACGAAGAACTGCCTCAGTCGGTAAGGATTAGTTATTATTAATTATTATTATAGTAAAGCTCCCGTCTGTAGTATATCGTCCCGTCTGTATTATAATAGGAACGTTTGTAATTTGTAATGTATTACACAACAGTCTCCCCTTTTACAACTCATCTTCAAGTGATTGTACAGCAGTCCCCCCTTTTGCATGATCCCGCTGTAAGGGATTATGCAACAGTAGTAGTAGTAGTAGTAGTAGTATCATTAACCCACTAAGAGTCCTTACCCAGGTTATCGTCAGTGATTGCTACTTGATAAAAGAACAATTATGTTCCCTTGACTCAGAGTGACAATAAGTTTACCTAGATGTCCAGTACTCTCTACCTCTTTCAATAACCATTGCGAATAACTTTGCGATATCGCAGAAGTTGCTTAGTCTTGATTTTTTGCTGGCAACAGCTATTCGTCTCCCCTGAGATTGGGTGGCAAAAAGACGTCACAAGGTCCCAGTAATCCCCGCACACTTCTACTGGAGGTCCTGGTAGTGCACTCCTTATCTGGCGTGTCCATCCTGTTTAATCTTTCATCAGTATTTACTGTGGTATCACCCGAGATAATGTTTACTCTTGGCGGGCAGTTAAATTAATGTTTTTGGCAGTTTCAGTTCTCTTGCGTACACATGGAGATTATTGTTCTATGTTTTTGTTTTTGTTTTAGTTCTATTGCAATATCCATGTGACTGGTAGCATTCGTAGTTTCTGTGAGTTTGTTTCTGCATTCGAAGTTTTCTGTTAGATTATTATTATTATCATTATTATTATTATTATTATTATTATTATTTCTGATATAACAAAATCTATTCGATTGAAATATATAATCTAGAGCAAAACAAGTTTAGTAAATGTCTTATTCTATTATTTTTAAAGTATATTCATAATAGTGCCTTTATTTGGATTCCGACGTGTGTAGATCGTACCGCCATATGTTGAGTTTGTAACTGGTACCTTCATCGAGGGTATATTTTCGACTAATGAATGCTATTTATAATATGTCTTCATTAGGTTAGTCAGTCGGTTGATTTCCCCATTAGTTAACAAGACTGTATATTGCCAATTTCCTTCTCGAGATACTTTTGGGGCATGGAGGATATTGTTTCTTCTGCGGAAAGCCCGGGCTACTGTCTCGACAACCACAGTGAAACAATTGTCTCAGTATTTTCAAATTCTGTTTTTTCTAACATTTCACGTAATCTATTTGCTCAACCACCTATTATAAATTAAGCGAGACCTCTAAATGCTATTTGATTTATTCGTCGCAAAGAAATTTTGGGAGGACATTAGTTTTTTAAATTATCTAGAAGACGCGTGTGATCACTGAGAACGTTTGTGTTCTTAGGTGCTATCATTAACTCTCAATCTCCATCGTATGGTGTTTCTATTGTCTCACCTTGGACAATTCTGTTTCTGTTTGATAATGTACTTATCTCTATTAATGAGCAACGCTTATTCCTTTCATCTTTAATGATGACGTCTGGTCGAAGTGATTGCGTTATTATTATTTTTATTATCATTATTATTATTTTTATTATTATTATTATTATTATTATTATTATTATTATTATTATTATTATTATCGTTATTATTATCATTATAATTATTATCATTATTATTATTATTATCATTATTATCACGATTATTTAAGACTCGCACGAGTTATTGTCAGTGGTTGTTCACTGGTAAACGCAGTCGTATTTCTTCGAGTCTTATTGATAACCAGTCTCTGCAGATGTCTAGTAATAATCACTGCTTTCAGTCACCACAGAAAATCACTGTGTCTTCTTGCAAAATCCGTTTATAATTTAATTTTCGCTAATAACGGTCAACGGTTTTCTCTCGAAGTTGAGTGACAACAAGCCGCCCTCATAGCTTCAGTGTATTTATTCTTTAAGTCTCTTAAGTGCTTACTCTCTCTCGCCCTTTCTCTCTTTTTCTTCAAACGACAATAATACAAATTTATATATTTTTCGCGACTATTCTATGTTTGTACAAGACGATTAATTATTCAGTTACGCGAAAAACGTCACGTTTTAGAAGTGTCTGAGTTTTCCCCTGCTTCCATTGTCTCAGGTCGTTTGACTAGTTGGTCGAGTGGTCTTCTTTCATTTCGCTGTTTTAATACCTCATTATGATACAACTTCCTATTCCAGTATCTTTTTTGTAAGAACTGCAGAGTTATGGAACCTTTTATTGCTGACTGTTTTTCTTCCGGCGCATAGCGTTAGTCTTTTCAAGACGAGGGTAAATAGATATCTTTTGTATTAGCGATAATCATCTTTTGTTATTTTACTTCCTTACATAAACTGTCGTTTATGCCTAGTCCTGAATAACTTCACTAAAAGACTGACAGATTTCTCACCCGATAACAAAATTTATGTGGCACATGAAACTGAAAAACACCCATCAAAGACGTAATTTATAAGTAAGTTCATAAACCGATATTTGTTAATATTTCTCAATTGTTACGGCTTAATTGTTAATGTCTATCAGAGTAAAACTCATCTGTTTTATGTTCTTTTTCTTGGCTAATCCATCCCATTTTCTCGAAGTTAAACGTTGTTCTCGCCCAATAAACTAAATTCTCTCATCATCGATACATTGCAAACCGGAACCCCAAAAAATAATTTAAATATTCCCTTTTCTGAGAAGCCTTTAATTTAGGCGAATAATTATATTTAAAATATAACCCTTTGAAAGTCAGTAATAAGTTTACCATAGATTATTTTTAAAAAAGGCTTCTCTTTAACTTTGATGATGATCCAGTTAGAACTTAATGTGACTTTTCTCATCTCCTTTTTACAATCACCCTTTAAAACGCCATATGCGACATCAATTTTATGAAATGCATCGAAATTTGTGAGTTAAGAAAAGTTTAGCAATCTAGAGATACTAAAATGATAATTCAGCTTAAATCCCCAAAGACTAAAGATATAATTCAATTCTCTAAAGCCAACACCAAAAATATAAATACCGTAGGTATGTGAAGAATGATCAGAATCATGATAGGTTAGTATTTTTTGATGTCCAAGATAGGGCGCCATGTCGCTATCATACAAACGTAGACCCCTTCTATTTTTAGTACCAAAATACCATGAACAAATTATAGGTAAGTAAAAATAATATTCAGAACATTGCGTTCGAATAGTCTTAAAAGTGTATCGAAATTGTTTTAAAACGATTATTATAATGTCTTAACATTGTCTTCTAATTGTATTTGAATTGTTTTAAAAATATTTCTTGTTTATCCTGAAATTATCTCCGATTTTTTTGCAATTGTACTGTAATTTCTTGCCATTTTCTTTCACTAGTATGAAACTGTATTGGAATTATTTTTAAATTCTACGCAAATCGTCATGGAACTATTATGCAATTGTCTAGCAACTCTGTTGAAATTAATCTCGAATTGTCTAGCAACTCCCCTGGAATTTATCTCAAATTAGCTGAGCTTTTTTTTTTTAATTTTATTGTAATTGTCTTGGAATTGTCTTGGAACTGTATTGGTATTCTAAAAGCAATGTCTTGGAATTTTAATACGAACTCTTTTTAAATTGTCTTAGCATTATCTTTGAACTGAAATGCCTTGGAATATTATGGAAATTATTTCGAATTTTCTTAGAAAAGTCTTAAATATATGTTGGGGTACTCTTTAAACCGTGCTGAAATTACTTTGAAATTGTATAATAATTGTTCAAGAGCAATCTTATTAATGTCTTGAGACTTCAATTGACTACTCTTCAAACTGACTTGAAACTATCTTAGAATTGTGATTTAACTGCTTTAAATGTCTTCGGAATGTTAAAAACAGTCATGGAAAAGTCTTAAAATAGTTTTGAAATTGTGATGGTATTGTTTTGAAATTGTCTTGGAACAATGTTTATATGTTCTTAGATATGTCTTCCAAGTTTCCTTAAATTATCATGGAAGTGTCGTGGAACTGTCTTTAAATAGCCCTAGAATAGCATTGGAACTATCTTAAAATTGTCTCATATTGTCTTTGAAATGCTTTAGAAGTTTCTTAAAATTGTTCTGGGGCTAATATAACTATAGAATTATTATTTAATTGTCTTGAAATTTTATTGAAACCGTCGTGGAACACTTTTGAAAATATGCTTGAATTGTCTTGTGACTATCTTGAGATTGTTTAAGAATTGTTTGGAAATTTCGGGAAATTGTCGAAGAATAGTCTGGAAAAAGTCTTAAAATTAGCATATAATCTTCTTGGACTGTTCTTAATTGTTTGGAAACCGTATGTGAATTGTCTTTGGCTAGTCTTTAGCTGTCTTTAAATCGTCTTGTAACTGCTAGGGATTTTCCTTGAACTTTCCTATAATTCTCTTAAAATTATATATATTTGTTTTCACTTGCTTGCAATTGTCTTGGAATTGTCTTAACATTGAAATGTTTTCAAAGCTGTCTGGAAACTGTCTTTATATTCCGATGGAATTGTCTTGAAATTATCCTTGAACTATTTTTGACTGTCGTTAATTTTTTTGAAAATCTTCATCAATTATCGTTGAAGACTTTTGTAATTCTTACTCGGATGTTTTCTTAATTGTGTTGGAATAGTCTAGGAGCTCTCTTTGGAATTTTCTTAGAAATGTCTTGGGTTAGTGGTCTCCATCAATTCGCTGTTTTGATACATAATGTAAAACAGATTCCTATTTTAGTAGCTGATATAGAACTACAGGCTTGTAGAACTCTTGTCTTGCTGACTGTTTTCCTCCTAACTATAGCATTGGTCTTTTCAAGACTAAGACCAATAGGTATCTTCGCTCTTTGCCATCATCATCATTCTTTCTTTTTAGCTATTAACATCAAGTGGATTGATGTGTAGTTTGGATCGATTATATATATATACATATATATATATATATATATATATATATATATATACGTATATATATTAAGTGTATGAAGGTAAGTATGATGTTGAAAGCTTTATTCGAAGTTAATTGTAAATGTAAAAGTTCTATGTAAGATGAGAATTTAAATTTATTCAGAAAAAGAATCATGTTAATCTGTTGAAAACATGATTTGCGACCGAATGGGCGATGTTTATTTTGGTTTAGTATACCATGTTTTGTATCTGCAGGCGATATATAACGACTCTTTATATTTCGCCTGTCTATTACAACGCAACAACCGTAAAAAAGTAAAAAATATATAAGTAATTAAACGCTGCGAGAAGTTATAAATATATGAAAGAATAATTAAAATAGTTGCTTTAATATTTTTTAGTGTCTAAGTTGGCGACAATGATCAGTTAGCAATACACAACGAAAGCGTATTAGTAGTTTCAAAAATAACATGCGTTTGTTTCGGGTTAGGTGAGAGTGCAAAATGTCTTCACGTTAACATTATCTTTAGAATAAAAGATACAGCTTAATAAAGTATATTACTTATAAAAGAGTAGACGAAAATAACAAAACATAGGTTAGTCTGAATCAAGTATCGATATATTAAATCAATTTTCGATTTATTTATCTCTTTTCAAAATCTGACAAGTTATTGCTTAAATGGGATCTTAGAAATTATTTAATTGTTTATGCTTTTCGAGTTTTTATTTCAATAAATACTAGATTTAAAAAAATAAGTTAAAAGTACAATACGTGAATCACGTACAGGTAAAAAATATGCACACACGAAAAGTGGCCTAAACTTTTTTAATATATAAATATACGCATGTTTTGTCTTGCCTTGCCTTATATCGATATTAATGGTAGTAGAGGGCCATAGGAGGAGAAAAGGAGTAATACAAAAAGTCCACCTCGTAAAATGAATTCCTTATTTCGCAAAATGAGGCCACAAGAACTTTCGTATGCAAACGGTTTCAATTCTTATTATTTTCTCCCGTGAAGTAGCATTGAATTATAAGCATTTTTTTTGTTTATTAATAGGCTCAAAATGTTAGCCTATTGCAGGATTTTTCTCTCATTTTTTTGTCAATTGCGCAAAATGTTTTATTTTCTGTACGCCGAAGGTTATATAACTTTTTAATCAAACTTTAGTACGCATTTACCTGCGCGTTGTCAGAAATGCTGTTCCCTTTAGCTGACAGATAAGGAAATTCAAATAAACGCAATCGTCACTTTTTGCGTAATGAAATGCAGGCTATTGCAGCCAATCAAAAAGTTTTAAGAGATTTAATCGTTGCATTAATCGATGATAAAATGGCTCAAAGAATTATGTCATCGAGAAGTTGAAGGAAATAAAATAGGAATCGTTGTGAATAATCGGGCCCCAAGGTAGAAAGAGTCAACACAGAATGTCGACAATTTTATAGTCATTTTTTTCAGTTTTTCTGTGTTTTATTGCAGTGGAAAATTTCTGGTTGGACATTTTACTGCAAATATGGCGGATTGTATTGCATTGCTAGAAGGAACATCGTAAAAATCAGAAAAAATATCGAAATATATCTAAATATACGACATGCAAATACATTTTATAATTGAAAATATCTAAGAGGGGAAAAAGCGCAGAAAAAATATATTTGACGTGTACAAAAGAAGTGCCTAATAAATGAAAATTTAATCATTGATGTATCTAAACAGGTCAATATGTGTTTGAACTTTATATATGTCAAATTACATTCTCATATGGATTCTCTGTGAAATACGAAGTAAATCCAAATCAAAATTAAATAATAATAATAATAATAACAATAATAAAAATAATGATAATAATAATAATAATAATAATAATAATAATAATAATAATAATAATAATAATAATAATAATAATAATAATAATAATAATAATAATAATAATAATAATTACTACTATGAATGATGTACTGCAACAAAATGATTATATTGACCGACTATGTAAAAAAAGAAAGTAATGGGAAAAGTACTGAAAGGTATTGAATACTGTGTAGACTATGATATATATTCACTAGAAAATATATAACGCATACTAAAGATTGGCTTTTGCACCGCCTAAAAGCACTAAAAGGCTAACCAATACCGCAAGTAGCGCATATAGAAACAAAATGACGATAAGTGCAGAATATTAAGAGAAGCATCTACATCTACGAGGGCGGGGACGATAATAATATCATTCCAATGATTACAAATAGCGTAGTCGCATGAAATAAATGTGATTTTCAAATGTTACATATAAGGTTTTCATTTTTCTGTTTTATTTATACTTCTGATATATTCTTGTTATTGCGACAACTATCATGTTTTGAATTATTTTGAACACGCGCTATTCCTTTCAATCATATATGTTTGTAAGAGTCGATATTTTTTAAACATAGTTCACTCCAAGAAGGTAAGCCGCCACTGTAGACGTAAGGAGCGACTGGGAAATAGGGGTAGGTTTTGGTGTCACTCTAAATTAGGAGCTGTGCAGCGAGATGTCTGTTTACATTAGTTTTTAATTTCAGCATGTCAATACAGTCGCAAAAACAGGGAAAAGGGAGGAATTGCCGGAGGCTGCCAGCATGAGGAAAGAACCTATTTGAGTAGAAAGCTATGCAGCATCTGATAACCTCTACAATGAATGGATGGGGTTTGGGTGATTGTCGGATTAGTATAGTGTATTTACGTTGAGGGAGAACTACTGCAGCAAGTTAATCAAGGCACAGTCCATTGAAGTACTTGTAAAACAGGCACAAGGATGCAACATTGCGGCGTTGAGAGAGGGGCTGAAGCTTGGTGGATAATGAGACACCTATTAAGTTAGCTACTCTTTATTAGACATTGTCTTATAGTGAGAGATTAGATGGTGATGCACCAGCCCAGATGTGGCAACAATACTCCATGCATGGGCGGCTGGTGGTTTTGTAGAGATATATGATAATTTCAGGGGTGAGAAGTGTACTGGCACGGTAGAAGGAGCTGACTTTCTTTGCTGCAGCTTTGGCAATGCCTTCAATGTATTTATTGCAATTCATGTTTGCTGCGAATGCTAAACCGATGGGTGTGAGAATGCTGAACTCTCAGGTAGCAATCGGTGGTTGAATATGTTTCTTGTAGTTATTGTAGGAAAGGAGCTTTGTCTTTTCGGCATTAAAACTTACAATCCATTTATGACCCCAATCCTCTACAGCCTGGAGGTAATTTTCTAAATATTCAGCCATTGCCTCGGATATGTGCGCGTCCGTTTCGCCCACCCAGCGGTAGTACAGCGTGGTGTCGGCAGCAAATATACCTATTAAAGGATTAATTAAATCAGGGAGGTCGTTTATTAAAATCAGGAACAGTAGAGGTCTAAAGATGAATCCCTGCGGTACACCAGCATTTATGTCATGTTGCTTTGATGAACAGCCATCGATGACAACGTGGATCTTTCTCTTTGTTTGGAACGATCTTATTATATTAAATATTTGTCCAGTAATGTCATATGACTGACTTTTTTAGGAGAAACATTTCATGCCAGACGTTGTGAAAGGCTTTGGCCATATCAAGCGCTACCGACTTAGCTTCACCTGCTTTGTCCAGTGTATGATATATACATTCAGTAATGACCGTTAGGATATCCGCAGAAGTTCGTGCTCATCTAAATCTGTACTGATGATCAGAAAGAAGCTTAGCATTAACTAGGTGCCGAATTATCACTACATTGATTAAGGATTCAAAGATTTGAGCAAAGATCCGGAGTAGACTGATAAGGCGTTTGTTTTTAGAATCAGTTCTGTCTCCAGAATTCCTGAAGACTAGTACCACAGAAGCAATTATCAACCTATCAGGGAACGAATATTCAGCAGGGCATTTGTTTTAGAGTTTGGAGAAGACAGTGGCCAGTTCAGCAGAGCATTTTTGTAATACCATTACTGGTATACTATCAGCCCCATAAGCTTCATAAGTGTCAAGGATGTTTATCATGTCGCCGACCTGAAGTCGGGTGATGACCAGGGTTTCAAGTGTTTTCAAGTGGTTACAGTTGTTAATAAAGGCTAAACGGGCTGCTTTTTGTCTTAGCAATTTGTTATTTTCTTATTGTAAGCAATTATTATTGTTTGACTATGTTAGGCATTGTGAAGTAAGATATTTTTATAGAGTATTTACTTAAGATGCTACTATATTTATATGGATACTTAAAAGATTTTTCTAAAATTTTAATTAATCATTTCGAGATATTAGTTTTTTCGTAAACCAAATATCATGTTTCTTTTAAGTCGTTTCCGTGGGTTGGATTGTTGCTTCTTTTCCTATCTGTCACTATTAAAAAGAATACGGGTTTTATTTTTACATGTACTATTACGATTATCAGCCATTCTATTCTTAGTTCTTTTCTTTTCGTATTATATTATTGGTGGTTATGCATAATGGTACTTTGAAGTTTATATGTCATTATTTCGGAATATCCTTTATTAAGTAAAACGTTATTGAACAAAAAGGGAGCTGTGGTTAATCGAAACTGAAGATAATATATGTGTGATTGTTTATTTGTGGTCATTAGAAAGTTTGTGAACATAACATAATGTTAGGTAAGGTTTATAAGAAGGGCTAGAGTATTCAGAGTTTAGATTAATTGTTACGTCAAGGGAATAAAATGTTTTCCCCCTGTTGAATAGTGATTAAGAGGCCTACACCCTTTTGAAAGGAATGAAAATCCTTAGTTTTATTATACATTCTAGATCTATCTATAGAGGCAAACAGGGCGTCATATCTGTGTAATCATCTTGGAATATTTTATGAATTTAAATTTAAGTTCACGTAATTGTTATAAACGTACTAAGTCAGTAACATGGACAGAGTTCGATAACACAATAAGATTGGCATAAGAGTTAGAGGTGTCTTTCCTCATCCAGAATGTATTGGAAAATTCTAGAAAGATCTCATAGCTAATATTATTAGTCTACTTTCCAAATCTATTGGATCGGAGTTATGTTTTGCTCGAATTAGTGCTTTATTAGGAAAGATTTGTTAATATCGTTTCTAATAAGTATTATTATCAAAAGTAATGAAATTCAAATTAGATTTGTCCTTAAGCTTTAATAACAAATGTATAATTATATCAGATGAGTGCGAGAGAGAGAGAAATATTTTGTTTCATGTTACAACGAATTGTAGCTAGAATATTATTACTAATTATTCCTAAATTGGATTTTAAAATGCAAATATATCTACTTCTTTTGTGGGCTTTAAAACCTTGGTGTTGCTGGACTTACATGTTCTGTATAGTAAAAAAAATATCCATAGACGCTAGTAAGGATTTAACTTCATTTCTCATACTGTTAAGTGTTTAAGGGGGAGTAATCTCGCATGATTTATTGAGTTATTCGTATATTCCATTCTTATGAGCAAGTTAATCTAATTCATAGTCGTTTAAGTTTTGTCCGCTGGGACAATGATCTCGAGTTGTATATTTTTTTACATTTTTTGCGAAATTAGTAGTTATCTTAACAATTAGATTTTATTTTTTTTAATTAAATTCTTCTAGTGAGGTAAATCACTGAATTTTCACCGTCATTAATGTGTACATTTTGTTTTGCTCATGAAGAAGTGTTTGATCCGTAGCGAGATTCCACTAATCTTTCAATTTATTTGAGTTCGCTGTATGAATACATGTATTTCGAAGAATCAAGATAGGATGAATTTTCCATAGAAGAGTGTTTGTTCGAAGTAGGCTGATGACGCTTTAGTCGGGCCTAGAATATCTCAAATTTAGAAAATATGCCTTCTTATTAATCGCAGGAAGGAGGATACACGGATCCAAATTTCTAAATAATACAGCTTTTCCTGTGTGAGAAAAATGACATCAGAAAGGTTTAACACATGCTGATCAACATTAAACGTTGCAGCATGCTTGTCGCAAATGAACGCGTCAAGGTATCTTTGTTTATTGGAACGGGCTTTGTTGTAGTGGAAATTATCGCCAACAGATATATATTTTAAGAAACGCAATTAATGAAAGAAGGAAAGTACAGACAACACAGGAGAGCATAAACGGTTTAATTTAACTACAATTAAATAAAGAATGCGACCAATATTCATGCATTCGTAATTGATAACGTATGTTTCAAATTAGGAGGGTTCCTCGCTTGTGTTTTCGTAATACTCATGGAGATGTATCCAGTAGAGACATAATTGTCCAAAGAGGCTCTCGAAAATTCAATGTTTACTCTAAAGAAAGTAATGTTGATCACAATTAGAACGAAGGCATTGAAGTTATTTCTAACGATCTTTGTGTAACTACTCTTTAAATATTTAAGCATATTTTTGGTTTCACATGATTTAATTAGCGTTTGCAAATAAGAAAAACGGAGTAATAGCCCATTAATTCCCGAGTAGATTGCTAACGAGAAACAAGTTTCTTAAATGTAGGGAACAACAAACGGAATAAAATAACATGTTATTTATTAGTCAAAAGACCATTCTACTAAAACATAAGCGTTATAGTAAGGACATTGATAATTAAACAAAATAATATTCGACTACAACCTAAAACCAAAGGCAGATTTCCGTCGATACATAGCGTACGTCAAAAAATAACGATTTAAATGAATCATTTAATAATTAAACATAGTAACATTTACAGAAAAAAGGGAAGTGTGTAAAAACAAATGGGTATCGCCAAATAAGAAGAAAAATGGGAAATCTATGTCTGCAAAGAATGTTAAAGCAGAACAAATACTAACGGAGCAGGGAAGTCATTTTCAGAGCTCTCTGAATAAGTCTAATTGCATGACAGGTCTCTTTGCCTATATATATATATATATATATATATATATATATATATAGAAATGTAATATTTAGAAGGCAATACAATGCAGAGGTGTGACGGATAGACACAAATTGGAGCAAATAAGACATATAATGGTGGAACAATGAATTAGTTTCAACCTTAATACAATGTGTACATACACATATATATATATATTTATTATGTTTTTTTTTGTTTTTTTTTCCCTTTCAAAACACACATATATCTGTCTATCTACACAATGTTACAATGTTATGTAATACCTGTATCAAGATGGTCTGGTGGAAATTCCGTATGATATAATATATTTTTTTAATTTTCGGGAACTCTTCCCTTCTTCAGAAACGTGTTCAACTCAATTTCAAGCGTGCATATGAAGGCCGCTGTAAGATATAGTCTCGCAGAAAATACCGGTTAAATTTAAATACCAAACCAGATTCAAAAATAAAATAAACTTTAAAAAAAAAAAAATTTTTTTTTTTAAATTATTATTAATTTATTTTATTATTTTACTTTTTTTATTAATATTTTATTTATCTACTTTTTATCTAATTCATTTATTCATCTATTTACTTTATTAAACTTTTTATGTTTGTTTGTTTTTACTTTTTAGAATCTTTCCTTTTTTTTTTTTTGTCGTTAAATTTTAAATTCTAATCTAAATCTTTTTTAAAATTTTTTTTTTTTTTTAACCAAGTCTATTCGTTTAAATTAATATGTCGGTTAATACTGCCATTAAACATTGCATTCTCTGTTCGTTTTAAATTATTGTGTGTATTAATATTTAGTTTATTTATTTATTTTATTCTATTTTTATATATGTATATTTCATTAATTAATTCAATATTATCTTTCGTGTAACGCTAAGACAACAATGAAAGGGAGGTAATTCAGTCCATTTGTTGTTTACGTCGCTTGTAATTTAGTTACTTCTAATTGTTAGGCTAAAAATATTGTTATAATGAATGTTTCATTCCTTTTTTTTTTCCCCCCTTTTTTTATTTTATTTATTTATTTTTTTAAATTATTATTATTAATGTTATCTGGGGTGGTTCCGGTATTATTATTATTATTATTATTATTATTATTATTATTATTATTATTATTATTATTATTATTGTTATTATTATTGTTATTATTATTGTTGTTATTATTGTTGTTATTATTGTTGTTATTATTGTTGTTATTATTGTTGTTGTTGTTGTTGTTGTTGTTGTTGTTGTTTCGTTTTTGCTATTGTTATTATTGTTACTATTATTATATTATTATAGTTAATCTTTTTGTTCGGTTAAGTACCTCTTCCTTCCACAAGCACATCCATGCATGTGGCAACACCAGCAAATCATTCAAGATTGATATCCTAGCTACGGAGAGAAACGTTGGCAACCTTCGAATAAAAGAATCGATACTAATAGCAAAACTATCTCCGCAAATAAATCACCGACTCGAATTAGGATCTTCATTTCTAGTCTGATATAGTTTTACATCTCACTCTTGTTGTATTGATTTTACCTTAATTTAACCATTAAATGAATACTAAAAACTAATAATCTAACAAAAACATCACCTTATAATAATAACAAATAATATAACATAGGTCAAACACTCACTAAACAAAAAATTAAAATAATAATAATAATAATAAATAAATAAACAAACAAACAAACGGGGAAAAAAAAATTAAATAAATAAATAAAAAAAAAATAGATAAAGATAAATGAATAAATAAATAATAATCTTTAAAAAAAACAAAGATAAATAAATTATTAAGTACAATAAATTAATAGATAAACAATAAATAAATAAATAAAAAATTAATAGAAAAAAAATAGGAAAAAAAAAATAAATAAATAATAAATTGAAAAAAAATATTAAAGTCTATAAACTAATAATAGTAATAACTTAACCGAACAAAAAGATTAACTATAATAATATAATAATAGTAACAATAATAACAATAGCAAAAACGAAACAACAACAACAACAACAACAACAACAACAACAACAATAATAACAACAATAATAACAACAATAATAACAACAATAATAACAACAATAATAATAACAATAATAATAACAATAATAATAATAATAATAATAATAATAATAATAATAATAATAATAATAATACCGGAACCACCCCAGATAACATTAATAATAATAATTTAAAAAAATAAATAAATAAAATAAAAAAAGGGGGGAAAAAAAAAAGGAATGAAACATTCATTATAACAATATTTTTAGCCTAACAATTAGAAGTAACTAAATTACAAGCGACGTAAACAACAAATGGACTGAATTACCTCCCTTTCATTGTTGTCTTAGCGTTACACGAAAGATAATATTGAATTAATTAATGAAATATACATATATAAAAATAGAATAAAATAAATAAATAAACTAAATATTAATACACACAATAATTTAAAACGAACAGAGAATGCAATGTTTAATGGCAGTATTAACCGACATATTAATTTAAACGAATAGACTTGGTTAAAAAAAAAAAAAAATTTAAAAAAAGATTTAGATTAGAATTTAAAATTTAACGACAAAAAAAAAAAAAAAAAAAAAAAAAAAAAGGAAAGATTCTAAAAAGTAAAAACAAACAAACATAAAAAGTTTAATAAAGTAAATAGATGAATAAATGAATTAGATAAAAAGTAGATAAATAAAATATTAATAAAAAAAGTAAAATAATAAAATAAATTAATAATAATTTAAAAAAAAAAATTTTTTTTTTTTTTTTTTTTTTTAAAGTTTATTTTATTTTTGAATCTGGTTTGGTATTTAAATTTAACCGGTATTTTCTGCGAGACTATATCTTACAGCGGCCTTCATATGCACGCTTGAAATTGAGTTGAACACGTTTCTGAAGAAGGGAAGAGTTCCCGAAAATTAAAAAAATATATTATATCATACGGAATTTCCACCAGACCATCTTGATACAGGTATTACATAACATTGTAACATTGTGTAGATAGACAGATATATGTGTGTTTTGAAAGGGAAAAAAAAACAAAAAAAAACATAATAAATATATATATATATGTGTATGTACACATTGTATTAAGGTTGAAACTAATTCATTGTTCCACCATTATATGTCTTATTTGCTCCAATTTGTGTCTATCCGTCACACCTCTGCATTGTATTGCCTTCTAAATATTACATTTCTATATACCAATAAACAATGCTTCAAGCAAACTACATAAACCTCTTATATATATATATATATATATATATGTATATATATATATAAATATAGAGGCAAAAATGCCTTCAAAAACCATGTATTAGATGCGAGTAATTAAATCAAAAGAAAAATCAAAAGATTTCGAAAGATTTAATAAAATATTCAAAATACCTTCCTTTTTTTTTTCTTCATCTTGATTTTTTTTTAGCTAATATTTCGCTTGACAAGAACAAACTTTCGACAGAGGCAAGACAAATAAAGGTATAACCTTTTTGTTCCATAATTAACTTCCTGATGTTGGTGAAGTGTCACGTCCGGTGTTGTGGACTATTGTTGAAAATGTCTGTTTTAAATAGAATAGAACTTGATTGCTCATGGTCGCTGCGAGTTATAAATTAGGAAAGTTCATTTTATAAAGCATCTGTTGAAAGTTAATATAAATACAGAGGCAAAAATGCCTTCAAAAACCATGTATTAGATGCGAGTAATTAAATCAAAAGAAAAATAAAAATATTTCGAAACATTTAACAAAATATTTCAAAATAGCTTCCTTTTTTTTTTCTTCATCTTGATTTGTTTTTTAGCTAATATTTCGCTTGACAAAAACAAGCTTCGACATATATATATATATATATATATATATATATATATATATATATATATATATATTAATATATACGTAATTATATGTATACATAACAATATATATATATATATAACAATATATATATATACCAACATATATATATATATATATATATATATATATATATATATATATATATATATATATATATATATATATATATACCTATATACATATATATAAAACTATATATATACATATATACATATATATACATAACTATCGGAGAGCCTGTAGATTAGTGGTTATAGCAATTGTCTTTGGGCTGGACGACCCGAGTTCGATCCCACTCACGGCATGCGAATTTTCGGGTCTGAAAACTCCCTCTGTCCACCCAGCAGTAAATGGGTACCTGACTAAAACTCAGGGAAGGTTCAAGGCAGCGTCTTTCCATATGCTGTGCACCCTAGACACGGTGATTCTTAACAAATCACCGCCGCTACGGCCATGGGCAGTGTGCGATGTCGGCAACGACACTCGTGCGCGTCCACGCTATGCGACCTTTACCTTTACTTTTACTATATATATATACATATATAACAATATATCTATAACAATATATATATATAACAATATATATATAACAATATATATATAACAATATATATATATATATATTTATATATCACTATACATATATAACCATATATATATATACATATAACAATATATATAACAATATACATATATAACAATATATATATACATAACAATATATACATATACAGATATATGTATATATATATATAACAATATATATATATAACTGTATATATATATATAACTATATATATATATAACTATATATAAAAATAGATTAAAGAAGAGTGATAAACATGTACGAATGTCCAGATTTATTTCAACTTCGAGTGTTCAATACAAGGTATACTCGGTAATAACATTATGTTTATTATTATTTCCTTAAGCAAGGCTTTTCAAAGGTCAAAATCTTAGCATCAGAGGAATTACAAAGATAGATAAGTTGGCAGTAGAAACTATATATATATATATATATATATATATATATATATATATATATAACTATATATATATAACAATATATGTATATAATATAACTATATATATAACTATCTATCTATATATATAACTATATGTATATATATATGTATATATATGTATGTATGTATGTATATATATATATGTATATATATGTATATATATATATGTATATATATATATATGTATGTATATATATATATATATGTATATCTATATATATATATATATGTATATCTATATATATATATATATATATATATGTATGTATATATATATATATATCTATATATATATGTATGTATATATATAAATATATATATATATATATATTCTTATGGGTACGAAATATACAAAGTAAATACAGCATGAACCATTTTCACAATCATCCATTACACTTCAGTGATTCAATATATCGTGAATATACTAAATAAGAGTTTAGCCAATGTTTCATTCTCTAAGGCTTTAAATATTGCCTAGTTTTTTGATTGAGTAATGTTTGAAGAACTACCATTTTATTTGTTCCACCAACACACGAACTCGTACTACGTTTCTCTCGATTTCTCTCAATTTCTCTCACTCTACACTCAGCATATGTACATATTATACGCTCACGCTTCCCTCATTTGTTCTCCCTTTGTCCTTCTCTCGTCGTGCATAAACGGAAAAATGACTATAAACTTAACTATGTAAAAACAGATCGGAATAATCAAGTATAACTAATTGGGTATATCACCACAAGTATTTATACTATTCAGATGGAATGGAACTTACATATAAAGAAAGAGGGAATATATAGTAAACGGAAAGACTATTTTTTAATTTTTTTTTATATTTAACTTGTTAGGAAAATCTAATTTTTCCCATTCAAAAATTATCACGAGCTTAATGGGTGTCCCAACTGGTCACATATTTTCTGGTATTCAATAAGTAAAAATAATTAGAGTTAATAGTCAGTAGTATATGGCTGACTAATCATTAACTATATAATAAGTTTAACGTGTATTTATTTGTAAATAAAAAAGTAAATATAAATCCATCCTGTCATAAATAGATTACTAGTAAAGAGCGTGTCTGACGAAATAGTTTCAAGTACTGAGAGAAAGCGAAACATCAAACAGCGTGTCAAAAAACGCTTGACGCTTGAAATAATTGCATAAATGTTTTGTTATATTTGAAGTTTTGGAATTAAGCATAGAAGCCACAATTCAAGTGGTACATTTTGTTTTAATAAAAAAACAACAAAAGTTTTAAATTTTAAAATAACATAAGTATGACTTATTGAATTTAAAATGTTTAAGTTTTATGTGTTCCTTTGTTCCTGACAGTAAATATGTATAGACATACAATATCATACGCCATACTTTAAAGGGATAAGCAGTTATGCAAAATAACTAACCGCTGTATTTGCCAATTCACCGAAAAAGGAAACTTAACTTCTCATCCCCCACGAAAAACCAGTGGATTCCTGCCTGTGACGTAACTTCCGGTACACGTAGCTCTAACTGGACTACGTAATTTACCATAGTGTTGAAATCTCCTGTTCTAACATTATTTTACACACATCTTGATATTATTATATTATTGCAAACCATTAAAAGAATATTAGTACATGTTCTGTAATATTCATTTGATGACAATAGTGTTGGCATTTGCTATAACAGTTTGCTAAATGAAGAAAGATCGAACACTTTATGAGTTTATATTTAATGTTCGATTTTGGCAAGAGTTTTTTTTCATTTTACGAATGGTCTATTTAGCGTTTCGGTCAAATTGCTATATGTAAATTTCGCGTGTTTCATCTTCCATTTTATTTCCTTTTTTGCGAGTAATTTCTCAATGTTATAGAAGGTCCGTTTAAGTTGTAAATTACCAGCCGTTATTATAATAAACCATACCAACAGTTAAAACATATATTTTTAAGAAACCAAGACTAACACCGCCTGAAGATGAATTGACGAATCAAATCGAAAGTACTCGCGAAAAGAGAAAAGAAAATGGAACAAGAAAAACCTTGAACTTACATACAGGAATCTGACCGGTACACTAAATGGGCAATCCAGAAAATTGAAACAATAAAAAAAGTATTATCATAACCAAACATTAAATATGAAGTCATAAAGTGTTCGATCTCTCTCTCTCTCTCTCTCTCTCTCTCTCGATATATATATATATATATATATATATGTGTGTGTGTGTGTGTGTGTGTGTGTGTGTGTGTGTGTGTGGTTAATACAACAAAAGATAGAAGAGGCAACTAATATCTTTAATTAATCCGGCTAAAAATGAAGCTCAATATACTGGATAAAGCATTAATGGCACTAGATAAAGTTAAAGAATAAAATAAGGTGCGAATCAAATATCATTACAATTGGTAATAAAATTTGATTCGCACCTTATTATATTCTTTCACTTCATCTAGTGATATATATATATATATATATATATATATATATATATATATATATATATATATATACATAGCATAGTACAATATATATATATTTGAAACCATTGTAATTTTAGACATCGATCCATCATTTTTACAAATCAGTATAACTTGATACGAAGTAATTCATGCGTACAAAATATCCACATTTTCCCGCGTTTTATTCAGTCATAATGAATGTAAAAAAATGATTACTTCTTATCATCAATCATTTTCTTCTAGGATGCATGCTATTATTGATTTGCTTTCTGCTGTCAAAGTAAATAAGACAATTTTAAAAAACAGATCATGTTTTATCAAAGAGAATTTTTATAAACGATAACAAATACAGTTAACGATCAGATATTTGCAATATTTATTTTTAAACGTAGAAATTCAAAAAATATTGTTATTCTTCCAAAGAAAATAGTTAATCACTGTAAAATTCGTAGTCGAAATTCGTCATTTGTTGTTGAGCGAGTCGAAATACTGCACATAGTTCTTCTCGTCTGCCATAGCTATTCATAATACACGCAAGTTGGCAGGGTTATTTTACCCTCTATGCACAGATCAACAGTACTAAAGAGTTGCATACGAAGACGGGGAAGCTTTTGGCTTAGACAGTATAAATAGAGATTACACATGAGCACAATCAAAACTTATCAACTTCATGCAGTTGCTGTTCCGCGTTGAAAATACCCATGTACAAGCACGCAGATGATGATCTGACCAAAGGACGACGGTCCCTAATGTTGAAAGTCTTAGATTTTCACCATATCTCTGTAAACCTCATAGTTTTTTTAATATCACGTTGTCCTTCGTTTCTTTCCAGAGTGAGGAAGAGACTCGACTTAAAATGAGGTCGTACTTTAGGGGCGGTTTCAACATACTTATATTGCTACTATTGATCTTCATTTTATATTTTTGCGAATATCAAAAGTTTGTCAAATGTCTAATCAAGGGAGGCGCGAGAACGCTCTATCACTTAATAGACTTCAAGAATGGCCTATGCTGGAAATCTCATTCATTGGATCAATCATAACTCAAAAACCAATAAACCAAATTAGTTAAAACGTTGCACAACATTTTTATTTGATAGGTTCGATAAGTGTGTAGAATTTCAGCATCATTAGTACAGGCAATCCATAGATCCATAAAGTTTAATCATGAAATCATGGTATCCGGGTGTACGTACGTATGTATGTGCCACCCTGTATCTCATCAACTCTTTGATGGATTCTAATTATTTTGGCAGAGATAGGGTCTTGTTGATGGCATTTTAATTTCAGTTTACCATATACCTTAGTTTTCCAGAAAATTCAAAAAAAACATATGAGCAGGCATTGTACCATTTGATTATCACATCACTACCGTATAACTCTCTATGAATGAGTGGATGAAGTGTGTGAGGTGCGCTGAAGAAAAATTCCTACCAGTAAAATACATAGCCCTGTTGTGCTCGCATACCCTTAATGACAATAAAAGTGTAAACATTTTGGAATCTCCTTGCTTTTGTACATTTAGTGTATATGAATTTTCATCTTAACCCTATTAAGGGCATATGATTTCAGTATACTGGCATTTTTCATGGAA
This sequence comes from Sepiola atlantica, assembly GCA_963556195.1. Lineage (NCBI taxonomy): Eukaryota > Metazoa > Mollusca > Cephalopoda > Sepiida > Sepiolidae > Sepiola > Sepiola atlantica. The sequence goes on along the minus strand of OY744520.1, from coordinate 93,614,631 downwards.
TACTTTATTAGACATATTTGAAAATATAAATTGTGCAAATATTTCTATGCAGATTCTATATATGCTTATTACAGATATTAGTGAATATAAGATTGGGACATTTTTCGGATGTATTAAATTGAAACATAACACCTAGCTAGATCAACTTTCAGAATACTGGTAATAAATCCGAATGAATTCCTAACAAGAACAAATTGGTTTAGTGCGCTATTAGAACTCTGTTATTACAACATCAATATTAGAGTTATTGAGGCTATATTTTAATTAGAGATAGATCAGTTATTAACAATTGCAGAGTTTGTCAATAGATTTAAAATAAATAAATATTTATATGAGAAATTATGAATTTTCTGTTCTACGGAAAAACGTGGAGTTTACATATATTAACTTCACAATATCCCTAGATGACAACGGGCAGATGGCCAGCGTTTTACTTTAATCTGATACTCGTTATGAAACAGGTGTTCGTATTAAAAATATGAGAAAAACGCGGGTGTTACAATGACAATGAATTATGTGTTTTTTCCCCGAAGAAGAGATCATGCCTAGGGTGAATGTATCATGACGAATTAAAATATACTGCATACTAATCATAGACCGTTTTAATGCAAATATAGTTAGAATAGGTGGAAAAAAGTTGCATTTATTTATTTAGATAACATTAAAAACAATTGTAAGTTTCATTGTCCACGAGAAACGCTAAATAAAAATTGAGTAGGAAAAATATAGTCACCATCTTTATAAAAAAAGACAAAATATGCTGGCTAAGGAAGAACGATAACTTTCATAATTGTCTAGTTAAAAAAACATGTTTATTATAAACTTCAGTTATCGTTCTTCCTTAACTAGTATCATGGTGAAGGAACATATACTACACTGCCACACCCCGACAGACGATAATATCATGATGAACGTACACGACTTTCCTACATCCTTGCGTAGACGGTCTTATGAGAACAGAACCGATACTACACTACATACCCTTAAAATATATTCTGACTAAATCGAGTCTCGGGGATTTTTCATTTTTAGAAAATTCACCCTACACACCCTTTAAAACGGAGGAAGAAATTGCTAGGAGGACAGTCTTACGAAAACAGAACCGATACTACACTACAGCGTCCATTAAACATATTCCAGTTTAATCAATTTTATTTTTAATTTAAAAATGCCTAGTCACAAAAAGATGTATTTTATAGTACCGTGACCTTCTGGCTAAGATCAAAGTGTAGTATCTGTTCCACATATCAGCGATATAGTACACTTTACTAAAGCCGGAAGTAAATTATCTCCCTTGAAAATGAAATGCTAAATAAGTTTTTAAACACTATCATTTTTTAAATAAAATATCTTTATATTATCTTATTTATAAGTATAATAATAGTACTATCGATAAAACGATTGCGTATGTAGAAGAACATTTAACAAGACATCGTAGAAAAGTATATTACAGAATATTAATTTATTAAAAACTTGAAAATAAATGAATATGCAAATAAAAAAAATCGAGATGTGTTTGAGTGAATAGGAAGCACCTATATATAGGATATTTAAACATATTCTTCTATCATTAGAATTAAATAAGTCTAACGTGTCTTGATGTTAATATGGTTAGGATCGATTAAAAAGCGTTCGTATTTATTCATTTAGATATATATTGTGTGTGTATTAAGGCATCATTTTTTCATTTAAGCAAACATTGTAAAAAAATAACAGAATTTTCACTTTTTTCTCATGACGTTTTTAGTATTAATATTAAAACAAGTTCAAATAACATTATAAAAAAACGGACAGAAAATGCATATTTGTAGTACTTAATTAGTCCGGCTATCACACTAAACTTTTATTCATAACCACACAAAATTTCAAAGAATTAACAACAATCCTACTAATATATTAAAGACACACATTAACATAGTTATCACTGCTAATAGTGCAGAAATCGATAAGTTAATACTTCTCAAAGTAAGTGCTGATTAAAAACTTGCTTATTTATACGGGGCAGTTAACATTTTAAACGTAGTTCCCTCTCCGATCAATCATATATTACATTACTACTTCAATGTATTCCTTTAACAAACACGCTTAAGGAACTGATCAGCCTTTTGTAAATAGAGTGGCTATCCACACAGGAGCTATTACAAATCCTACAAACAAAAAAACAAACAAAATATTGCTTCTCTTCACGTAAATCATCATCATCATCATCATCATCATCATCATCATCATCCTCATCATCATCATCATCATCATCATCATCATCATCGTCATCATCACCATCAACACAATTATTATCACCACCATCAACACCATCATCACCACCATCACCATCATCAGCAGCAGCATCATCAGCATAATAATAATAATAATAATAATAATAATAATAATAATAATAATAATAATAATAATAATAATAATAATAATAATAATAATAATAATAATAATAATAATAATAATAATAATAATAATTATAATAATAATAATAATAATAATAGCTACAGCGGTCTTAAAAGCACAACCCAATCTTACCGCCTATACATGCATCTTGTAACTCCAGCAAAAGTTATCAACATCTACAAAAACATAACTGTCCCTTCTGATTTAAGACACAATTTAGTTAATAACACTCAGATAATATATTCCAAAACAAACTTAAAAAATAAAAATACTCAAAGCTATCTTCATTAAACCCCAAAAACCTTCAATTAATTACATTACGTATATATCAGTAACATGTTAAAATGCTTACTGAAATTGAATTTTATCCTATTACGCTAATTCTCGCGTACCGGAGTTTAAATCGTAAACGTATTTCCTAGAACAGCGTAAAAACGTTAGCTTGGCGTCTAACTGACTTCTTGTGTCCGTTTCTCTGCTGTCTTTTGAACTAATTGTTTTCATTTGTTTTTCTCATCTAATGATTATTTGACGAAGAATCGAAAACGTTTGTGATAATATAGAACATATATTAATTTATTTGATTTTAACACATTAAAGATAATTTGAAAAACTAAAAAGGTATAATTTAACCGAAGAATACTACGATTTTTACACGTTGTATATATATATATGTATATATATATATATATATATGTGTGTGTGTGTGTGTGTATGGGTGTGTACTAGATGTTGACATTGCCTAGGAAGTATTGAGAATCCCGTTTGGTTTTGACTTCTACCCTGAAAATTATATCAATAGTTTTATTGTTTTCGAATTTCTAAAATTAGTAAGATATCAAGTTTACCGCTGATGGATATCCAGCGTGAATGCTCACTATATCATATTATAAATTCCCTTAATAAAAATAATATTATAACCATTGTAGTTTTGGTAAAATTGTATTCAAGAAAAGTGCCATTCATCTAGGTATGTGTCTTAGCTTTTAATTTAAGGCGATTCATATTATAGGCCTGCTAAGCATGCGATGCACTTTGACTAGCGAGTTATTTGCCGTTATTCACAGTTAGTCTGACACGGCTGTATATCAGATACAATTGGATTTAACCTTTTTTAAACATATTTTTAAAAACTTTTCATCATCGGAAGTCTGCTATTTAACAATATAAAAGTAAGTATACATGTTAATTTATATAAATTTGCAATATTTATATTTAGTGTTTATTTATTAAATATACATATACGTTTAGCAAATGTTTCACAGAAATGGTAATAATAAATGTTTCTATTAGAACAAAATATCTTAATAATGAATGTTTTTATCAGAAACATATTTTTTATTAAAAACTCATATTTGTCTAATTCTAGAAATATGGGCTTTTGGATTTTATTTGATATTTGATTAAATATTAAATAAAATTGACTGTTGGTTTAAACGACACTATTGTTCGAGCAGAAAAATCTAAATTTAATTTAGAATTTGACATAACATTCAAATTACATGTTGAATTCCTAATAAAAATCGGGGTACTTTTTTACTGAAGTAAAAAAAAACAACAAGTGTGCAACAAATAAAGATTACTAAATTTAAAATAAGTTGTAATTCTACCTCACTGGATAAGTTAGTGTTTTTACTTATTTTAAAGCGTTATTTTTGTTTAAACTAACTCTGTCCAGTTTGAACAAAAAAATGGCGCAGATCAGCCCTCCACGAGGAACCCTGATAATCGCTGATAAGTTATTATAATAGTTTTATGATTTCTTGTAAATTGATTAAACGATATTTTGCAATATTTTTATTGACCGTTTCTTCTTACAGTTAGCTATTAAATGAAACACTTTTGGGCAAACAATTACCGCCTTTATTTTATTTTCTCAATAAATGATACATAACATTCTAGGTATTATTGGAGATTAACACTCTCCGCTAAATCACCCCTGCCCCTAAAAAATGAGGTTCTATCGTTTTAGGCGATTACGTGTGAACACCCTGACAAACATAGCAGAAATAAGAAAAAAAAAACAATTGTGTTACAAAGTTGAATGAGAGAAAAGATGTGCATTCAAATTTAACGTAAAATAACCCCCCATTTCCGGACAATTGTCGCGTTTTAAAGTAGTAAACTATATTGAGTTTTGATATGAGCTTGTAATATTGTGTGTTTTTTTAGGGTTGGCGGCAAGTAGTAGCTCTACTTTTTTATACGATTATGTGTGGTTTTACGACCGTGCCACTCGGACTTCAGATTATTTTTAAAAGTCTTTTAGTTATCTCGAAACTAAAACGGCGCGGAAAGAGAGGACCAGTTTACGTTTATTTTATATGCGAATTTGATCCCCATTCTAAATTCTTAAATAATTGTTTGGGATTTCTTCTTTCCGACATATTTTTCAAGGTATTCAAACGTAATCCCATAAACAAAGTAGAATCTCGTTTTTTATATTGAAGTAACTGAACAGAGCGCGGATATCTCAACTCATGAAATAGTCTAACAATAGTGAGTGTTGCTTAAAAAAACGTTACAAAAACAAAGCATGTTAAAAAATGAAAAGAAAAAGTATCTCAATACAAAAGTACCATTTCATATCAGACGATAATCAATTTTATTCAACATTTGGGTGGATACAAAGCGAACTAGGCAATAACATTCAACAGCCTGTACAGTACAATTGAAGCAATTAGTTAAACTTGTTAATCTACTTTTACTTGATTGATTTATCCCCTCGCTTTAGATAAAATAATGATCATAAGTAAATTTAACATATTCAAGCACTGTACATTAAATTAATTTTTCAAAAGGTCCATGGATCCCCTTGCTTAGCCTCATACTATTATACTGTCTGTAGGGGCATTGCAGATACTTCCAAGAAGACGGATAAACTTGCAGCAAAGTCAAGAAGTCAGAGAAACCATGTGTCCGTGTGGCAATCGTTTCAACCTTGACGACTTGCTCCATCTGTAGCAATTGCAAAATAGTTTGTACAGTAATAGCAGATGTTGCTTCGACCATATATAACTTCCAGAATTCTATGTTGTACTTTCCCGAAACTGGAATGCAAATAATAAAGTATACCATGAAAGATTCCTGGCCATATAATTAACATGTAATCAAGGTGACTTAAAAATATACGCACCTGTGTTGTGCATTGATTTTAAATTTCTACTTGCTTCCTTTTCCTGAAATGGAATACATTTTATTTTTGTCATCTTAAAGTCGCCAATGTCTCAATCTTAAATTCCTTTGTCTTGACTCTGACAACTCTTAATCAATGGTATCCACTCAAATATAAATTCCCACTTTCATACAATTACAAATTTAATTTTCTTAATTCAAATACAACCTTTTAGATAATAGAATTTAAAGTTCATACATTTTTAAGAATGATTATGTAATGTTTACAAAATAATAGTTTAGTTAATACATATTTAGTGCAGTATCTACAAAACCTAGCTCATTATGGTAGAAAAACATGATGGGTGACAGGTTGTCGTGGCAATTATGATCAGCAAAATAAGGTTCATGTTTTTCGTTTAACCTAAGATCAAAATGAGCGATAAAAGGGACTAAAAACAATACTTAAATCCACAGTCCAGACAAACAAAGCACTGTTATTTGGTAAATTCATTTTGTCTTTCTGGGTATAAAACAGTGGTTATTAGAGGAGAAGTACGACCAGGGAATTCCCCATCAGTCTTTGCTCATTTGCCATCAAGTGTTTCAAGAAATATTCAACCAAAACCGAGAACAACAATACATGTTCAGCTTCTGTGCGAAATGTGCAAAATGATGAGTTAGCAAAATTCATAGAAAAAGAAAAAAAATTTTTTTTCTAAACTTGTTAGACAATATTGATCAACAGGATTTTGTATCAGAAGTTGCATTCTATAAAATTAGCAATCAGCTTTTGATTCAGTCTGTTGAACTATTAACTGGAGGTATTCCAATATTCATGAAAAACATTTCTGAAATTTTTAAATTTGAATAATACCATGCTGGTATAAATACAACGATGTGTTCTCTTTCTAAAGATCTAGTCCCAGCGTTTCAGCACTGGGCACAGATTGAAAGTTAGAATTGATAAAAAAAAGATATTTTAAAAGAACAATTTAATATGATGTCTCAACCAAGTATGAGCACAAAACATTATGGTTATAATATTCTTATCGGGTCATTTGAATTTTTTCGTAAAGTCTCGGTCATTATATAATCGACATCGGTACGATTTTAAATTACATTATAAGCTTTGCCATCGAAAGTTTCAAAAGTATATGATTTTCATTTTCTGGATGACATTTTTTCGAGAAGTTCTGAAAATCAGAAAATGTGTATTCTTTTAGTTTATGAAGTGTAAGTAAAAGCTTTTCTACAATATTATGGAGGAAATGCATTTGTTTATTTTATGAACACTCTAAGGATTAGCAAAAACAGTATTGGTCATTATGCTAAAATGTTTACATGATGAACTTAAAATGATCCCAGTTGTTAAGTATGAGACAATATTCTTATATGAAAAACTTTCACATATTCATGATCTAATAGAACAATTAAATGGTAAATTAATTGAAATTGTATGTGTCAACAACAGAATTAATCAACATTTATTTTTAATTGACACTGTTTATGATAAGCCTTGCTAAGTAAAATGGCTTGTATTTACTATTTGACTATGTCCACATTTTACAAAATATTCGGAATAATTGGATTACTGAAGCTTCTTCTCGCTTACTATTTGATTCTGAAGACAAGAAGATCTAAGCAAAATGGAAAGTTGTAATAAAAGGTATTTACGAACATGAATAACTCAGTTAGTTAAATGCTCAAAAGTAACTGATGTGGTAGTTTAACCAACACCTGTTAAACGACAAAAGGTTTCTCATTGTTTAAATGTTTTTCTGATCAAACTGTAGCAGCAATTATATTACAATTTAAACTAGTTTTGTCATTGAATATACATGCAATTGTTTACCTGATGTTTGTAAATATTTCTTCAGCTGTTGGTTTAATAGTGTCAAGCTAGGTGGATTTACCACAGACTATTAACAAAATGAATTATTATGAAAATGAAGAATAAACGAATATATTAAAACTTTTCAAAATATTATTAAAAAGTTCATATTGAAACAACTAAACGTGCACTTGAATTAGATGTTGATGTAAAACAATACAACTTTGATTCAGGACATAATTGTTGAAAATGTGAATATTTACTGGATGAAATGGCATGCAAAATATTCAAAAATATACCATATCTTGAAATTAAAATCTCTAAAGATATTAAAATACCCAGTTTGTCTATAGCTGTTTATTTATCAAGAAAGGATTGTCCAATTGATATATTTAATGATACAAGTTTTTACTTTAAAATATATGGACATTTCTAAAAATAATAGATAATGGTAATTTAAAGAATTCAACTGGATACCACAGGCCAGTGTGTGTATTTTCTTGTTTTATAATGTTTGATGTTGTTAAATTGAACACTTAACGACATTCTTTGACAGTTTCTGATATGCACTATTTCAATATGAAAAAAGAGAATGGGTGTATATTGTCCAATATAGTTTTCAAAAATTATTGTTTGTTTGATTCAACAAAGGCAATTCAAAAACCAAAACTAAAAGTTTTTGAATTATCTTAAATTATAATTTATAAGGTAAAAATTTAAATAAAATTCTCATAATAACATAATCAGTATTGATAATGCATCATCTTCTAAGCAGTTATCAGATATGTTTCACATTACACCTTTTTACATATATGTTATTGGTTTTATGTGCTGTAAAATAGGTCAATTGTATTATTAAGACTGTATATAATATGTATTATCGTATCATAAAAAAACATAAGCATGTTCGTCATCTTCTGTAAAAACAAATTGTTTATGTTACAAATATCACAATTTTGTAAAAATTATCAAAGTTTTTTCTCCGAACATTATTTTGTTCATAAAGTATTTGATTTTATCAAATGTTTGCTTAAATTATATTATGTCATTGTATTGTATGTAATTAATTAGAAATTATAGAGAAATCGACTCCTGATTTATGGAATATCAAAAATGTGTCAGATCTATTTTGAATTACGTGACTTTTAGCGAATTCTATCGTTTGTGTGTTTTGTTTTTATTGTTTATTTATTTATTTTATTAATTCTTATGTTACTATTATTAATTTATTTATTTATTATTATTTATCTCAATTATTTCTATTATTACCATTATTTATTTATTTTTTATTACTTTATTTTCATTTACTTTTAATATGTTCGTACACGTGTTGAAAGCTATTTTGTTAATATTAAGCTGTTTAGTTTTAATGAATATTGCTTCTAGTATTTTAAATCTGTTTATGCAGTTAGTTTTGTGTATTATTTTGGTGTTAGATGTTAATATGCTTGTATATCGGCCGACTGTAGTCTTTTGTTATGGGTAGTAATGTGACGTTAGATGGCGTTGGTATAAATAAAACCAAACACACAAACGATCAAATCAAATTAACTCAACCACACACACTCTTTTTTCTTTCACTCGCCCTTAAAGATACCTATACAACATTAACTCGAGTCTTCTTATTTAAAAAAAAACTAATCTTGAAGACGACTAAGAAAGTCGAAAGCGCTCGAAAAAAATGGCCAAATTAAGAACAATCGGGGAAGTACTCTACGGATATATCATATATATATATATATATATATATATATATATATATATATATATATATATATTTAAGCAAAATAACCAGTAGCGCCAAGAACTCTATACTGTGTGTCCGAGTTTTAGTACGTTTAAGCATAACACTCAAACATACAAAAAGATTGTGTATCAAATATTTAAAATACATTCAGTTATTTAGATGTTTTCTTTGTTTTCAATTTATGCTCACTATATTCTCGTTTTCCATTTGTTTTATCAATTTTTAATTTGTAGCACTATAGGCTCTCATGCCTTCCACGTCATGGCCATATTCCAAACAAATAGTTATCTTCACTGCCGACGGTCGGCTGATTATTTTGCTTTTACCCCATCTCTGAAACAATTAATTTTCTTCTGCAATCGCAAATAGTATATTATGTGCCGTGTTTCGCCCCACAAGAAAGGTTAATTGCGTGTCATCAAATTCCAGACGAAAGGAAAATCATGAATTTTAATCGACAACGAATTCTTTGAGAATCAAAGGGCGAGTGGAAATGTGGCTTCCATGTTGATCAAACATATTATATAAAATAAACTGAAAGTGGGTCAGGCTGGAATTTGTTTCTTACACAGAAATGAGGCGATTTTAGTCGGTACACTTTGCATTGTGGTTCTCGCTACGAGTTATTAATTCGCTTAGCCGAGCTCAGGATCGAATCTGAAATCTGATGTTCCCTTTTTGACTAATAGCATAAAGAATTACACGGATTCTTCAATATTTGATGCAAAAGAGTTACAACACTTTTTACTTATATATCTGGACAGAAACAATTACATAACAAACGTTGTATAAAAATGCACCATCAACACAGATGCGCAGATAATATTTTATTTAAATAATCACTATGTACATTGTTACTTTTGAAAAATGTGTCATCCTTAGAATTTACAGTTTTTACACTTTTCTTACTTCTGTTTAAGACTCGGATTGTATTAATAAGTCACTACTTATATAGGCTGAAAGTAAGTCGAGGATAATACAGGTAAATACGATGAACAAATGTACAGTTGAATGATGAAGAATATTAAAGAGATTTGAAATGATCAATAGAATCAACAACATTTGATTTTGTTATCACGACTGTTTATGACAACTGTTTGTTGACATTAGATTTGAGGACAACTATGTTGTAGCTTGCAGGTCAATAATCCCTTAATTAAAATACAACATCCAATATAATCAATTCGTTATGTTATAGTATGTGAGAATTATCAACGCACACCCATGGAGAAGCGGTAAAAGATAGAATCTATACAAATAAATCACACAAACGTCAAAAGCATGTCAACATTGACGAAGACAATCGAGAAAAATATACATACTCCTTCAAAGTGGCCTTCCCTTGATAATGGTCACAGTGTATTGTTGATCATCCCAGCCGTGAATCATCAGAAATGTCTGAATAGTGTAACTGTCTAAATATTAACATGCACTCACTGACAGCATAGTGACATATATTTTATACAACATTATTTTGCAACAAAATTAATAAGCCCTTTGATTTTTGATAATACACTTAATTATATTTACAACAGCAAGCCTAATATGTTAAACGTATATTTATATACATTAATCAAGGTTTCCTACCAAATAAGTCCCACTTTTCTTATTTCCTGACAAACATCAAACAGTTTTAAGCTCTGTTTTACGGTAATCAACAAAGGCACCAACGAACTAAATGAAATAAATAACCAAATCATTGAAAATAACATTTTGAATTTTCCAAATATGTGTTTCTTCAATATTCCTTTACTATCAACTATGGTGTACAATTTTAGCAGACAATAACCCATTTGTATTGTTATATTTTATTCGACTTGAACTCAACTAGACCACCCTGACAAATGACAAGAGTGTAAATATTCAAAGGTGGCATCCGTAGAACATGTGCTCCATTAGCATGCTTGGAAATGGAGATAATGCGTTAGAAAGTAAACGAGACCGGCGTGTGTAATGTAGTATAAACTACTCTAAGTCCTCATTCTCTCTATCCCGATCTGCCTCGAGCCTTCCGAAGATAAAATAAAGATCTATATATATATATATATATATATATATATATATAGATATACAGGGTGATTCATAAGTCACTTAGCAATTTATTTATGAAAATCTAAAGTTAAAAAATACGATAATAAATAACAGAAAGTTTATTCAACAAATTCATTTATGGGAGTTTAAGATTACAGCAAATTTTCAAGATGTCCACCTTCGTTCTGCACGCATAGCTCCATTCTTTTTTGCAAGGAATTTACGACTCTTTGTAGCATATTGGATTGATTAATTTTAACAAACTCGGCAGTGATTTTTGATTTGAGGGCAGCATTGCGTTTCAACAAGTGTGGGAGATTCATCAAATTTGGCCATATGAATGACAATAAAAATTCGCTCTTCAATTGTAAATGACATACTGCCTGCAAAAAGGCACATATGATGATTTACACAAATTTAAATAAATAAAAATAAATATATATAAAAACAAATATATAAACAAACACAATTTAATTTACAAATACCAGTTATTAGAGAGTAAGATAACAATCATCAAAAGTTCATAGTATGTTTGTGCTTCATATGGTAATCATTTTAAATAGCTAAGTGACTTATGAATCACCCTGTAAATGTATTCAGGCTAACCGATTTGAGAATCAATGATCCAATGTCAGACGATGTAGAATTGTCGCGAGACGTCCAGGCGTATATAACAGAGTCTCAGTGATAATGGAGAGAGGGGAGGGGAGTGCTGAGGTTTTTGTCTGCACAAAATCACATTTCACCTATTTCTCGCAAAAAATTAATATCACTTTTCTCCTTCTCTTTCTTTTCCTTCCTGTTATTGTCATGTTAACAGCACATTTCTAACACATTTCTTCTCACTCACTTATATTCACACATTCCTGACATAGCCAGCTGGTCAATACTCCTACTCTCCTCTCTCACCCATCTCACCCTTTCGACTACTTCTTTCACACTATTACCCACCCACCCCGCATACTTTCAAATTATCTTCATTTCTTCAAATCTTTTTCTAAAACTATGCTACTACCTACATACCAAATTCTTTAATAAAGATAGTTGAATTAGGACTCATTGTAACTAAAATGCGTACTATGATTTTATAAACCACAGGAAACAAATGGGGTGGACTATCGAATGAATTAATTCAATAGAACTAGATTATATTTATAAATTATCTATTAGTAAATAATGGAGTTAATAATATTTGCTTTGTTTTCAACTATTCGTGGATGAATTAAATAATTTAGATTATAACTGTGTAATCATGATATAGTCTTGTCGATATACTTTTTCTCACATGTACGAGTTATTTTTTACAGAATGTTGTTTTGTAAGACTTGAATTTTGTAATTAAATAATTTCTTAAAATAAGAAGTTTTTCTGAAAGTGTTAATCTATTCTCCTGCGTATACGTATGATACGTTTAGTAAGGACAGGTATTCATCTTTTAATTGAAAAGGGTTTAAGTATAAATTAATCTACTGAATCCCATTTAAATATTGTTGAAAATTAGATATTAGATTGATTTTTCCTTCGACTTGATTATAATCTGATTAACCAAGTAATGTAAATGCGAGGGTATGAGGGAATGAATTTGTGTAAAATATTGCTAATTGTCCACTAGAATATGTGTATGTGAATATTACATTTACAGTGAATCTTATGTGTAAGAGGTTGTTTACTGGTGTCTGGAGAGAGTTTCCATGAATGTTAAGTTTGTTTGTTTGAATTGCTTGCGGTAGATCATACGAATTTCGTATAGGTGAAGGGTACATGCGCCTGTCAAATGCATTGGGGGGGGGGGGCGATGTTTACTCGTAGGAAGAATAAATGACGTTGAATGAGGTTTATTTTCAGCTGGCAGATCTTGTACTATCTTATTTCTATTAGACAGTTTCAATTTTAATTTCTGAACTCAATTTATAGTAACGAAGAGACGTCTTAATGGCAAAACGTGGGTTGATCGGAGTAAGTTCTTTCTAATATTTATATAATATATAATATATATATATATATATATATATATATATATATGTGTGTGTGTGTCTATACACACACACACACACATATGTATAAGTGTTTGCAAGTATTTTGACAGCATGTTTTCAGCGTTCTTATATTGTGTTATCTTTTATTAGATGTGTTTTCAATTTTCTGAATATTCCCTTTGTGTTCTGGTCAATAAATCACGAGAATTAAAAATTGGACTTTTCGGAAAATAGTAACAGAATAAATTAAAAAAAAACTCCGTGTTTATTAAGAACATTTGACATTATATATATATATATATATATATATATATATATATATATTCAGTTCGCTCTCTCTCCCTCTCCCTCTCTCTCTCTCTCTCTCTCTCTCTCTCTCTCTCTCTCTCTGTATAGATGAATAGATATATTACAAAAGTGTTAAATATGCTTATCTTACAATACTGTCCAAAACACAAATGAGCTACATGTGAGCGCAACACACAAACCTGGCAGTTTTTTCCCCGTGTTTTACTCGTATTTTAGTTTTTGTTAATCTAGATAAGATCATTAACATTTTCAGGTGAGTTGAATTCACCTCTAGTTTAACATGGATGAGAATGTATTAAATTATGATATTCCTGCAGTTTTTGTATATATATATATAATATATATATATATATATATATATATATAAATATATCCATACGTGTACGTACACACACGCACACACCCACACACACACATATATATATATATATATATATATATATATATATATATATATATATGTATATATGTATACGCAACGAATGTGTTATTGTGAAAAGAGTTACGTGTTAACGCTTGAAAGTGTTCAATGTAGAAATAAATTCGATGGTTTCACACTTCATAACATTTAAACGCAGAGAGAGAAAAAGTTGATTCGAGCAAGAGAAAAATTAAATGCTGACTTAATGAACTCAGCGATGGCGTCATGTATAGATCCGAAAATGTCACTTTATATGAATTAACTAAAGATGAACACATCTAAACTTACAGTTGTCGATCCTCCTTTCAATGTCTTTAATATTTGTTTGTCCTTTTCGATTTTATTCTTATTTCAAGTACAGCTGCTCGACTGAGCTTCAATCTGGAGTCTTTTCTAAAAAAACATGAACATTTTGAACGCGTCTTACCACAAAGGTACATAAACAGAGTTTCATTCGAACAACTTTACAAACTGCGGAACACATTCCTATCTGCAGACTGCAAGTGCTTGTCGTCATGTCAAATGTTAAGAAATACATGTCGAGCCATGATCTCATGAGTCATATTCTGTCAATTCCGTCATATTCTGTAATCTTTTCATAGTGCTGTTCATCGACAAGCTGACGATCATATGAATGTTGGTCTTAGTCAGTAGTGACTAACTAGTGTGCAAATATTTATTTAATATATATATAATGGCGGAAACGCGACAGGACTTATTTCTGTTATCTTTATATTTTTCATTATCGTTCAGTTTCCAAACATCTACATTTCATGCCAAAGTGGGTACAATGTGATCCAGTAGTTTGGGAGGTTATGAATTCTTCCATGAAAGGGAGAGAAGTGGGAGCATTGATGTTATGTATAGAAGCGTGTATGATTAAATAAAAAACAAGAAAAATACATAACCATACATGGAGAAAGACAGAAAAAGGCATCGCTGAATTGAAACATCCAATGCGCAGTTTAACAAAATAAAAAGCGAAGTATGAAAACAGTATGAGAAGCAACTAAATTCACTATTCAGAAGAATAACCCAGGAAGAGGCACACAGAAACACTAAGACATGACTACAAAAAGTGCATTTGAAACAAAATCGCTACTGATGGCCCTATAAACCAACACGATCAGAACGAAGTATATAACCGCCAAAATAGAAAAACATAATGTCAATCGGTAATATAGACTATGTGAACAAAGAGACGAAACTGTAAATAACATAATGGGTGAATATAAGAAAGTAGCTGGAAAGAGAATGCAAACACAGACACGCCTCCACGTGGAAGATATTCCACTTAGCAGTATACTAGCGTCTACGCCTTAAATGTGTGTACATACGCTACAAACACAAACCGGGACCATTAATGAAAACTATCTGGTAGTACAAACAGACAAACTAAACACAGTAGATATACCGGACTTGATAATAAGCAACGAGAACAAATCCTGTTAAAACGTATATGTCGCCATCCCAGCAGTTAACAAGGTAAAGATAAAATAAGCACATTCATGAAACTTGTTAGGGAGCCGAACATAATATGGAATAGAAAAATACTCTAACCTCAATAAGTGTATAAGCGCTAGGAACAGTTCCGAAAAACTCGGAAAACAACGACAATAAAAACTTGCAATCCAAGAGAAGATTGACAAGATAAAAAAAAACACAGTCAAAACATTAAGGAAAAACCTTGAGTGCTGTAACTAATTCAAATGTTCCACGACTGCCAACTAAATACAGTTAAGTTGTTATTATAGTAATAAAAAAAAGTATAGAAATAACGCTACACTAATCCAATGGAAACGAAATACTATAAACTAATAACCTCCTCACGCTGATACCACACAAAATGGCTACGAAGTGCGTAAGAGTATGCAAGTATTACGCAGTGAAATTGCCATCTAGATATTTACTAGGAAAGCGCGGAGCATACTGGAATCATTATCACGTAATTTACAGAGAAGACTAACGGGCGTTATTATGGGGAAACACATTCTAAACGGCTAATAAGATGACGCAACATGATAGGCAACGGTTATCGCAATACACATCGATTAATAGAGGTCTGGGAAGACTTGTTGTCACTCAGATTTCTGGGAAGCTAACTTATTATTGCCAGTGAGTACGCACTGATAACGACGCCTTTTAAACTTTTAATTTACAAACTTAAACAACAGCAATAATAATAATAATAATAATAATAATAATAATAATAATAATAATAATAATAATAATAATAATAATAATTCTTAAGAAAAAAAGAGATAAACTTGAGAAATTTAGAAAAAGGTATTAATAGAAATATATTTATGGAAAAAAAGAAATAAACAACTTATTCTCACAGAGAATATTACAAGTAAAAAGAAGAAAACAAAACAATAATGCCATTCGTCTGTTATAAGCATTAAAGTATACTTTCCGGTTTTATTGCATTATTTAGTTTCACTTAAAAGATAGATAAAAATTATAATCTCAAAAAACCACAAAATAACTAAACATCGGCTGGGTGTTTCAACATACACTAACGCATGAAATATGACACAAAACAATGATAAACGACGTCGGTTTCGAAATGAAGATCTGAGTTTCGTGACCGCCAGCTGCTATCTCGATATCCAACACCTTGCTAATATCATAGATCAAATACAAAAATGATTAATGTACAAAGAAAAATACAACCCAAACAGAGGAAAATAGATCCTGACAGAAAATAGACGAGTGATGGAGTGCGATAACAAAAGCACCCGCGGATAAGGAGTCTACTCGAATCGCAAACACAACCTATGCGATGCATCTAAACACTACAATGTAAAACAAACAAATACAACTACAAAGTAAAAACATACTTACCCTCGCATTAAATTAAGCGTGTATTTATTTGAATGCTGACGCAAACTCGAGTGTCATCAAAAGATATTGAAATAAATAACATCAATTCAGGGAATACATTCACCGTATTTGTTGCTCGACAAAATTTCGAGGCGATCATAGTTACATCCTTAATAAAAAGGATTTATCGAGGAACGTGTACAGGTTATTCTTTTAACGTATTCAGCCCTGGCAAGCCGTTTGGCATGTTAGTCAAGCAGACAAAGACCATACATGCGTTAGCTAATCCTCTTTCGGAGATAAAAGTTCGAACTTGTATGAATATAATTTTTCACTTGATGATTCTGTTTGTTATTCACAGCCTCGTGGACTAAAATAACCGTTTATTTAATAGTACTAACTATGCAAATACGTGTGTGAGCAAAACGAAGCACGATGCATAGTATACTGTCGGATAAGAATCCTATATTAATTCTCTTGCTCTATACGTTAGATATACAACTTTATTTCTATGAATGTGCAGCTAAACATGTGTTTCCGTCTTAGTTGGAGACAAACTAGACCTCTTCCTGTCACTGTTTCAAATGGATCGAAAAATTGAAATGAGAGATCACTTCTCTCAAGAAGTATAACGTTATTAATTACATGATTTTGAAAATAAGATTATTTACAGTACAAGGATAACGGTCAGAAGGGGTCAACTATTTTAATACTTATTTATTTCTATCCTTTTTCTTTTTCTTTTAACATTCCTGATTTTACTTAATGAAATAATTGCTTTTGTTTCTCGTATTTGCAACCATTTCAAACAATGACATTGGGAAGTGCATTTGGCCTCGATCTAAGACCGAACTATGTCTGCAAATGTGTAGTTGAAATGTGTGTGTGTGAATAAAAAAGGTATACCTTATGAATATACGGCTCTATACATTATTGTGCAGTTTTATAAGATTCACTATGAAATTAAGCTTAACTTGATCATGTATCTGTATCTCTATATATAAATATTTATATATATATATATATATATATATATATATATATATATATATATATATATATATATATTCATATGCAGGGTAATCTCGCAAACTAATGAAAGGGTAACTATGAATTTTAGAATATATATTCTCGGCAAACCGATGAGTTACATGTGCGAATTATTCTTTTTGCAAACATTTCCATCTAAGGAGTGAGCACACACAAATTTGTACTCGCACTAAGAAACTTTTAAAATAAGTTAGATGCAAAAATATTATAGAGAAAAGCATTTATATACATGACATTTTGAGTTATATTTTAACATTTTAAAACGAAGGGTGTGTGCGCGTTAGCGTAAATAACATGCGTGTTTGGTAAAATCCTTGACTATTAAACTAATCCGTATGAAGTATTAGGTATTCAAGGCAATAAGGTCAGTAACGTGACCATGGAATTTATGTTTTTTGTAAGCTTTTCCGTTTAGAAGACGCACCAGCGAAACCGTACAATAACGACTAAAAAAGAAAAATACATACAAATTTAAAAGAAAGCCTATATTACTTTGCTATACCCGCGCTGACATGGGCATTCTATGAGTAATTATATATATATATATATATATATATATATATATATATATATATATATATATATATATATATATAATGGCGAGGAATACGGACGTTTGGGACATTTTTGGGAGGGTAGAATGAGATTAAACAAATTTAAAAACGAGAGAAAACGATTAAAAAAAAATTAATTAATGTACTGAACCGGTTTTCGTCCACACTCATCAGAGTAAAACGTGGAAGTGATTAAATACGACTAAAACCTAAAAAAAATATTGTAATGAAAACTAGTGACAAGTTTAGGAGAAAAAAAAATATGGGGAGGAGAGTCACAAGTTGATCACATTAAGTCCTAAAAGACACTCCTTTTATTTACAAAGGGAGGGTTTGATTGACTTGATATATATGGCTTCCAGGACTTTGAGGTGGAATAGAGAATGCGATCTACTTATGACAGAAAACCAGTCACTAGTGTACGTCGACGCACATTCGGCGCTATTTATAAGATGGTCAGCAATAGCAGACCCGCATGTATTGACTAAATTATTTAAATTATTTAGTCGGCCCTGACGTATGGCAGGGGGATGTGTTGTTTGATTCTGGATTCAAACCTTTGCACTGTACTTCCCACGTATACGGCATCGCACCGACATTTAAATTGATAAATAATATTACTGATATGCTGGGGTGGGAGAACATCCTTATGAATAGATTTGAGCAAAGATTGGATTTGTTTCACTGATTTTTTTCGTTTTCGTTAGGATATTAAACAAAATCAATTAAAAGTTTATATCGATATTTTAAGGCTTGAAAAAAATCCGGAAATGAATGATGTATGTTCTTACTATGGTTTTTGCGACAACTATTTTGCTGTAAATATCGTGACATATAATGCAATAGTTCGGATGAGTATTAAAATTATAAAATAAATTTACATTTTACTATATAGTTATATTTAAAAAGAGGAAACTGTTTATTTTCGTTAGAATTCTGTAACTATATACGCATGTTTATTTGTAACAAAAGATGTGCCCAAATAAAATCGCGTAGACTACATGTATTGCACTTTTTTTACCTATTAATAACAAAAAATAATACTTCAATGTAAATCACTGTAATTATTATCGGCCAAATATATCGAGTGGCTGACCCACGCACAGAATTGACAGTCTGTCACTTAAAACAACTTTAGGTCAATTTAATAATATTAGTATCTGCTTATGTATTATCCGGAAGAGTGAAGTGAGTGTTATCGTCCGAATGGGTCAAGAAGTCAACACACCCATTATGTTCAGTTTTGTGGTTCAATTAGTATTGGATAGCTGGTATTTAAAAGGGTGATAAGTTCTGCATTTATATAATGTAACATATAATAGATATAAACATATTTTTAAATCTTAATATAAGGGAATATATAAAATTCAAAGAAAAACTATTACAAAGAAAACGAACGTACTTAAAAACAACAAACTGGTGAAACGAAGTACTAAAGACAAAGTTCTATTTTTTATTTTTATTTTGTGGTATTTGACATTCCCACTTGCTTTTACATTTCAGCTATTTTGGGTGAGCTAATAATTCGTCTCGTGAAATGACCTTTGTTATTTTCTTAAACATTCGCCATCCACATGTTATATTATTCTCTGCACAAAATAAAGTTTAAACATAATCTAGAAAACTCAATTAGTCAGAGCATTTTAATCTAATGAAATATAAAATACATGTGTCTGCCCTCAGTCAAAAATGATGGGAAAATATGGTTGCCTAGTATTCGTATTAATATTAATCTATAATCATAGAATTGCATCAGAAATTAACATTTTAATACATGAATTATTATTAGTATTGTAATTATTAGTAGTAGTATTAGTAGTATTATTATTAATAATTATTATTATCATCATCATTATGATTATCATCATAACCTTTCTAGAAGCTTTCTCGCGTCTCCTCACCAATTTGAATGGTGTCGTCCAAGAGCTATGAAAAGGGAAAGTTTTCTACCCGCTAACCGTTTTGTGATGTGACGGACTTATATTTCCTAATAGACAAATAAATAGTAAATTAAAATGACGTGTTAGTAATATCTACATACACCCGACAAGACGTCAAACAATTTTAATAACAGGTGGATTATGAGTAAGAAGTTCTACTCCAACGAGGGACTTGTTAACGAAGATACTGAAATATATCATGGTAGATTTAAAGTACTAAGTAAAATATTTTTTGTAGAATTTTGAAGTTTCGTTTCATTTTACGTTATTACATTTTTTGATTCCATCAAATCATTATTACAACAATGTGTAAGAAACGCAGAGGAGAGAAACACACGCAGGGGATGAGGTCATGAAATGTTATTAACATAGAGAGTATTAGTGAATTTTATTCTCGAATGCTGTAAGTCATGTCTAAAGATGGAATACCAGCGTGCCGGTTGAGTTCGTAGCAATTGCCGTGTCATCTTGGACACGGTACATTTAACTATCAATCAAAACACGAGTGTCTTTTAGAAATTAATTTAACGAAATGCGTCCATTTATATAAAGTGGTTTCATTTGAAATATGTTGCGCTCTTTGAAAAAAGACGCCAATTATGCGAGAATCAATTAATCTCGTTCCCATTAAACACTGTCTATTGAATAAAAAAAAGGTTTCTCTCATAAATATTAAAACCACTCATGATTCGTTTTTTTCATTTTATTTTCATATTTTTCACCGATAAAAGATGTTAGAATTATACCGTTATTTGAAATTATTTGGTTTTATAACATTTTCGTTTTTTCTTTACACTAATTTGAAAGATTGTTTTAAACTGTAATTTGTTCTTATGAGAGAAGACCGTCGGCTCGAGTGTGGGTTTCGAATTCTGTCAGGGATACTGCATCTGTTTATTATGTAAAATTGGCAATCGTTAGTGTGTGTTTTTTTTCATCTATCATAACGAGTTGTATTTTTTTCGGATTTTTGTTTCTTTGGCTTTTTTGTTGTATATTTATGTGCGAATCTGTCACAATTTTTTACATCGTAAAGATAATCTACTTTTATTCGGCACATTGCACTGTTTACGGTGTAACATTGACAATCGTTATTGAGTGTTGTTTTGTATCAGTAGGTTAAACTATTTAGTGTGTTAAATTGAAAACAGTTTGTGTGTGTCTGTGTGTTATCATACCTTTTAGATGTTTGTTCTGTTTGTCTGGTTGACTATATATTTTGTACGAATCTGTCACAGTGATTGCAACGCCGTCATGTTGATCTATTTAGGTTAATTTCAGAATAATTCCATTAAGTAGTGGGATTGGTAAATCGAATAATTAACGTAAAGACTTTTCCAACTAATTGGCATGTTCCGTACAAACATGGAATAATTAGTTTGTTAGTTTATAAGGTTTTCGATACTATAATTAATGTGCGTAAGAGTAATTATTGCAGTGGGTAATGTATTTATATTTCCGATATTAAAATTTCAATAAAGCAGCTGATTTATGAGATTATTTATCGTAAATAGATATAGTAAATCACATAAGAGCAGTTGTTCGATTGGCCTGTTTTAACAGTAATAATAAAATTATTGAGGTGGTTCTATTGAAAGGACTAATTTTCTCGAATGCAAATTCGAGAAAGAAAAAAAATCGAAACCAGGGAAAATGAAGGTGACATTAATTTAAAAAAAAAAAAAGCGGGTCGGCTGTCAGAACTATTCTCATTGGCTGATGTCTATAGAGGTGTCTCTATAAGACAGATGAAGCTTGCCACTTCAATACATTTTTGTAACGTCGACGTGCGTAGCTAAACGCGTATAAAGAGGCCGAATTGTATGTCCAGATTTAAGTCAGTGTTGCTGTCTGAATCGTTATCATGCGATATCCGAAATCGGCAATAAAGAACAAGCTTGATTCATCTGGAAAATCTATTTTAATATTATGTATAATATATTTAAGTAAAATTAAAGGCTAGCACTGTTTGAGAGATTAACAATAGACATTCTGAAACGGTGCAACTTCACTACAGTTCTTTTTAATGTAATTGACAAACGGTGAGTGAGGAGGGTAATAGTTATTAATTCATAGAGAGAAATTAGCATGCTACACTCTCTTTGGTTCAAGTAGTTGAGAGAGGTTTACAATGCGGAATGAAAGTAATAATTTTGTTTTAGTTAATAAAACTAATTTATACTTTCTTCAAACACGCTCGGAGATATTAGGCGACTTAATTAATGTGTTGCAATGCGTTTGGTGCATTACTTTTATAAGTTTGTCTAAGCGGGTTGGGAGATAAAAATGCACTCCATTTCATATATATAGACTAGCAAATAAATGATCCCTGTCGGTCGAATCTTTTACTCGGCTACCTCGTCACCTGGTGTACACCTGCTACAAAGAAATCGAGAGTTTACGATCGCGCCTTTGATGTACAAAAGAATCGAAGATTTAAGGACACACTTCTGGGGTATAAACGAATCAAAGTTTACGGACGTGCAACTGGTCTATAAAATAATCGAAAGTTTACGAACGTCCATCTGGTGTACAAAAAGAATCGAAAATGTATTTGAGAAGGAGTTAGTGTATTGCTAATACCTGCGGCGCACCTACCGTTGAATGCCGACAGGACCGCCCAGCCATTTTTTGTAAAGCATAGCTTTATTTTGTTCCTTCAAAAATAGATAAAAAAAACAATTATTTTTTTAATGTTGAGTAGGTGATTAGGATAAGTTGCGCATATACATTTAACGTAAAATTATCCCGCTCATTCTAACCTTTTAGGGTATTAACTAAATTTGTTTATCACTAACCCTAAGTCCGATCGGCGAAGTCGTAAAACCACATGTAATCGCTTTAAAAAGTAGAACCAACTCACCCCACCCGAAAAACAATGCATCAAATTCATCTCCCATTGCAAAATATAGGTTTATTTGTACTTTTGTTAAGCTAAGAAAATATGAACTTGAGTCGTTATTCGTTTGTAGATAGACCCTTTTCTGAATGCTTATAAAAATGGCGACTATATTTTACTGATCGACTTTTCATTTCGACGTTACACGGAAACAATGAAGTTTGCTATAGTTGTGTTTTAGAAGTTTTGTAGGCCGAAAATTATAGTCGCCATCTTTCTAAACAAATGAAACGAAAGAAGCATTTACACTGTCGAAGTGGAATCACTTTAAACTGGCATGAGAGGCTTCTAAGAATTTATCATAAACACTCGTATCTTCATCCATAACAACAAAAAAATTGGTTAATTTAAATATATTACAAATTCACATCATTAACACACATACTAATGTCGTACCCAGTAACTAATATTGCCGACGAAATTATCGAATTGGACAAAAATTAGGTGCTTCACAGAATTTGAACCGAACCAAACTGACTCAGAGTCGAATGTTTTTCTGGAAGGCTATATAGTAAGATGTGAATATTAGTCCGGATAATACAAATTCGTAAGTGAATTTGAAGTTGTTAATCTCTCACTTTGAAAGAAATAGAGCGCCCATATAGGTCCGAATGTTTGTGATTTACGGAAATGGTCGAGCTCTCGTCAATTAGCTTACAATTTTTACCGACATTACATGAGAAAACTTTTTCATCTTTTCCCTGACGTAAGATTTACACCCTTGTGTAAGGAATGGCTTTAATGGTTTTGGTGCTCATTCTGAATAGGGTTAAATAGAACATTATTACTCTGTCATATCTGAAATCTCAAATTTGTTTACCTATACTGTTTGCAAATAATAAAGAAAGTTCATTTTTTTTTTAATTATTAGCAATTAATAATAATAAAAACATCGATTTATTCGTGCCGAACCGATACATAACTTCTCGGGGGGGGGGGCAAACAGTTCATCGTTTTACCCTCGTTTAGGCTCTTAGGGAACGCGAGGGGAGGAAACAAACCATCTAACAAATAATAATGTCAAACTGCTTTTTAAAAATTGAATTTTTTAACAAAACTATGAAACTTAGCATTATAAAAAGAACAT
>OY744520.1:93572946-93585446 GCA_963556195.1 Sepiola atlantica | reverse complement strand
AAAAATAAATTCAAAAAAACATATTGAATAGTTCTACCAAAATATTTCGACTGTTAAAATACAGTCATCCTCAATCGGTAGCAGAACTTTAATTAAACACAGAAAAGTTTTCAAATTTATACAAAGAACGCAATTTTGGAGAAAAAAAACAGAAAAAAGTAACGTTGAATAAACAGTAGAAAGGGAGAAAGAAAGAAAGTTTAGAAAGAAAAAGAAGAAGAAGAAGAAGAAGAAGAAGCAGAAGAAAAAAAAGAAAGAAAAAATTTTTAAAAATTGGTAACGCTGTAAGTTAGTACAATGGCATGGAAGATTAGTAGTAATTTAAAATGGATCACAACCAGGAATTAAACAAAAAAATGAGGAGGAGGAGGAATAAGAGGAAAAGGGACTAAAAAAGTTATCCGTTATCATATTGATTTAGGTTCATTTCGATTAGAATCGATCTGGCAGAAGAAGTAGAAACGTTATAGAATCCTGGTCTTTAAATAATTGTGTTATTATGACGTAGGATTAAAAATGATTCTATGAGACGACAGAGTTTAGTGTCGTGTATATGTGTTATTGAAATTGCCCTATGTGTATTGAAGTGATGCCCAAAAGAAATCACGTGGGTGCATAACGCGTTTGAGGGGTCACGGTTTTTTATAGCACCATTGTGTTCATAGATTCGTTTCTTTAACGGACGTTGTGTCTCGCCAAAAACATATTTTTCCACAATCGGCGCATGGTAGAGTATACATCCCAGCTGAAGTAAAAGATGTAAGGACTTTATTTTTGTTTTTATGTTCTTTTAAATGTTTTTAATCGTGAGTGAGGTAGCTTAGATAATTCTGAAACCATGTTGGCAAAGAGAAGAGAAAATATGTTTGTTGCGAGAATTAGTAGGAAGGAAAATATTTCTTGGTATGGCTTGTGTAGTATTAGGAGTTGTTTTCGTATTTTTGATATTTTTTAGATGTATTTGGATAGCTTCCTTTTTAGCGGAGAGAATGAGATGTTTGGGGTATTTTAAAGTTGTGAGAGAGGATTCTATTTTACTATATTCCTGATATATATGTGGGGGATGCTAACGCATTCTATTCCTCTTAAATATTGAAGAAAAACGAGCAAGAAAACGTCAACATTCAACACAAATGAAGGGCAAATAAAATATCCAATACTCAAACATTTATATTAACAACAACAATTTATTTTGCATTTTTACACATAAAAATTATATTCCATATTTGACGAAAGTCTTTTAGTGTCTTTTGGATAAATGTCTCTTTGACGGCTTGAAAGAAATAGTGTCTTTTTGTTATTTAAAGCAATGTCTCTTTAAATAAGTTTTGTAAGAAGAAAGACGCACGTGTGTGCGTGTGTACGTGTGTGCGTGTGTAATTGAAAAGAGAGAAAGAAAGTGCCAAGCTTATTATGTGTGTCCAGCAGTCAGAAAAGGGGAGAAGGAATGATTTGACGCGACAGGTAGTCGTCGCATCGTCTTGCGACTGGCCGATGGAGCGAAACAATTCTCCCTGCTGTGTCTGAAGAAATTCTGGAGGCAAGAGACGGGAACCGTCGCAAACGACGTTTATATATGTCCTAATCAGCAGGGGAAGTGACCGGAAACATATGATCTCTATTTTGGCGTTTTCTGCGGGGTGTTGAAAACGCCTGTCGACTGCTGTTGAAAGGTGAATTCCATATATATATATATATATATATATATATATATATATATATATATATATATATATATATATATATATATATATACTGTACTCAGTTTTATGTAAATATCGAACCCATTATTTCTAAATACCAATGCATATGATTCTAGCATATTTTAATCCTAAGAGAAATGTGGCTCATGCGATCTATTTATGGGAAGATACTGAATTTTTATTTAAATTAAAATTCTTAAATATTAAGTTGTTATATTAAAGAAACAAATCAATAAAATTTGAGAATGTAAATCAAATGTATCGATACAAAATAGAAAAAGCAGATTTAAAACAGCGTCAGCAATTTAATAATAATTTATTTAATATATTTTAACAATATTTTCAACTACAAATGTTATATTTTAGTTGATAATTTAAGGCAGATGAAAAAAACAATTTTTTTCCTTGGTATATTAACAATGATTCATCGAACTTTATCATAAAATATATTATTTTCTATTGAAAAGTAATATTGCCCTATACATAAATCATAAGAGTAACTTTTATGATTACTGCTTGTTACGCTATTATATAATAGTGTTTAGCCCTAGTTTTAAAAATAATTTTATTTTATTTTTCAGAAATGTTTAGATGAGGATTTATAATTTCATTAACTCGGACTACTATTACAATATCGGTTATTATATCCCGGGAATATTATATGCATAATCTGGATTAGGGATACTATTCTGATGTTGATTGTGATTTTCACAACGTTTCCGCCGATGTAACTTCCGACTTCATTCAGCTGCATCTTGTCAAACTCGGCAATCTTTATATCGAACTAAAAAATCTTTACGAAATTTTGAACTGAATTATTTATGTAATTCATAGGGTAGATCATTCTCATTTAATCAACCTATGACCGGGTAGAAGTGACATCACTGCATTTTCAACCTTCAGTAGGCTGTCACTTATAACTGATTTTTTATTCCAAGTTGTATCTGTCTATTTTAAAATAACAACCAACATCAAAGCTGTGAATGATAGTTCAAATAACCCACATATTTGGTTCATAATAATTAGACACCAATTAAACAAGATTTCTTTTAAGCTCATCTTCTTCTGTAGTATATTTGAGCTTTTCGGAATCAAAATCATATAATGGATTTGGATCAAAACTGGAATAATGATTCTAGACGCAATTTTGAGTAGTACTACATATTTATTCTAATCATAGTAAAGAGGCATAAATATAAAATTGGTGCGACAATGTTTTCGGGTAATTTATTTTGCTTTCACTGAGGCTTGTATTTTTCTATTATATATATATATATATATATATATATATATATATATATATATATATAGGAAGTTGTGTTTCAAGGCTATGACAGTGTATATATTTGGTATAACACCCGTGGGTATGAGGCGAGGTAAATAGAATAAACCTACAAACACAACTTCTTACATACTACGCAAAATGCTTCAAAGAATCTAAAACATCCTTCTCATATATATATATATATATATATATATATATATATATATATATATATATATATGTATATATATATATATAGAGAGAGAGAGAGGGAGAGAGACAGAGTGAGAGATATACATATAGAGATAGATAGAGACAGAGAGACATAGACAGAAACAGAGACAGACACGAACACGTTGTGTATCTGATTAGTTTGGCGAACATAGTATGAACTTTATACACGGGGTGTGGTTTGGGAGATACGTTTTTCGAAATATCACTGTATGATTCTGACACCCTTCCAGAACTTGCTTAACGCTAGTGACCTTCGCTGACAGTAGAGAAGCCGCGGTTTAGAGGATGACGGCACAGGACGGGTCAATTTTTGGCAACAGCTACGATAAACCGAGACATTTCTTACCACGCAACCCCCTAATTTGAACGTCGTATAATCCTTCAACATGGCATTCGTGTCGCTGTGTAAACGAGGGCAGATATCACCAGTTCACCGTCTGACCCCTTCAATGTCTCCTCTCCCGGGTAGATATGTCAAGCTTTATTATAGGCCGCCACTAAAGGACACCACTTTCGCTCGGTAACAATTATTACATCGTAATTGATTATATGCGTACCATGAAATAATCTAGAGCCTACGTTTTTATAAGGTTTTTATACAAGAAAAATATATGTTCTCTTTAAACCTTAAATATTTTATGGAGATCGCTTTAGACACGGCATGAAGCCACTTAGTGTAAGTAGCTAACTAGAACGAAAGATGATAATCGCAAAGACAGGATATGCCGTTTGGTCTTACCTTTAAAAAGACAAACACTATAGGTAGAAAGAGTCCCACATACCGGCAGTCTTTCGGAAGAAGCTACTAGAATAGTAAGCTGCATTACAATGAGGTATCAAAACAGTGAATTTATGGAGACCACGTCAAGTACAACAGGTCTTAAGTCGATGTCGCAGATAAAGCTAGTGAATATTTGCCTTCGTTTTTCGACTGCAAAATTGAACGTACGCGTTTAAAACCGCCGCTCCTTCCTTCTAATATAGATGGGTTGGGAGAAAATACGGGGTGTCATGTGACAACAAAGTATATTGTTTACTGTAAACAAGAATAGAAAAAGAAAGAAATGTGTTAAACTCTAAATGATTATGCACTGTCATGATTAACAACTTTTTAAACGTTGACATTGAAAAGGAAAATACAGTTGCTAAACCCAACATGACAGACATACAGCGGGTAGCAACCAAAGAAAGAGAAAAATCAACACCATCTACTACGAAGACCGACTGTTGAGAAAACTTCCGTCGACGACACTACGACCGTAAAGGTGTCAGCGTCGAAAGTATTCCACATGTAACGTTACACATACCGCTATATCCTGTACATACTTGTTCCTTATATACATGCACAATAGCTACATTAACATGACAATCCGACATCCGACATCAAATATTTCAAGTGTTCAGAATTATGATCAAAGTAGTATTTCCTTCAAGTAGTTCACTTTCTTTTTCTGTCTTTGTTCTACAAATAAAAACATCTGTTTTTTAGCTGCTTATTAATTTCAGTATGAATATTGTGAATCAGTTAGAATCAGACATTTACTTACTTGGATAACTGTTTTATAGAGTGATTTTCATTTCCGTATTAAACAATCATTTTCTCTAATAAGTATATTGGATGTTCTTAACAAGAAGCTACTACTACTACTACTACTACTACTACTACTACTACTACGACTACTACTACTGTTGTATTTCCTTTTGTTCTTGTTTATCGAATTCTAAATTACATATATGTTGCGTTGTCACTTTTTTTCCTCTTCGTAGCGATATCGTCGTTTTGTCGTTTTGACGTTTAAGTTCTCCATTGGATTATAGTAATAAGAATTAATATCAGGCACATTCTGGAAGCGGAGGTTTATTGAGAGAAAATATTAAGTAATCACAAGTACAATTTACACTTCTGTATGTAGAAGAGAAACGGTAACATTAACCTAAGAAAATATTAGTTAGATAAATAGACAGATAGGCAGATAGATCAGCGCCATTCGTTGTCCGTGATTCCCACCAGTTTTGTCGTTGTATGGAACTTTTATCAGCGACTGTTCGCTCTAAGCTCCCAAACCAGTGTTCCAAAAATCTGAGCGTTTCTTATCGTTTCCGTTCCACGTGACGTCACATTGGGGGTCCTTCTCTGCAGTTGTTCTGAGCCTTGGCTCGTCTGACCTCATTGCGTTTTTTTTTAATTCTATAAGCGACTCATTCTGTCTTAAGCTTTATCAATCGTTGGCCGGTTCAAAACTCAACATTCCCTTATTCTCTGTTTACTGTCTCCTTATGCGTTGTTAACAAGACGAGTGAATCATTATTTAACGCACAGCACGGTTGTTTGTGATCGCACTCATCCACCTGCGCTTAAATCTATACTAGCAGTCTACAAACATTATTCTACACTACTACTACTATTACTACTACTACTACTACTACTACTACTACTAATAATAATAATAATAATAATATTATGTAAGAAAAATGACATGAGTTGATCCACTCACCTTACAACAATGATGGCAATAGGATCGGTAGGTAACACACAAGTTAGTCATTCAAGATCAAGGACGAATGAAAGATCGAGAAGGGAGACACATCCAGACCTTAACTGAAATGTCACGGGAATCACTGGAACCGTGTACAGGATTATTGTCATTCATATTCCAGAGAAACAATCAGCGAGAATTCAATAAGGAACTCTTGCGAGAACGAAAGGATTATTGACACAAACGGAGAATATTTGAAATTTGTGGAGACCTGCTGTTTTCCGGACCCCGGGGAACAGGATTTGCTGTCAGCAGTAAGCAATAACTGGTGACGATTCGTATAGGGAAACTTACAGGGTAACTATTAATAATAGTAATCAAGGCTGCATCTTGAACATACAGATAGCGGACTGCGATGAAGAGAACAGCTGAAATCTTTAGTAAAATCCTCGAATGCGGAAGCCAACCCAGATTTGATATTTACACTAACTAGCTACACGTGACTTAAAATAGAAATGAAACAAAAAATATAGATTATCACACGAATCAAAAGGAAATTCAATCGTAAAATCTCCCATCAAATCACTCCGAATCAAAATGTGGTTACAACCATACATCTACTGGAAATGTGTGAAAAGTACTGGGATTTTTGCCCACAAATTCTAGTGAAAACATACCATCGTTGCTAGCGAAATGGTAAACCGCTTCTGCGATAACACACATAAATGCAATGGTTATCGATGCAGGGTGAGAGAAAACAAGTGTACAGATACATCACTATCCTCTCCGAATCGAACATTTAAAGTTGGTACAATAATACATTAATTGTATTAATAATATAGTTTCGGCATAAGACAGACACATACTAAATTCAAATTAGTAATACACGCATAAGAGTACATTAATACAAGTAATAGTATAGTTCCAGATTCGGTCAAAGTAATACCTAAGTAATACAAGTACAATATTACATAATTAGAAGTTATAGTATTATATTTAGTTAAATCAATTATACACCCAATCTCCATTAGTAATACTAGCAATAATATGTTCCCTCTGATCGCATATTTTTGTTTGTATATTAAATGTAAATGTGGAATTTTCTAATTAACATCCATTTGTGACAATTTATTGTTAATGTACGTTACCACCCGAAAGATGAGGCGATGCCTGGAAGAATTGTTTCATGAAAACAGAACAGATACTACATTTCTTCCTAAAAAAAAGATGCAATGCTTGGAAGATAGTATCATTACAAGATAACATATACTACACTACCACCTTGCATTGAGCATTGAACAATAGTATAATACTGCAAATAAAAGTAGTATAGTATCGGCCTGAGACAGATAGTTACAAAATCTGCATTAGTAATACACACACATATATAAGGATGGAGCTAGACACTTACCTCGAGTCTCTCATGTCTCTCTCTACAGAGATTTGTCAGGGCAACATGCCATGAGGATAGTTCCTGCTACAAGTAAACCCTGACTAAATATTCAAAATATCATAGTGTTTGATATTCAATTAAATCCTCTCGCTATGGTTTACCCATACTGACTTATACTAATGATGGCCCACCTTCTCGAAGTAATGGTGCATCTTCTATTAAAACTAACCTGGATAATCCACCAGACTAGATAAAGTATTGTCCTAATATCCGAGGAAACTAAAATACAACAAGAAATATATACTATAACATAGTTAGCTGGTCAATAAGTGAGAGAACAATTAATATTCCTAACTTCTTTACTAACTCAATGTTTGACAGGTGAATGATAACTTCAATGAATATTCAAATAGCAATGTATCTCATATTAAGATACAGTGTTTTCCCCGGAAGGGAGCCTTTGATTTCGGAGAACCTCGACTGAAATTAAATCAAGCAAGGGGGACATATATGCGATTATTACTTCAAAAAATATTTCTTACATTCACAGAAAGCCTGTTTTGTTTGTATTAACACTCACCAATGTGCCTATGCACATGTTAAACGTTTTTCCGCTCGTAACTCCCCTCGAACCTCGACGATATTATATATATATATATATATATATATATATATATATATATATGTGTGTATATATATACATATATATATATATATATATATATATATATTTATATATGTGTGTGTATGTGTGTGTACACTTTAGTAGGTTGAATTCTTATTAACTTTTACATTAATAATAACTTACCTTGGCCATAGAATGTTGTGTATTGGTTTTATAGATGTCAATACAAAAAAATACATATTTTACTTGCACCGTTATTTAAAGAAGTCCACCCAAATATCGTCTAAATCGGTTAGAAAACAGCAATTTCAATATTTCAACTAGACAAAATGGTCATTTAATTTCATGAAAATAAAACATAAAATAAAGCCAATAAAAAGTAACTAGACTTAATAATTGATCCCTCATAACACGATGCAATAATTATAGTGCTAAATTGGTATATGTAATAATCATAGTGCTAAATTGTTATATGTGATAATTATAGTGTTAAATTTTTCTATGTAATAATTATAGTTGTAAATTTATCTATGTAATCATTATAGTGCTAAATTGTTCTATGTAATAATTACAGTGCTAATCCGTTATATGTAATAATTTTAGTACTAAATTGTTCTATGTAATAATTATAGTGTTAAATTTTTCTATGTAATAATTATAGTTCTAAATTGATCTATGTAATAAGTATAGTGCTAAATTGTTCTATGTAATAATTACAGTGCTATTCCGTTATATGTAATAATTTTAGTACTAAATTGTTCTATGTAATAATTATAGTGCTAAATTGTTTTCTGTAATAATGATAGAGCTAAATTGTTCTATGTAATGATTATAGTTCTAAATTGTTCTATGTTATAAGTAAATTACTAAATTGTTCTTATCTCATAATTATAGTACTAAATTGTTACATGTAATAATCATAATGCTAAATTGCTCTATGTAATGATTATAGTGCTAAATTGTTATATGTAAGATCCGTAAGAGGCAAACGAGAAATCATTTTATGACAACACTTTTACAATTGTGTGGCATGTCTTCATTGGGAAGCTTTGTTAATTTACCTGCCTTCTCGAAACTCTACGAGTGTGAGGTAAAATCAGTGAACTTTTGTTTTGCGTCATTCATAGCTGACTCCAAAAGTTCATTTTCAGAAAACACTTCTATAAATTAAGGTTCGCTTCAATTTGTCATAACTTAATTTAGATCAGACTAATGGTTTGTTGAAAATTGATTATTTTTCACTCGTATTTTTGCTCGCTCACCACTCCTGAAAAATATAAAAGTTCATTCATTTAGTTAACATTAAAAATGTAATTCTATTTGCATTAATGTGTATGATCAAATTACAACAGAACTTTAAAATGGTTTTATAAATCGACACATTTAGTTAAATATTTACTTTACTGATGACTTGACATTTTATCATTACTTCTTCTGTCATTGCCTGTCTGTCTCATTTTACTATCGAGTAAAACATATTGTCAGGTAATAAAGAAAAAGCTGTAGATTATTTTATGTAATGTATTGGATTTCAGGTGGCTGTTTCTAGATTTGTTTGATCATATTGAAAATATAAAGTGTACGGTTATGAAACGAATACATACTTTTTTTTATCTCAAACAATCAAACTGCATATATATCCATGCTAAATCTAATAAGGTTGTTAAGTTCACTAGGTATTTAAGTGGGGTAAGCACCCAGTGTCAAGTAGCATATTAGTTTTATTGCCAAAATTAATAAGCGTGCACCTACAAATGCTTACTATATGTTCTAAGAGAAGTCTTCGGTCACAGCTCAGTTCATTTAATTCCTTGATAGTAAAACAAACATCCAGAAGATGGACAACTAATGTAATTGTTACTTGAGGTTAATTATTGTATTGATTTTAACAGAATTTACTTTGGGGACCAATGGAGATTGTAAAACTTCTTGTGGGTCAATCACTATAACTAAAAGAGTTCGACAAGGGATGTAAATTTTCATGCAGAGCAACTCTGTATCTTTTCTCTAAAAGTGTTACTAGTTAAGTTATACAAGTTATTAGGTTTGTTTAGTATGAACAGTCGAAATTGCAGCCGTTGATTATTTTTGTAAATATAAGCAACATTCTCTGCAAGAACATCACAAGTATATGGGAAAACCCTATTAGTGAGATATAACTTTTTGTGTTCTATCCTTTCTGAAACTCAATTGGCATTCCGATACTATTTTGCTTATTTAAATATGTTGTCTCTATTTGGGTCTAACAGTTATTGATACAACATAATATATTTGACATTTGTTCGATCAATACAAATACCAACAAGGTTTTCCACTGTTTCATCATGTGTTGGTGGACATTTTTTTTCCATTCCTACCTTTGTTCTATTTTCCATTTATGAATGATGATATTATAGGAAGATCATGTCTAAGAAAGCCAATGGTCTCCAAGTCTAAGAGCAATATTTTAGCAAGGCTGGTTCTGAGTTTGGAAGAAACATCACCCCTAATTAACTCAAACTGATCTAAGAATTTTACTGAGGCTGTATGGTCTGGGTGGAAGTCTGTCAGTCCGAAAATAGTTATCTCCCACCTCGTCACTATTGGAAAATGACTGAGAGGTGAAAAACAGTATCTTCGCCAGGAAAAAAGAAAATGTCTTGTATTATATTATGAAGAGTCGAACTAATAAAATAATTTTTTTTAAATTATACACATATTCTAGGCAATGGATGGAATCCTAAAATGTTTCTCCAGTCTTAAGTATACTGTGCTAAAATGGGTTATTACACGAGATGCTACAAGGAATTAGCTCCTTTCCCCTAACAAGTATGGACACTTTTCCAACCCCCTACTTAAAATGGGTGATAGCACCCATCCTGAGAAATCAACCATAAAATTCTTTGAACTGACATATTTTGCCAACATGAGTAAGAGTAAGTTCATATACGATGTTATCAGGTCTGCTGGACCAAAGATAGAGTCCCTCTACCGGACCAGACCACTTCTTATATTTTCGAATATCGTATAAGTCTATAAATACATTATTCGCCCATGTATAGAGTATTGTTGACACATTTGGGCTTGTTAATCAACCACTAATTTCCCTCTCTTCGAAAGGGTACAGACATAGTATCTATCCTAATAAATCCACAAATGTGTAGCAAGCTATAGCCCGTCTCATCGCCGCAATATTGCATCCCAGTGATTGTTTGAGAAGTACTTCCACTGAATGAGCTTCGATCAACTTACGGCACTTGTACCCGTAAAACCCGACAAGAAGCAAAATCCCACGTCTTCACTGAAGAGTTCCGCAGATGCAGGTAGAATTTCTACTGTAATAACTTATTCTATTGAATCACGGTAGCCCTTTACGTCGCAGTGATGATAGGCGTTTTTGGAGATAAATAATAATAAAAAATGAAATTAAAATTTTAAATAAAAAATATTGTTAAGTAACGTAAAATCGATCCATTTCGTAAGGTTTTATACCAAGGTGTTTAGCCTTGCTAACTTTGCAGGACTTCTAAGTACAGTCAGCATGTAATAGATGTTATGATATCAGTCAGAGGAGGAAACATTCGTCTTGACTTAGGAAATTTGAATTTTGGCCCATTCAGAATGCCTCTTATTTCAGAACTAATTACCCCCACAGAAAAGACGAACTCGTGCTTAACTTCTTACTCGTTCAGCGGTAAATAAATAGTGTAAAAATAAATTTGGAAATAAAGAACAATTAACACTGTGATGCTTATTGTTGTTTTAATAATTTAGTCAATTTTAATATAACATTATTTAGTTTCAAGTGTATACATATTGCATAGTAAGTCATATTATAAATTGTGTTCTTTTTTGTTACTTCCAGTTTCTGCTCGGCAGACGGTACGACGGTGACAACCCATATATGTTCCCTGCTGATTAACGATTATATTTCTCTCAGTAACGGGAAAGCCCTCTCTTTTTACCCATGTTAAGAATAGCTTTCAAAATGATAACGTTATTATTTAGAAAGCCATTCTAAACATAGGGAAGGGGGGGGGCTTTTTATCTATTCTGAATTTTCACCTAAAAATGTAACAAACATTCATTTGAATATTTGGAAAAAAAGCATTTCAATACATAGACTATTTTTCATAGAAAGTACTTTTTGTAAAATACATTTTTTAAAAGAAAATGTATTTTTTATTAAAATGTATTTAATTTAAACCAATCTGAAAAACATTCAAATCTGTTGATTAAGAGCAAAATCTGAACAAAATCTATTTTAGTATAACCTATTTTATTTGAAGTAAAAGAATTTTGACAAACATACGGATTCGTTTGACTATTTGATAAAAAAAATTTAATTATAAGACAAATATTTGTTATAAAAAAGGTTGTGGTAAATATTGTGTACTAATCATTAATCAGAAGGGGCCATATCTAGGTTGTCACCGTCACCCCGTCTGCGGAGTAGAAACAGGAAGTCAAAAATAAAAAACAGTCTTGAAACAATAGTAATTATTTAAACAATGCTTTCAATAGTAAAGTCCAGTTTTATAGAAAATAGAATAGATTTATGATGTTTATTTTATTAATGAAGCGTTAAAACAACTGTATTAAAGGAAATTAATTCATTAAGGTAAAACATTAATATACAGGGACTGGATTTGTGAGACAACAATTGTATTTTAAATCAAATACTTCATGCTATTTTATTTTCTTACCGTTTATTTGATTTAGTAAAATGAGTATTAATATTTCAATTTCAAATATCAATTATGAAATTCATTTACTATATTTAGTTTCTCTAAGACCCGGTCATCATTTCACCAATTCATGTAAG
>OY744520.1:93317946-93570446 GCA_963556195.1 Sepiola atlantica | reverse complement strand
CACTGTGTCTAAGTACTCGATTGTTAATTGTTATTAAAAAACTCATTACGTACAATGAATATAAAAGTGATGCAGTGTGAGAAACATCATAAAATATATTAAAAATACACTTTTCAGTATTATGGTACAGTTTGCTTCTACAAAGAAACACAACTATTATTTTAAAACGCTTTTGTATTTTTAAAAAAGTTAAATACACATTTTAAAAGTTTATATCTCGTCTATTATATTTGAAGACATTTTTTATCAACATTAAACTCTTGATTTTGTTACTTTAATCTAGACTTTTTTCCTTCCAGTCATTTCTATTGTAGTTATTCTAAATGTATCTAACTGCATTGCCATTTTTATCAATTAATAGGCCAGAGTACCAAACAATATCGTAATTAGTGTATTTAACTTTCAGAAAAAGTTATTAAAAAACAATAGATGTAGTAAAACTCAGGAAACAGAAATGTAAGTATAGGATTCTACGTCAACGTGGAGTACGTACAAGTATATATATATATATATATATATATATATATATATATATATATATATAGAAAGAAAGAGAGAGAGAGAGAGAGAGAGAGAAAGAGAGAGATAGAAAGACAGAGAAAATAATCAAGAGGTATTCTAGCAATTGCACAATTCAGCCGAATCTTTAACAAGAATACAATTAACCTGCCATACCACATGATGCAGAACTTTGTAAATATAATACTATCTTCTAACAACATAAACTTTAATGGACAACATAAATAGCAATAACTAAATAAATACATACAACTATAATACTATTTTAACTGCGCTTTAAGAAGAAACTGTATGGTATCGAATGTAGCATACTAATTTAAGATAAATTAACCTTATACAACATTTGTATACGTGTGAGCTACAGATGTATCCTTTATGAAAGACTAGCGGGGCTACCCGGCGTTGCTCGGTGTCATAAAAACATATAATGGAAGAAAAATCGTGTGTGTAACATCTTTATATACAAACTTCTATTTCTCCACCCCTTTCTCTATAGCCGTCTCTTTATCTTTCTACCTTTCTCTTCCCTGGTCGCCCCATTTCACTGCTACTTTCTTATTTTGTCTTTTGCGAAAGCTGTTTCTTCCCCACCATATCTCCTACGTTGCCCAGGGCAATAGTATGACATATTTCTATAAAAAGTAACACCCTATCTGCGCCTTCTATATAGGTACTTATCTCCGTCCCGATGTTCATACTATATACGTATCTATCATCACCCCGGTGCGCATACTATATACGTACCTATCGCCGCCCCAGTGCACATACTATATACGTACCTATCGCCGCCCCGGTGTGCATGCTACATAAGTACCTATCGCTGCCCTAGTGTGAATAATTAATATGTACACATTGCCACTTTGGTGCGAATGCAAAATACGTACCTATCGCCGCTTTGGTGCGAATGCTAAATACGTACCTATAGCCGGTCCGGTGCGAATGCTAAATACGTATCAATAGCCGCCCTGGTGCGAATGCTAAATACGTACATATAGCCGCCCCGTGCGAATGCGAAATACATACCTTTCGCCGTTCTGGTGCACATGCTATATACGTACCTATCGCCGCCCTGGTGCGCGTGCTATATATGTACTAATCGCCGCCGCAGAGCGCATGCTATGTACGTACTTATTGCTGCCCATGTGTACATGCTATATACGTAGCTATCGCCACCGCTGAATTCTGAATACGTACCTATCGCCACCCCGGTGTGGAAGCTAAATACGTACATATACGCCGCTCCGGTGCGAATGCTAAATACATACCTATCGCCGCCCCGGTGTGAATTCTAAATACGTACCTATCGCCGCCCCGGTGTGAATTCTAAATACGTACCTATCGCCGCCCCGGTGCGGAAGCTAAATACGTACATATCGCCACCCTGGTGCGAATGCTAAATACATACCTATCGCCGCCCCGGTGCGGAAGCTAAATATGTACATATCGCCACCGCGGTGCGAATGCTAAATACATACCTATCGCCGCCCCGGTGCGAATGCTAAATACATACCTATCGCCGCCCCTGTGTGAATGCTAAATACATACCTATCGCCGCCCCGGTGTGAATGCTAAATACATACCTATCGCCGCCCCGGTGCGAATGCTATATACATACCTATCGCCGCCCCGGTGTAAATGCTAAATACATACCTATCGCCGCCCCGGTGTGAATGCTAAATACGTCCATATCGCCGCCCTGGTGTGAATGCTAAATACGTACCTTTCGCCGCCCCGGTGCGCGTGCTATATACGTACCTATCGTCCCCCCGGTGCGCGTGCTATATATGAACCGATCGCTGCCCCAGTGTGCATGCATAATACATACCTATCACCTACTTATTGCCGCCCATGTGCACATGCTATATACGTACCTATCGCCACCGCTGAATGGTAAATAAGTACCTATTTCCGCCCAGGGATGAATGCTAAATACGTACATATTGCCGCCCCGGTGTGCATACACCATATGTACCTATCACTGCCCCAGTGCGAATACTAAATATGTACATATCGCCGCCCCGGTGCGATTGCTGAATACGTACCTATCGCAACCCCGGTGCGAATGCTAAATACGTAGCTATTGCCACCCCTATGCACTACTATATAAGTACCTATTGCCACCCCGGTGCACATACTATATATAAACCTATCGATTGCCCGGTGTGCATACTATATTTGTACCTATCGCGGCTCTGGTGCGCATACTACATACTTACCTATCTCTATATATGTACCAATCTCCAGCCCAGTTCGCATACGTAAGAACTCATTAATTCGCCCCTGTCGTCTTAGAAAAACAAAATAGTGTCTATTCATGTATTGTCACTATCATAAATATAAATATTTTTAGTTAAAAACAGAAAAAAATACATTTTTTTGCCTCCCCACAAGAAAAGTTTTTTTTCTATCATCCCACATATTTAGAAATATTTTTAATTTAAATGAAAAAAAAAAAGAAAAATGTCTGACCCCCCCTACCCCCCAAAAATTTTATGTTCCCCCCATACATAGAAATATTTTTATTTTAAAAAAGAAAAAAAAAATTTTTTTTAGCTCCCCTCCGAAAATTTTTTTTTTCATCCTCCCCCATACATATAAATATTTTCAATGAAAAAGATAAAAGAAATAAAAAATATTTTGCATTCCCCCCAATTTTTTTTACACTTCCGATGCGCATGCTATATACGTATTTATTGCCGCCCATGTGCACATGCTATATACGTTCCTATCACCACTGCTGAATGCTAAATACGTACCTATTGCTGCCGCGGTGCGAATGCTAATTAGGTTTTCAGCGTAGATGCTGTTAAAATATTAACCAAACCTATCACTACAGTAGCTCTATCTAGGATATTGAGCACTTTTCTCCCGGACAACGCCGAGTACTTTGAAAATCAAGGAGGCCTCCTGAGCACTACTTAAATTACTCTTATCGATTCCCCCATCCTTTTCAGCGTAGATGCTGTTAAAATATTATCTAAACCTATCACTACAGTAAGTCTATCTAGCACATTGAGAACTTTTTTCCCGGACAACGCCGAGTACTTTGAAAATCAAGGAGGCCTCCTGAGCACTACTTAAATTACTCTTATCGATTCCCCCATCCTTTTCAGCGTAGATGCTGTTAAAATATTATCTAAACCTATCACTACAGTAAGTCTATCTAGCACATTGAGAACTTTTTTCCCGGACAACACCGAGTACTTTGAAAATCAAAGAGGCCTCCTGAGAACTACTGAAATCATTTAGGTATCCTCCCTCCTTTTCATCTGCAAAATAGTCCAAAGGGGAACGAAGATAGCGTTAAAATATTTTCAAAACCTATCACTACAGTAGCTCTATCTAGCATATTTAGCACTTTTCTCCCGGACAACGCCAAGTACTTTGAAAATAAAGGAGGCCTCCTGAGCACTACTGAAATCACTTAGGTATCCCCCCTTCTTTTCATCTGCAAAATAGTCCAAAGGGGAACGAAGATGGCGTTAAAATATTTTCTAAACCTATCACTAAAGTAGCTCTATCTAGGATATTGAGAACTTTTCTCCCGGACAACGCCGAGTATTTGAAAATCAAGGAGGCCTCCTGAGCACTACTGAAATAACTCTTATCGATTCCCCCATCCTTTTCAGCGTAGATGCTGTTAAAATATTATCCAAACCTATCACTACAGTAGGTCTATCTAGCACATTGAGCACTTTTTTCCCGGACAACGCCGAGTATTTGAAAATCAAAGAGGCCTCCTGAGCACTACTGAAATCACTTAGGTATCCTCCCTCCTTTTCATCTTCAAAATCGTTCAAAGGGGAACGAAGATGGCGTTAAAATATTTTCAAAACCTATCACTAAAGTAGCTCTATCTAGGATATTGAGCACTTTTCTCCCGGACAACGCCGAGTATTTGAAAATCAAAGAGGCCTCCTGAGCACTACTGAAATAACTCTTATCGATTCCCCCATCCTTTTAATCGTAGATGCTGTTAAAATATACTCCAAACCTATCACTACAGTAGCTCTATCTAGGATATTGAGCACTTTTCTCCCGGACAACGCCGAGTATTTGAAAATCAAGGAGGCCTCCTGAGGACTACTGAAATCACTTAGGTATCCTCTCTCCTTCTGATTTGCGAAATAGTCCAAAGGGGAACGAAGATGGCGTTATAATATTTTCCAAACCTATCACTACAGTAGCTCTATCTCGGATATTGAGCACTTTTCCCCGGGTGCCATACTGCAGAAGCCTCAGGTTCCTATACCGCAGAAATCCCCCCACCGGTTGCTATACAGCAGAAGCCTCTACTGATATCACTCTTACCGATCCCCCCTCATTTTTATTCTGCACAAAAGTCCGAAGAGAATCGTAAATGACGTT
This sequence comes from Sepiola atlantica, assembly GCA_963556195.1. Classification (NCBI taxonomy): domain Eukaryota; kingdom Metazoa; phylum Mollusca; class Cephalopoda; order Sepiida; family Sepiolidae; genus Sepiola; species Sepiola atlantica. The sequence continues at coordinate 93,565,559 of OY744520.1, read as the reverse complement.
AAAATATAACACAAACTTATCACTACAGTAGCTCTATCTAGAACATTGAGCAGTTTTCTCCCAGACAACGCCGAGTATTTAAAAAATCAAGGAGGCTTCTGGAGCACTACTGAAATCACTGTAACCGTCCCCACACCCCCGCTTTTCATCTGCAAAATCGTCCGAAGAGAAACGTAGATGCTGTTATTCGGCATTCCCCGATAGGGCGCCTCTAGCAATAAACTTACTCCTCCCCAAAGAGGGGAGGCAAAGCTTGGGAGTGTGGACCTCCTAGAACTGCACAGGACAAACCCATAGACCGACGGAATGAAGCCCCGAAGGCCAAGACGATACCAGTCTATGGGGTGCAGTATCCATCGAAACAGATACTACACTTTGATGTTAGCCAAAAGAAGTGAATTAATGTCATTTTCGGTAATGGCGTATGAAAGCTATGTTGAATTAGAGAAAAACGGCCTAGGGGAGTCTAAAATTCATTGTTGATATTCCAAACTTATATAAGAATTTGTTAAATAGTAGTATACAATGTTTGTTGAAAGAAAATCCTAGTTATTATTACTTGTTAATTTAATAATGTAATTTAAACAGTGTCTAGTGGATAGACCGCTGTTCAGGTGTAGATTGGTTATAAATACCGCAACAAAAGTTGGAATTTCTTATGATTCGTTGGCCTTTTGGCTAAGATCAAAGTGTAGTATCTGTTCTCGGCATTTTTGCCTTGAGATAAAGTGTATTATCTAGTCCTATCCGATAGGTGTCGATCTTACACTCTCGAATCAAAAATCAGATTATCATTTTATTTTTGAATCCCTTTTCCTTTTCTTCACTTCCTCTCCCCTAAAGTACGGCCTGATAGTCGCCCACTGTCGGGAATTTCGCCATAGGCGCTCACATCGACGAATGCAGGAACTTCCCCCCCCCCCAATTCGGCCTAAGGCGCTCATACTGGCGAATGCGACACCCCTCCCCTAATTCGGCCTGAGGCGCCCCACCGCCGAATGCCGACACCCCTCCTCCCCAGATTTGGCCTGAGGCGCCCCACCGCCAAATGCCGATTCTCCCTTCCACCGCCGAATGCCGATACCGCCCCCTCCCCCATGTAATGCATGGGATGAGTGCATCATGACAACGGAACCGAATCGACCCTACCTCTACACGTCTCAAAAAAGGAGGAGGTAATGCATGGGATGAGTGCATCATGACAACGGAAGTGCATCATGACAACGGAACCGATACGACCCTAGCTCAACACTTCTAAAAAAAGGAGGAGATAATGCATGGGATGAGTGCATCATGACAACGGAACCGATACTACCCTACATCAACAAGCGAATACCGTAACCCCCCCCCCAATTTGGCGTGAAAGGAGGAGGTAATTCCTATCATGATAACAGAACGGCCACAGGGAAGGAGGGGGGGGGAATATTAGCGTCTATTAATAATTATTAAGAAAGAAAGTGTGAGAGGGAAAAATGACAGAAAGAAAAACTGCCAGTCTCTGACGTCATGATGACCTGATATAACCGGACACAATTTAGGTCAAGACCGGGTACATCCGGCAAGGGATTATGGGACAAGTGCGGATGTGATTGAGCAACCCTTGTTTCACTACACACTCTTAACGTAGGATTCCTATGTTGTTATTGATGCATCCGGACAGAAGTTATTGGATGATCTGATACAACCGGACACAATTTAGGGCAAGACCGGGTACATCCGGCAAAGGGATTATGGGATGCTTACAGTGACTCGGCATTTTTATCCGATTAGTACATAAATACATTAGATTATTTCGAATTTACTACATATTAACGTTGAAATTTCGTGTAAAATACGAAAAAACTGCTACCTTTTGTCGGAAAGTGGTCCGGTTGACTGTCAGCGAGTGAATCGTTTGTCGTGATTTTTAGATATTATGATTCCGGGATATGTACGGTGCTAAAGATATCAGCTTTTTGACATGTCGCCGCGTAGTTTTTGAGGAGTATCTGGACATACAAACAAACAGACATACAGACAACTGCCCTTTATATAATAGACTAGCGGGGCTACCCGGCGTTGCTCGGGGTCATAACAACATATATTTGAAGAAAGATCGTGTGTGTAACATCTTTATATTCAAACTTCTATGTCCGCCCCCTCTCTCTATAGCCGTCTCTTTATCTGCTACCTTTCTCTTTCCTGGTCGCCGCATTTCGCCGCTACTTTCTAATTTTGCCTTTTGCAAAAGCTGTTTCTTCCCCACCATTTCTCCTATTGCCCAGGGTAATAGTATGACATATTTCTATAAAACGTAACACCTCTATCTGCGCCTTCTATATAGGTACTTATCTCCACCCCGGTGTTCATACTATATACGTATCTATCATCACCCCGGTGCGCATACTATATACGTACCTATCGCCGCCCCAGTGCACATACTATATACGTACCTATCGCCGCCCCGGTGCAGATACTATTTAAGTACCTATCGCCGCCACGTTGCGAATGCTAAATAGTACCTATTGTTGCCCCGGTGTGAATGCTATATACATACCTATTGCGCCCCGGTGTGCATGCTACATAAGTACCTATCGCTGCCCTAGTGCGAATACTAAAGACATACCAATTGCGCCCCGGTGTGCATGCTACATAAGTACCTATCGCTGCCCTAGTGCGAATAATTAATATGTACATATTGCCGCTTTGGTGTGAATGCTAAATATGTAACTATCGCGGGCCCAGTGCAAATGCTAAATACGTACCTATAGCCGCCCTGGTGCGAATGCTAAATACGTACCTATAGCCGCCCCAGTGCGAATGCTAAATACGTACCTATCACCACTACGGTGCGAATGCGAAATACATACCTTTTGCCGCCCCGGTGCGCGTGCAATATATGTACTGATCGCCGCCGCAGAGCGCATGCTAAGTACGTACTTATTGCTGCCCATGTGTACATGCTATATACGTAGCTATCGCCACCCCTAAATTCTGAATACGTACCTATCGCCGCCCTGGTGTAGAAGCTAAATACGTACATATCGCCGACCCCTAAAATTTTCCCCGACCCCTAAATCTCTCCAGCCCCCTAATTTTTCACTCTCCCCAACCCTGAGAAATATTTTCAGTTCAAAACCAAAAAAAAGAAAAAAATTTGGCCTGACCCCTAAAAAGTTCGTTCTGACCCCTAAAATTTTCCCCGACCCCTAAATCTCTCCAGCCCCCTAATTTTTCACTCTCCCTTAACCATGAGATATATTTTGACTTCAAAACAAAAAAAACAAAAAAATTTGGCCTGACCCCTAAAAAGTTCGTCCTGACCCCTAAAATTTTCCCCGACCCCTAAATCTCTCCAGCCCCCTAATTTTTCACTCTCCTCCAACCATGAGAAATATTTTGACTTCAAAATAAAAAAAACAAAAAAATTTGGCCTGACCCCTAAAAAGTTCGTCCTGACCCCTAAAATTTTCCCCGACCCCTAAATCTCTCCAGCCCCCTTATTTTTCACTCTCCCCCAACCCTGAGAAATATTTTGACTTCAAAACAAAAAAAAACAAAAAAAAACAAAAAAATTTGGCCTGACCCCTAAAAAGTTCGTCCTGACCCCTAAAATTTTCCCCGACCCCTAAATCTCTCCAGCCCCCTAATTTTTCACTCTCCCCCAACCCTGAGAAATATTTTGAGTTCAAAACCAAAAAAAGAAAAAAATTTGGCCTGACCCCTAAAAAGTTCGTCCTGACCCCTAAAATTTTCCCCGACCCCTAAATCTCTCCAGCCCCCTAATTTTTCACTCTCCCCCAACCCTGAGAAATATTTTGAGTTCAAAACCAAAAAAAAAGAAAAAAATTTGGCCTGACCCCTAAAAAGTTCGTCCTGACCCATAAAATTTTCCCCGACCCCTAAATCTCTCCAGCCCCCTAATTTTTCACTTTCCCCCAACCATGAGAAATATTTTGACTTCAAAACAAAAAAAAACAAAAAAAATTGGCCTGACCCCTAAAAAGTTCGTCCTGACCCCTAAAATTTTCCTTGACCCCTAAATCTCTCCAGCCCCCTAATTTTTCACTTTCCCCCAACCATGAGAAATATTTTGACTTCAAAACAAAAAAAAACAAAAAAATTTGGCCTGACCCCTAAAAAGTTACTCCTGACCCCTAAAATTTTCCCCGACCCCTAAATCTCTCCAGCCCCCTAATTTTTCACTCTCCCCCAACCCTGAGAAATATTTTGACTTCAAAACAAAAAAAAACAAAAAAAAACAAAAAAATTTGGCCTGACCCCTAAAAAGTTCGTCCTGACCCCTAAAATTTTCCCCGACCCCTAAATCTCTCCAGCCCCCTAATTTTTCACTCTCCCCCAACCCTGAGAAATATTTTGACTTCAAAACAAAAAAAAACAAAAAAAAACAAAAAAAAATTTGGCCTGACCCCTAAAAAGTTCGTCCTGACCCCTAAAATTTTCCCCGACCCCTAAATCTCTCCAGCCCCCTAATTTTTCACTCTCGTCCAACCCTGAGAAATATTTTCAGTTCAAAACCAAAAAAAAGAAAAAAATTTGGCCTGACCCCTAAAAAGTTCGTCCTGGCCCCTAAAATTTTCCCCGACCCCTAAATCTCTCCAGCCCCCTAATTTTTCACTCTCCTCCAACCATGAGAAATATTTTGACTTCAAAACAAAAAAAAACAAAAAAATTTGGCCTGACCCCTTAAAAGTTCGTCCTGACCCCTAAAATTTTCCCCGACCCCTAAATCTCTCCAGCCCCCTAATTTTTCACTCTCCCCCAACCCTGAGAAATATTTTGACTTCAAAACAAAAAAAAACAAAAAAAAACAAAAAAATTTGGCCTTACCCCTAAAAAGTTCGTCCTGACCCCTAAAATTTTCCCCGACCCCTAAATCTCTCCAGCCCCCTAATTTTTCACTCTCCCCCAACCATGAGAAATATTTTGAGTTCAAAACCAAAAAAAAACAAAAAAATTTGGCCTGACCCCTAAAAAGTGCGTCCTGACGCCTAAAATTTTCCCCGACCCCTAAATCTCTCCAGCCCCCTAATTTTTCACTCTCACCCAACCCTGAGAAATATTTTCAGTTCAAAACCAAAAAAAAGAAAAAAATTTGGCCTGACCCCTAAAAAGTTCGTCCTGACCCCTAAAATATTCCCCGACCCCTAAATCTCTCCAGCCCCCTAATTTTTCACTCTCCCCCAACCATGAGAAATATTAAGAGTTCAAAACAAAAAAAACAAAAAAATTTGGCCTGACCCCTAAAATGTTCGGCCTCACCCCTAAAATTTTCCTTGACCCTTCAATCTATCCAGCCCCCTTATTTTTCACTCTCCTCCAACCATGAGAAATATTTTCAGTTCAAAACAAAAAAAAAAAAAAATTTTTCCCTGACCCCTATAAAGATTGGCCTGACCCCTAAAATTTACCTCGACCCCTTATTCTCTACAGCCCCTCATCCCAACTAATTTTTAACTCTTCCCCAACCCTGAGAAATATTTTGACTTCAATACAAAAAAAAACAAAAAAATTTGACCCCTAAAAAGTTCGGCCTGCCCCCTAAGAAGTTCGGGCTGACCCCTAAAATTTTCCCCGACCACTCAATCTCTCACGCCCCCCTCCCATCCCAACCAATTTTTCACTCTCCTACAACCCTGAGAAATATTTTAAGTGAAAACAATGGCGGAGCATAATTATTTCTCGTCTTACTTTACTTATTGACACGTTATTTAACATGTGTACAAATATTAGTGAAAACAATGGCGGAGCATAATTTTTCTCTTCTTATTTTACTTCTTGAGACGTTATTTAATATTTATACAAATATTAGTGAAAACAATGGCGGAGCATAATTATTTCTCTTCTTACTTTACTTATTGAGACGTTATTTAACATGTATACAAATATTAGTGAAAACAATGGCGGAGCATAATTATTTCTCTTATTACTTTACTTATTGACACGTTATTTAACATGTATACAAATATTAGTGTAAACAATGGCGGAGCATAATTATTTCTCGTCTTACTTTACTTATTGACACGTTATTTAACATGTATACAAATATTAGTGAAAACAATGGCGGAGCATAATTATTTCTCGTCTTACTTTACTTATTGACCCGTTATTTAACATGTGTACAAATATTAGTGAAAACAATGGCGGAGCATAATTATTTCTCTTCTTACTTTACTTATTGAGACGTTATTTAACATGTATACAAATATTAGTGTAAACAATGGCGGAGCATAATTATTTCTCGTCTTACTTTACTTATTGACACGTTATTTAACATGTGTACAAATATTAGTGTAAACAATGGCGGAGCATAATTATTTCTCTTCTTACTTTACTTATTGACACGTTATTTAACATGTATACAAATATTAGTGAAAACAATGGCGGAGCATAATTATTTCTCGTCTTACTTTACTTATTGACACGTTATTTAACATGTATACAAATATTAGTGAAAACAATGGCGGAGCATAATTATTTCTCTTATTACTTTACTTATTGACACGTTATTTAACATGTATACAAATATTAGTGAAAACAATGGCGGAGCATAATTATTTCTCTTATTACTTTACTTATTGACACGTTATTTAACATGTATACAAATATTAGTGAAAACAATGGCGGAGCATAATTTTTCACTTCTTACTTTACTTATTTAGACGTTATTTAATATGTATACAAATATTAGTGAAAACAATGGTGGTGCATAATTATTTATTACTTTCTTTTTACTGATAATACACTAACTTCACACCTCTCAAAAAGGAGGAGGTAATACCTGGGAGGATGGTATGTCAACAGAAGAAATGCGGTTAGATAAGCAACTCTTGTTTCACTATAAACTCATGTTCAAAAAAGTGCCGTTATTGATTAAACAACACTTGCGTCACTATAAACGCATGTTTCAAAAAAGTGCCGTTAGGGATTTCCTCTGACGTCATTTCCTGTTAAAATCGTGACTTTGCATTATGCCGACAATCCCCCATCTCCAAATTTGGCCTGAGGCGCTCCACCGGCGAATGCCGACACTCGGCCTCACCCTAATTTGACCTGAAGCAGTCACACCGCCGCACTATCTCCACAACTCTCAACAAGGAGGAGGTAATGCCTAGGAGGGTGGTATCATAACAACAGAATGGGCGTAGGGAGGAAGGGAAGGTAGAAAGGGTGGGAGTGAGAGGGAAAGCAGGGTTGTAGTGTGAGGGATTTTCTTCCCTACACTCTTTTCCTCTGACGTCATTTCCTGTTAAAAGCGTGACTTTGCATATTTCTAAAATATATATATAATGAAAAATAACTGAAAATCCCCCCCCCCCGATGAAATATGCCGCATGGACCCCTAAGACGTGGGTTTATAGATTCGGGAATACTCTCATCATCTTACTCTGTGAATTTTACATCAGAATACACTTTTATATGTTATGTATAAAAATATGTTGAAGTAAAATAAATTTTGAAGAGAAAAAAAGATTCAAAACCTATAACGATGACGTCATATACCTATTACTGTGACGTCACGTGCACAAGAATAAGTTGGTTGAAAACAAAATTATTATTACATAATTACATTGGCTGATTTCCAAATTACTACTGAATAACATTAGAAAAGTTTGAAAAAACCAGACCCGCTACCAGAGACTGGCCCCGTTGACCCCCAGCAACATGTTTTTTTGTTGTAATTTTGAGATATTATGATCCCAGGTGTTGTACGGTGCTGAAGATATCAACTTTTTGACATGTCGCCGCGTAGTTTTTGAGGAGAAGCTGGACATACAGACAGACAGACAGACAGACAGACAACTGGCCTTTATAGAGGAGACTAGCAGGGGTACCCGGCGTTGCCCGGGGCTCTCCCTCCTCCTCCTCTCATCAAGCAAAATAGGATATTGAGCACTTTTTTCCCGGACAACGCCGAAGCCTCTGGGTCCTAAATTGACGAAGCCCCCCCCCCCCCCCCGGTGCTGGGTCCTATACTGTAAAAGAACCCCCGGTGCTGGGGCCTATACTGTAGAAGCGCCCCGGTGGCTATACTGCAGAAGCACCCCCCCCCCCGTGCCTGTACTGCAGAAGCCTCTGGATCTTATACTGTAGAAGCACCCCCGGTGCCTATACTGCATAAACACCCATGGTCCCTATTCTGTAGAAGCATTCGGGTCCTATATTGTAGAAGCACCCCTGGTGCTGGGTCATACACTGTAGAAGCACCCCTGGTCCCTATACTGGAGAAGCACCCATGGTCCTTTTTCTGCAGAAACCTCTATGTTCTAATATTGTAGAAGCACCCCCGGTACTGGGTCCTATACTGTAGAAGCACCTCTGGTCCCTATACTGTAGAAGCACCTCTGGTCCCTATACTGTAGAAGCACCTCTGGTCCCTATACTGTAGAAGCACCCATGGTCCCTATTCTGCAGAAGCCTTCGGGTCCTATATTGTAGAAGCACCCCTGGTGCTGGGTCATACACTGTAGAAGCACCCCTGGTCCCTATACTGGAGAAGCACCCATGGTCCTTTTTCTGCAGAAACCTCTATGTTCTAATATTGTAGAAGCACCCCCGGTACTGGGTCCTATACTGTAGAAGCACCTCTGGTCCCTATACTGTAGAAGCACCTCTGGTCCCTATACTGTAGAAGCACCCATGGTCCCTATACTGTAGAAGCACCCATGGTCCCTATTCTGCAGAAGCCTTCGGGTCCTATATTGTAGAAGCACCCCCGGTTCTGGGTCTTTTTTATACATATATAGAGTGGTTATGACCCAACGGGTCACTGTAAACTTGTTTCATCACTATAAAATATAATGAAAAATAACTGAAAAGGCCCCCCCCCCCCCGATGAAATATGCCCCATGGACCCCTAAGAGGTGGGTTTATAGATTCGGGAATACTCTCATCATCTTACTCTGTATGTTATGTATAAAAATATGTCGAAGTAAAATAAGTTTTGAAGAGAAAAAATTTCAAAACCTATAACGATGACGTCATATACCTATTACTGTGACGTCACGTGCACAAGAATAAGTTGGTTGAAAACAAAATTATTAGTACATAATTACATTGGCTGATTTCCAAATTACTAGTGAATAACATTAGAAAAGTTTGAAAAAACCAGACCCGCTGCCGAAGACTGGCCCCGTTGACCCCCAGCAACATGTTTTTTTGTTGTAATTTTGAGATATTATGATCCCAGGTGTTGTACGGTTCTGAAGATATCAACTTTTTGACATGTCGCCGCGTAGTTTTTGAGGAGTATCTGGACATACAAACAGACAGACAGACATACAGACAAGTGGCCTTTATAGAGGAGACTAGCGGGGCTACCCGGCGTTGCTCGGGGTCATTAAAACATATATTTGAAGAAAGATCGTGTGTGTAACATCTTTATATTCAAACTTCTATGTCCGCCTCCTCTCTCTATAGCCGTCTCTTTATCTGCTACCTTTCTCTTCCCTGGTCGCCCCATTTCGCCGCTACTTTCTAATTTTGCCTTTTGCAAAAGCTGTTTCTTCCCCACCATTTCTCCTATTGCCCAGGGTAATAGTATGACATATTTCTATAAAAAGTAACACCTCTATCTGCGCCTTCTATATAGGTACTTATCTCCACCCCGGTGTTCATACTATATACGTATCTATCATCACCCCGGTGCGCATACTATATACGTACCTATCGCCGCCCCAGTGCACATACTATATACGTACCTATCGCCGCCCCGGTGCAGATACTATTTAAGTACCTATTGCCGCCCCGTTGCGAATGCTAAATAGTACCTATTGTTGCCCCGGTGTGAATGCTAAATACATACCTATTGCGCCCCGGTGTGCATGCTACATAATTACATATCGCTGCCCTAGTGCGAATACTAAAGACATACCAATTGCGCCCCAGTGTGCATGCTACATAAGTACCTATAGCTGTCCTAGTGCGAATAATTAATATGTACATATTGCCGCTTTGGTGTGAATGCTAACTATGTACCTATCGCCGGCCCAGTGCGAATGCTAAATACGTACCTATAGCCGCCCTGGTGCGAATGCTAAATACGTACCTATAGCCGCCCCGGTGCGAATGCTAAATACATACCTATCACCGCCCCGGTGCGAATGCTAAATACATACCTATCACCGCCCCGGTGCGAATGCTAAATACGTACCTATCACCACCACGGTGCGAATGCGAAATACATACCTTTCGCCGCCCAGGTGTGCGTGCTATATATGTACTGATCGCCGCCGCAGAGCGCATGCTATGTACGTACTTATTGCTGCCCATGTGTACATGCTATATACGTAGCTATCGCCACCCCTGCATTCTGAATACGTACCTATCGCCGCCCTGGTGTGGAAGCTAAATACGTACATATCGCCGCCCCGGTGCGAATGCCAAATACATACCTATCGCCGCCCCGGTGTGAATTCTAAATACGTACCTATCGCCGCCCCGGTGTGAATTCTTAATACGTACCTATCGCCGCCCCGGTGTGAATGCTAAATACGTACCTATCGCTGCCCCGGTGTGAATTTTAAATATGTACTTTTCGCCGCCCGGTGTGAATTTTAAATATGTACCTTTCGCCGCCCCTGTGCGCGTGCTATATACGTACCTATCGCCGCCCCGGTGCGTGTGCTATATATGAACCGATCGCTGCCTCAGTGCGCATGCTAAATACATACCTATCACTGCCCCAGTGTTCATACTATATACGTACTTATTACCGCCCATGTGTACATGCTATATAAGTACCTATCACCACCGCTGAATGCTAAATAAGTACCTATCGCCGCGCCGGTGTGGAAGCTAAATACGTACATATCGCCGCCCCTAAATTTGGGCAGACCCCTAAAAAATTCCGCCTGACCCCTAAAATTTTCCCGACCCTAAATCTCTCCAGCCCCCTAATTGTTCACTCTCCCCTAACCATGAGACATATTTTGACTTCAAAACAAAAAAAAAACAAATAAATTTAGCCTGACCCCTAAAAAGTTCGTCCTGACCCCTAAAATTTTCCCTGACCCCTCAATCTCTCCAGCCGTTAATTGTTCACTCTCCCCCAACCCTGAGAAATATTTTGAGTTCAAAATACAAAAAAAAGAGAAAGATTTGGCCTGAACCCTAAAACGTTTGTACTGACCCCTAAAATTTTCCTCGACCCCTAAATCTCTCCAGCCCCCTAATTTTTAACTCTCCCCCAACCATGAGAAATATTTTGACTTCAAAACAAAAAAAAACAAAAAAATTTTGCCTGACCCCTAAAATTTACGTCCTGACCCCTAAAATTTTCCACGACCCCTAAATCTCTCAAGCCCCATAATTTTTCACTCTCCCCCAACCCTGAGAAATATTTGTACTTCAAAACAAAAAAAAACAAAAAAATTTGGCCTGACCCCTAAAAAGTTCGTCCTGACCCCTAAAATTTTCCCCGACCCCTAAATCTCTCCAGCCCCCTAATTTTTGACTTTCCCCCAACCTTGAGAAATATTTTCAGTTCAAAACCAAAAAAAAGAAAACAATTTGGCCTGACCCCTAAAAAGTTCGTCCTGACCCCTAAAATTTTCCCCGACCCCTAAATCTCTCCAGCCCCCTAATTTTTCACTCTCCCCCAACCATGAGATATTTTGACTTCAAAACAAAAAAAAACAAAAGAAATTAGCCTGACCCCTAAAAAGTTCCGCCTGACCCCTAAAATTTTCCCCGACCCCTCAGTCTCTCCAGCCCCCTAATTGTTCACTCTCCCCCAACCCTGAGAAATATTTTGAGTTCAAAACCAAAAAAAAGAAAAAAATTTGGCCTGACCCCTAAAAAGTTCGTCCTGACCCCTAAAATTTTCCCCGACCCCTAAATCTCTCCAGCCCCCTAATTTTTCACTCTCCCCCAACCATGAGATATATTTTGACTTCAAAACAAAAAAAAAGTAAAAAATTTGGCCTGACCCCTAAAAAGTTCGTCCTGACCCTTAAAATTTTCCCCGACCCCTAAATCTCTCCAGCCCCCTAATTTTTGACTTTCCCCCAACCCTGAGAAATATTTTCAGTTCAAAACCAAAAAAAAGAAAAAAATTTGGCCTGACCCCTAAAAAGTTCGTCCTGACCCCTAAAATTTTCCCCGACCCCTAAATCTCTCCAGCTCCCTAATTTTTCACTCTCCCCCAACCATGAGATATATTTTGACTTCAAAACAAAAAAAAACAAAAAAAATTGGCCTGACCCCTAAAAAGTTCCGCCTGATCCCTAAAATTTTCCCCGACCCCTCAATCTCTCCAGCCCCCTAATTGTTCACTCTCCCCCAACCCTGAGAAATATTTTGAGTTCAAAACCAAAAAAAAACAAAAAAATTTGGCCTGACCCCTAAAAAGTTCGTCCTGACCCCTAAAATTTTCCCCGACCCCTAAATCTCTCCAGCCCCCTAATTTTTCACTCTCCCCCAACCCTGAGAAATATTTTGACTTCAAAACAAAAAAAAAGGAAAAAATTTGGCCTGACCCCTAAAAAGTTCGTCCTGACCCTTAAAATTTTCCCCGACCCCTAAATCTCTCCAGCCCCCTAATTTTTCACTCTCCCCCAACCATGAGATATATTTTGACTTCAAAACAAAAAAAAAACAAAAAAAATTGGCCTGACCCCTAAAAAGTTCGTCCTGACCCCTAAAATTTTCCCCGACCCCTAAATCTCTCCAGCCCCCTAATTTTTCACTCTCCCCCAACCCTGAGAAATATTTTCAGTTCAAAACCAAAAAAAACAAAAAAATTTGGCCTGCCCCCTAATAAGTTCGCCATGACCCCTAAAATTTTCCCCGACCCCTAAATCTCTCCAGCCCCCTAATATTTCACTCTCCCCCAACCATGAGAAATATTTTGAATTTAAAACCGAAAAAAAAGAAAAAAATTTGGCCTGACCCCTAAAAAGTTCGTCCTGACCCCTAAAATTTTCCCCGACCCCTAAATCTCTCCAGCCCCCTAATTTTTGACTTTCCCCCAACCCTGAGAAATATTTTTAGTTCAAAACCAAAAAAAAGAAAAAAATTTGGCCTGACCCCTAAAAAGTTCGTCCTGACCCCTAAAATTTTCCCCGACCCCTAAATCTCTCCAGCCCCCTAATTTTTCACTCTCCCCCAACCATGAGATATATTTTGACTTCAAAACAAAAAAAAACAAAAAAAATTGGCCTGACCCCTAAAAAGTTCCGCCTGATCCCTAAAATTTTCCCCGACCCCTCAATCTCTCCAGCCCCCTAATTGTTCACTCTCCCCCAACCCTGAGAAATATTTTGAGTTCAAAACCAAAAAAAAGAAAAAAATTTGGCCTGACCCCTAAAAAGTTCGTCCTGACCCCTAAAATTTTCCCCGACTTCTAAATCTCTCCAGCCCCCTAATTTTTGACTTTCCCCCAACCATGAAAAATATTTTGACTTCAAAACAAAAAAAAACAAAAAAATTTGGCCTGACCCCTAAAAAGTTCGTCCTGACCCCTAAAATTTTCCCCGACCACTAAATCTCTCCAGCCCCCTAATTTTTAACTCTCCCCCAACCATGAGAAATATTTTGACTTCAAAACAAAAAAAAACAAAAAAATTTGGCCTGACCCCTAAAAAGTTCGTCCTGACCCCTAAAATTTTCCCCGACCCCTAAACCTCTCCAGCCCCCTAATATTTCACTCTCCCCCAACCATGAGAAATATTTTGACTTCAAAACAAAAAAAAACAAAAAAATTTGGCCTGACCCCTAAAAAGTTCGTCCTGACCCCTAAAATTTTCCCCGACCCCTAAACCTCTCCAGCCCCCTAATATTTCACTCTCCCCCAACCATGAGAAATATTTTGAGTTCAAAACAAAAAAAAAGAAAAAAATTTGGCCTGACCCCTAAAAAGTCTGGCCTGACCCCTAAAATTTTCCTCGACCCCTTATTCTCTCCAGACACCCATCCCAACTTATTTTTCACACTCCTTCAACCCTGAGAAATATTTTGAGTTCAAAACAAAAAAAACAAAAAGATTTGGCCTGACCCCTAAAAAGTTCGGCTTGACCCCTCAATCTCTCCAGCCCCTAATTTTTCACTCTCCCCCAACCCTGAGAAATATTTTGAGTTCAAAACAAAAGCATAATGGAGCATAATTATTTTTCTTCTTACTTTACTTATTGAGACGTTATTTAACATGTATACAATTATTAGTGAAAACAATGGCGGAGCATAATTATTTTTCTTCTTACTTTACTTATTGAGACGTTATTTGATATGTATACAAATATTAGTGAAAACATTGGTGGAGCATAATTATTTCTCTTACTTTATATATTGAGACGTTATTTAACATGTATACAAATATTAGTGAACACAATGGTGGAGCATAATTATTTCCATACTTACTTTACTTATTGACACGTTATTTAACATGTATACAAATATAAGTGAAAACAAAGGTGGAGCATAATTATTTTTCTTCTTACTTTACTTATTGACACGTTATTTAACATGTATACAAATATTAGTGAAAACAGTGGTGGAGCATAATTTTTCTCTTCTTACTTTACTTTTGACACGTTATTTAACATGTATAAAAATATTAGTGAAAACAGTGGTGGAGCATAATTATTTCTCTGCTTACTTTACTTATTGACACGTTATTTAACATGTATACAAATATTAGTGAAAACAGTGGTGGAGCATAATTATTTCTCTTGTTACTTTACTTATTGACACGTTATTTAACATGTATACAAATATAAGTGAAAACAATGGTGGAGCATAATTATTTTTCTTCTTACTTTACTTATTGACACGTTATTTAACATGTATACAAATATTAGTGAAAACAATGGCGGAGCATAATTATTTCTCTTACTATTCTTATTGAGACGTTATTTAATATGTATACAAATATAAGTGAAAACAATGGCGGAGCATAATTATTTCTCTTCTTACTTTACTTATTGACACGTTATTTAACATGTATACAAATATTAGTGAAAACAGTGGTGGAGCATAATTTTTCTATTCTTACTTTACTTATTGACACGTTATTTAACATGTGTACAAATATTAGTGAAAACAGTGGTGGAGCATAATTATTTCTCTACTTACTTTACTTATTGACACGTTATTTTACATGTATACAAATATAAGTGAAAACAATGGTGGAGCATAATTATTTCTCTTCTTTCTTTACTTATTGACACGTTATTTAACATGTATACAAATATTAGTGAAAACAATGGCGGAGCATAATTTTGCGTTTCTTACTTTACTTATTGAGACGTTATTTAATATGTATACAAATATTAGTGAAAACAGTGGTGGAGCCTAATTATTTCTCTTCTTACTTTACTTATTGAGACGTTATTTAATATGTATACAGATATTAGTGAAAACAATGGCGGAGCATAATTATTTCTCTTCTTACTTTACTTATTGAGACGTTATTTAATATGTATACAGATATTAGTGAAAACAATGGCGGAGCATAATTATTTCTCTTACTATTCTTATTGAGACGTTATTTAATATGTATACAAATATAAGTGAAAACAATGGCGGAGCATAATTATTTCTCTTCTTACTTTACTTATTGACACGTTATTTAACATGTATACAAATATTAGTGAAAACAGTGGTGGAGCATAATTTTTCTATTCTTACTTTACTTATTGACACGTTATTTAACATGTATACAAATATTAGTGAAAACAATGGCGGAGCATAATTATTTTTCTTCTTACTTTACTTATTGACACGTTATTTAACATGTATACAAATATTAGTGAAAACAATGGCGGAGCATAATTTTACTCTTCTTACTTTACTTATTGACACCTTATTTAACATGTATACAAATATTAGTGAAAACAATGGTGGAGCATAATTATTTTTCTTCTTACTTTACTTATTGACACGGTATTTAACATGTATACAAATATTAGTGAAAACAATGGCGGAGCATAATTATTTCTCTTCTTACTTTACTTATTCACACGTTATTTAACATGTATACAAATATTAGTGAAAACAGTGGTGGAGCATAATTTTTCTATTCTTACTTTACTTATTGACACGTTATTTAATATGTATACAAATATTAGTGAAAACAGTGGTGGAGCATAATTATTTCTCTACTTACTTTACTTATTGACACGTTATTTTACATGTATACAAATATAATTGAAAACAATGGTGGAGCATAATTATTTCTCTTCTTTCTTTACTTATTGACACGTTATTTAACATGTATACAAATATTAGTGAAAACAATGGCGGAGCATAATTTTGCGTTTCTTACTTTACTTATTGAGACGTTATTTAATATGTATACACATATTAGTGAAAACAGTGGTGGAGCCTAATTATTTCTCTTCTTACTTTACTTATTTAGACGTTATTTAATATGTATACAAATATTAGTGAAAACAATGGTGGAGCATAATTATTTATTACTTTAATTTTAATGATACTACACTAACTTCACACCTCTCAAAAAGAAGGAGGTAACACCTGGGAGGATGGTATCATGTCAAAAGAAGAAATGCGGTTAGGATTAAGCAACACTTGCTTCACTATAAACTCATATTCAAAAAATACCGTTATGGAATAAGCAACCCTTGCTTCACTATCGACTCATGTTCAAAAAAGTGCCGTTATGGATTAAGCAACACTTGCTTCAATATAAACTTATGTTTCGTTAGGATTAAGCAACCCTTGCTTCACTATAAACTCATGTTCAAAAAAGTGCTGTTAGGGATTTCCTCTGACGTCATTTCCTGTTAAAATCGTGACTTTGCATTATGCCGACAATCCCCCATCTCCAAATTTGGCCTGAGGCGCTCCACCGGCGAATGCCGACACTCGGCCTTACCCTAATTTGACCTGAAGCAGTCACACCGCCGCACTATCTCCACAACTCTCAACAAGGAGGAGGTAATGCCTAGGAGGGTGGTATCATAACAACAGAATGGGCGTAGGGAGGAAGGGAAGGTAGAAAGGGTGGGAGTGAGAGGGAAAGCAGGGTTGTAGTGTGAGGGATTTTCTTCCCTACACTCTTTTCCTCTGACGTCATTTCTTGTTAAAAGCGTGACTTTGCATATTTCTAAAATATATATATAATGAAAAATAACTGAAAAGCCCCCCCCCCCCCCGATGAAATATGCCGCATGGACCCCTAAGACGTGGGTTTATAGATTCGGGAATACTCTCATCATCTTACTCTGTGAATTTTACATCAGAATACACTTTTATATGTTATGTATAAAAAATATGTTGAAGTAAAATAAATTTTGAAGAGAAAAAAAGATTCAAAACCTATAACGATGACGTCATATACCTATTACTGTGACGTCACGTGCACAAGAATAAGTTGGTTGAAAACAAAATTATTATTACATAATTACATTGGCTGATTTCCAAATTACTACTGAATAACATTAGAAAAGTTTGAAAAAACCAGACCCGCTACCAGAGACTGGCCCCGTTGACCCCCAGCAACATGTTTTTTTGTTGTAATTTTGAGATATTATGATCCCAGGTGTTGTACGGTGCTGAAGATATCAACTTTTTGACATGTCGCCGCGTAGTTTTTGAGGAGAAGCTGGACATACAAACAGACAGACAGACCTACAGACAACTGGCCTTTATAGAGGAGACTAGCGGGGCTACCCGGCGTTGCTCGGGGTCATAAAAACATATATTTGAAGAAAGATCGTGTGTGTAACATCTTTATATTCAAACTTCTATGTCCGCCCCCTCTCTCTATAGCCGTCTCTTTATCTGCTACCTTTCTCTTCCCTGGTCGCCCCATTTCGCCGCTACTTTCTAATTTTGCCTGTTGCAAAAGCTGTTACTTCCGCACCATTTCTACTATTGCCCAGGGTAATAGTATGACATATTTCTATAAAAAGTAACACCTCTATCTGCACCTTCTATATAGGTACTTATCTCCACCCGGGTGTTCATACTATATACGTATCTATCATCACCCCGGTGTTCATACTATATACGTATCTATCATCACCCCGGTGCGCATACTATATACGTACCTATCGCCGCCCCAGTGCACATACTATATACGTACCTATCGCCGCCTTGGTGCAGATACTATTTAAGTACCTATCGCCGCCCCGTTGCGAATGCTAAATAGTACCTATCGTTGCCCCGATGTGAATGCTAAATACATACCTATTGCGCCCTGGTGTGCATGCTACATAAGTACCTATTGCTGCCCTAGTGCGTATACTAAAGACATACCAATTGCGCCCCGGTGTGCATGCTACATAAGTACCTATCGCTGCCCTAGTGCGAATAATTAATATGTACATATTGCCGCTTTGGTGTGAATGCTAAATACGTACATATCGCCGGCCCAGTGCGAATGCTAAATACGTACCTATAACCGCCCTGGTGCGAATGCTAAATACGTACCTATAGCCGCCCCGGTGCGAATGCTAAATACGTACCTATCACCACCACGGTGCGAATGCGAAATACATACCTTTCGCCGCCCCGGTGCGCGTGCTATATATGTACTGATCGCCGCCGCAGAGCGCATGCTATGTACGTACTTATTGCTGCCCATGTGTACATGCTATATACGTAGCAATCGCCGCCCCTGAATTCTGAATACGTACCTATTGCCGCCCTGGTGTGGAAGCTAAATACGTACATATCGCCGCCCCGGTGTGAATTCTAAATACGTACCTATCGCCGTCCCGGTGCGGAAGCTAAATACGTACCTATCGCCGTCCCGGTGCGGAAGCTAAATACGTACATATCGCCACCCCAATGCGAATGCCAAATACATACTTATCGCTGCCCCGGTGTGAATGCTAAATACATACCTATCGCCGCCCCGGTGTGAATGCTAAATACGTACCTATCGCCGCCCCGGGTGTGAATTTTAAATACGTACATATCGCCGCCCCGGTGCGAATGCTAAATAAATACCTATCGCCGCCCCGGTGTGAATTCTAAATGCATACCTATCGCCGCCCGAATGTGAATTCTAAATGCGTACCTATCGCCGTCCCGGTGCGGAAGCTAAATACGTACATATCGCCACCCCGGTGCGAATGCTAAATACATACTTATCGCTGCCCCGGTGTGAATGCTAAATACATACCTATCGCCGCCCCGGTGTGAATGCTAAATACGTACCTATCGCCGCCCCAGTGTGAATTTTAAATATGTACCTTTCGCCGCCCTGGTGTGAATTTTAAATATGTACCTTTCGCCGCCCCTGTGCGTGTGCTATATACGTACCTATCGCCGCCCCGGTGCGCATGCTATATATGAACCAATCGCTGCCTCAGTGCGCATGCTAAATACATACCTATCACTGCCCCGGTGCGCATACCATATACGTACTTATTACCGCCCATGTGCACATGCTATATAAGTACCTATCACCACCGCTGAATGCTAAATAAGTACCTATCGCCGCCCCGGTGTGGAAGCTAAATACGTACATATCGCCGCCCCTAAATTTGGGCGGACCCCTAAACATTTGGCCTGACCCCTAAAATTTTCCCCGACCCCCTAATCTCTCCAGCATCCCCCCCAACTTTTTTTGTCAGTGTCTATAAACCCTGAGAAATGTTTTAAGTTCAAAAAAAAAAAAAAAAAAAATTTGGCCTGACCCCTAAAAAGTTCGTCCTGACCCTTAAAATTTTCCCCGACCCCTAAATCTCTCCAGCCCTCTAATTTTTTAACTCTCCCCCAACCATGAGATATATTTTGACTTCAAAACAAAAAAAAAACAAAAAAATTTGGCCTGACCCCTAAAAAGTTCGTCCTGACCCCTAAAATTTTCCCCGACCCCTAAATCTCTCCAGCCCCTTAATTTTTCACTCTCCCCCAACCCTGAGAAATATTTTGACTTCAAAACCAAAATTAAGAAAAAAATTTGGCCTGACCCCTAAAAAGTTCGTCTCGACCCCTAAAATTTTCCCCGACCCCTAAATCTCTCCAGCCCCCTAATTTTTCACTCTCCCCCAACCCTGAGAAATATTTTCAGTTCAAAACCAAAAAAAACAAAAAAATTTGGCCTGACCCCTAAAAAGTTCGTCCTGACCCCTAAAATTTTCCCCGACCCCTAAATCTCTCCAGATCCCCTAATTTTTCACTCTCCCCCAACCATGAGAAATATTTTGACTTCAAAACAAAAAAAAAGAAAAAAATTTGGCCTGACGCCTAAAAAGTTCCGCCTGACCCCTAAAATTTTCCCCGACCCCTAAATCTCTCCAGCCCCTTAATTGTTCACTCTCCCCCAACCCTGAGAAATATTTTGGATTCAAAACCAGAAAAAAGAAAAAAATTTGGCCTGAACCCTAAAAAGTTCGTCCTGACCCCTAAAATTTATCCCGACCCCTAAATCTCTCCAGCCCCCTAATTTTTCACTCTCCCCCAACCATGAGAAATATTTTTAGTTCCAAACCAAAAAAAACAAAAAAATTTGGCCTGACCCCTAAAAGTTCGTCCTGACCCCTAAAATTTTCCCCGACCCCTAAATCTCTCCAGCCCCTTAATTTTTCACTCTCCCCCAACCATGAGAAATATTTTGAGTTCAAAACCAAAAAAAAGAAAAAAATTTGGCCTGACCCCTAAAAAGTTCGTCCTGACCCCTAAAATTTTCCCCAACCCCTAAATCTCTCCAGCCCCCTAATTTTTCACTCTCCCCCAACCATGAGAAATATTTTTAGTTCCAAACCAAAAAAAAAAAAAAATTTGGCCTGACCCCTAAAAGTTCGTCCTGACCCCTAAAATTTTCCCGACCCCTAAATCTCTCCAGCACCCTAATTTTTCACTGTCCCCCAACCATGAGAAATATTTTGACTTCAAAACAAAAAAAAACAAAAAAATTTGGCCTGACCCCTAAAAAGTTCCGCCTGACCCCTAAAATTTTCCCGACCCCTAAATCTCTCCAGCTCCCTAATTTTTCACTCTCCCCCAACGATGAGAAATATTTTGAGTTCAAAATCAAAAAAAACAAAAAAAATTTGGCCTGACCCCTAAAAAGTTCGGCCTGACCCCTAAAATTTTTCGCCGACCCCTCAATTTCTCCAGCCCCCTAATTTTTCACTCTCCTCTAACTCTGAGAAATATTTTGACTTCAAAACAAAAAATTGGCGTGACCACTAAAAAGTTCGGCCTGACCCCTAAAAAGTTCGGCCTGACCCCTAAATCTCTCCAGCCCCTCATCCCAACTAATTTTTCACTCTCACATAACCCTGAGAAATATTTTGAGTTAAAAACAAAATAAAAAAGAACAAATTTTGCCTGACCCCTAAAAAGTTCGGATTGACCCCTAAAATTTTCTCCGACCCCTCAATGTCTCCAGCGAAATATTTTGAGTTCAAAAAAAAATGTTATTTAACATGTATACAAATATTAGTGAAAACAGTGGCGGAGCATAATTATTTCTATTCTTACTTTATTTATTGAGATGTTTTTTAATATGTATACAAATATTAGTGAAAACAATGGCGGAGCATAATTTTTTCTTCCTTTTAATTTACTGATTGAGACGTTATTTAATATGTATACAAATATTTGTGAAAACAATGGTGGAGCATAATTATATCTCTTCTTACTTTACTTATTGAGACGTTATTTAATATGTATACAAATATAAGTGAAAACAATGGAGGAGCATAATAATTTCTCTTCTTACCTTACTTCTTGAGACGTTATTTAATATGTATACAAATATTAGTGAAAACAATGGTGGAGCATAATTATTTCTCTTTTTACTTTACTTCTTGAAACGTTATTCAATATGTATACAAATATTAGTGAAAACAATGGTGGAGCATAATTATTTATTACACTAACTTCACACCTCTCAAAAAGAAGGAGGTAATACCTGGGAGGATGGTATCATGTCAACAGAAGAAATGCGGTTAGGATTAAGCAACCCTTGCTTCACTATAAACTCGTGTTCAAAAAAGTGCCGTTAGGGATCCACTTTGACGTCATTTCCTGTTAAAATCGTGACTTTGCATTATGCCGACAATCCCCCATCTCCAAATTTGGCATGAGGCGCTTCACCGGCGAATGCCGACACCCCCCCCCCCTAATTTGACCTGAAGCAGTCACACCGCCGCTCTATCTCTACAACTCTCAAAAAGGAGGAGGTAATGCCTAGGAGGGTGGTATCATAACAACAGAACGGGCGTAGGGGAGGAAAGGAAGGTAGAAGGGGTGGGAGTGAGAGGGAAAGAAGAGTTTTAGTGTGAGGGATTTTCTTCCCTACACTCTTTTCCTCTGACGTCATTTCCTGTTAAAAGCATGACGGTGCATTATTTCTCAAATTCTACATGATGTCATTGTTTTTTTCTCAAATTAGTACTAAACAACGTTGAAAATCGAAGAAAAAGGCAGTCGACCCTCGAAGAGTCCATTTTTTTTCCGGTTCTGAGATAGTATACGTCCCGGGGCTGGCCGGTCATAATGACGTCAACCGTGTGACTGTTTGTTGGGTACTCTCGGAGGAGTATCTGGACATACAAACAGACAAACAGACAGACATACAGACAACTGGCCTTTATATAATAGAAGATACAAATAAATGCACATTGGCCTTTATTATAGATACAAATAAATGCACATTGGTCTTTATTATAGATTTGCTTAATACCCCCCCGCAAGAAAAGATTTGGCCTGATGCGCTCACACCGGCGAATGCTGACACTCTCTCCTCGCAACAGATACTACACTGTCTCCACCCTCTCAAAAAGGTGTGAGCGCCGGCGAATGCCGACACTCCCCCTCCCCAAATTTGGCCTGAGGGACTCACACCGGCGAATGCCGTCACCCCCCCCCCAATTTGACATGAAAGGAGGAGGTAATGCCTATCATGATAACGGAAGGGAGGGGGAGGAATATTAGCGTCTATTAAAAGGTTGTAGTGTGAGTGAATTTCTTCCCGCCACTTTGCATTATTTTTCAAATTATCTGCCACTCTCTGACGTCATGATATAACCGGACACAATTTAGAGCAAGACCGGGTACATCCGGCAAGGGATTATGGGACAGGTGCGGATGTGATTGAGCAACCCTTGTTTCACTACACACTCTTAACGTAGGATTACTATGTTGTTATTGATGCATCCGGACAGAAGTTATTGGATGATCTGATACAACCGGACACAATTTAGGACAAGACCGGGTACATCCGGCAAGGGATTATGGGATGTTTACAGTGACTCTGCATTTTTATCGGATTAGTACATAAATACATTAGATTATTTCGAATTTACTATCGAATTTGACC
This sequence comes from Sepiola atlantica, assembly GCA_963556195.1. Classification (NCBI taxonomy): domain Eukaryota; kingdom Metazoa; phylum Mollusca; class Cephalopoda; order Sepiida; family Sepiolidae; genus Sepiola; species Sepiola atlantica. The sequence continues at coordinate 93,542,314 of OY744520.1, read as the reverse complement.
TCCTAGAACTGCACAGGACAAACCCATAGACCGACGGAATGAAGCCCCGAAGGCCAAGACGATACCAGTCTATGGGGTGCAGTATCCATCGAAACAGATACTACACTTTGATGTTAGCCAAAAGAAGTGAATTAATTGTCATTTTCGGTAATGGCGTATGAAAGCTATGTTGAATTAGAGAAAAACGGCCTAGGGGAGTCTAAAATTCATTCTTGATATTCCAAACTTATATAAGAATTTGTTAAATAGTAGTATACAATGTTTTTTGAAAGAAAATCTTAGTTAATATTACTTGTTAATTTAATAATGTAATTTAAACAGTGTCTAGTGGATAGACCGCTGTTCAGGTGTAGATTGGTTATAAATACCCCAGTAAATAACCTCAGATTTTGATTTTCTCCCGCCTTTTAAAATCTTGACTCGTCTTGTATTTTTCTAGGCAACTCTTAGGCAATCACTTGTGATTGCCTAAGAGGAGACCAGCTACTTGGGCCCCGCCCAGTTTAAAGCTAAATCATCAGGGGACTCTCTCTGTCCCCTTAGACTAGCCCCTGTTGGGCAATTTGTCTCTTCACACCCCTCTTGGGTGGCCGCCCCTGTTGGGCGGTTCCATTGTATTAATCTTTTTGTTCCCTTCTCTTGCAGGTGTCCAACCCCCAGGCTTGACTTAAGCAGCTGGCAGGTTTCGGGTCTGACTTACGTACCTTTTGGCGACGGTCTTCCTGAATCCGAATCGGCGGGTCTCTAGCCGGGAGTTGGATGGAAGAGGGGAGGAGTGGTCCGGGCTCTGCTGCAGAGTCTTTGTCTAGCCCGGGCTCCTTTTCCGAACTGAGGCGACGGTCTCAGGTCGGGGAGGGAGCAGACCTCAAACAGCAGGACGGTCACGCCGCCATAGGCGTCGTGCCCAGTACGTCCGCCAGTGCCGCTCCCAGCACTGAAAGTAGATCAGGGTCTGCCGCCTTAGGCGGGAGCCCTGTTAGCTTGCACGCTGCTGTCCCCGGCAGCTCCACCCAGGATAGCTCAGATCTTAGAGGTGATCTGGGTCGGTGGGAACGACTCCCCACTGCACCAATCGCTCGTCGGGCTTCAACCGTCAGCCCGCCTGGTAGTAGGCGAAAAGGCCGCCTGCCTCCAGGAGTAAGAGCGACCCGGTCAGTGGAGTCCCACAAAGAAGGGGCCACCGACCCAGATCAGCCGCCAGCCCACATTGACAGGGACTCTGCTCAATGCCGCAACCTCACCCAAGAACTCTTTGGAAGTGACAGCAGCATTTGCAGCGACAGCAGTGTCTGCAGCGACCACAGCCCTGTGAGCAGTCGTGGCAGTAGCAGAGACAGCAGCATGGAAGTTCTGCAGCTGACTCCAGACATTCCGGCCCAGACTAACATGCGGCAGTCCAGGCCGAGGAAGATGAGGGCGGCACATACTGTACCAAAGAAAGGAGCAGCGGATGTCGCTGGCAAGAGAGGAACCAAGGCGGCCACTCCGCCGGCAACAACGCCGGAAACAGCTCCAAAGGAGTGGCCGTCCCTCTCATCAACACCAGCGGAGACACCCAATTCATGGGCGATACCTCCCGGGCAGAAGACGCCGTCGCCGACGAAGGCTGTAACACCTACAACTCCGGCGCAAACCAACTCTCCTGCCCAATCACCTAAAGACCAGTGGGGACCCCAGTCGCAAAGAAGCCCGTCAGAATACCGTCGGTTGTTCGAGTCTAAGTACAAGGAACTAACCGACGGTAGCGTTATCAAAGCAGCGCCAGGAGCGGTGGAACGGCTAGCGAAGCGAATTGTTTCGCTAGTCACCATCGACTCCAGAACCAAAGGGCTGGCTGGGCTCCAGATCGAAACGGTAGGGGAGATTTTATGGTCCCTGAAAGTCCCGGCGACATATATTTGCCGTCGAGGTTTCGCAACCTGGGACCTTTTACTCCCCTCTGAACAGGAAGCAGAGAAGTTGGCCAGGGCCGACCTGAGGCATAAACATCTGATCCTCAGGCCGGAGTACTTGAGCAGGAGGAGGACACTAGTCACTGTCCTCGGCGTCCCCTGCTATATTGACTCGGAGCAACTAGGTGCAGTGATGAGTCAATATGGGGACGTCGAAGCCATAATCCCGGTCCGCGGTCCCCATAACCTAATGGTAGGGGACTACAAAATTAAAATGCGTTTGGACCGGGATGGCTTCAACAAGATACCGCCACTGCTCAAGTGCGACTCCTGGTCGATGTCTATCATCGTCGAGGGCAGGAGGCCACATTGCTGGCACTGCGAGCAGAAGGGGCATATGGCGAAAGACTGCCCAAAAAAGGCGCCAATCAAGAAGACCCCTTCTGCCGCAGCCCCGGGAGGTCCAGCGGCATCAGCAGCTCCTAACACCGGAAAAGACGAGGAGGGTTTCACCCCAGTGGTCCGAAAGAACAAACCACAGAAGCCCTCTTCCAAAGTGCAGCCCTCTGAAGTAAAAGGGATGCGGGGTCCCGCTAAGTCAATGAGCGTGGATATGCCCACCGATAAGGAGCCGCAGCAAACATCTAGCACGGCAGCGGCCACGAAACGAAAAACCGAGGTTCCCCTGTCACTACCTTCGTCAACATCTTCATCGTCCGAATCGGAAGGGGAGAAGATGGAGGGTGACGCTGGCCCGGCCCCGGCTCGAGAGACAGTGAAAAAGTTCACCCGGGATAGAAAGGTGGCCAAACGTGCCGTTTCACAAGAAAAAGAGGCTGGGCCCCAATCCCCCGCCCCGATGTCCGTAGAGATGACTATCTCTCCTGCTCAGTCCCCCTAATCCCCAAAACCTAAACCCACCACTGAGCAGAAATCCCCTTCCCCCACTGAAACTCCCCCAGCTAGTTCCCGCTCTCTGTCTCGAAAGGAAGAGTCGGGGTCCAAAACTCCCAATGTGGCCAAACAGGCCAAGAAACAAAAAGCGTCGCCCTCCCCTACAAGAAAGGAGAAGACGAGAAAGCTCCCCTTCCTGCCAGGGGACCTCATCTGCGAAGCAGATCTGCACCACGCCGCTGCCGAGCTCACGCCGCAGCAAAGAAGCGCGCTCAGGCCGCTGCAGCTCCTTACGAAGACCCAGGGTCTGGACACTACCAACCCGTCCAACTTCCCCGATGCTCCTTTGCTGATCACGTTCGTCAGGAAGACGAAAATTCGCCGCACGAAATCCATGTGGCGAATGATAGAAGCAGCAAAGGATGCGATCCTGGGTCTAACGTTGGTGGAAGAAGGGCACGACTCCCTCGACGATCTGAGGGATAAATGTGAAGGGAGGATCCCCATTTACGTCCACCCTTGTTTTTATAGAGCGTTAAAGTTAACCTTCCCCCTGGATGTCGGGGGCATCTCCCGAGACGGCCGCGCGTCGTCAGAATTGCTCACTGGCAATATCGGGCATGCCGTCGGCATCCTCACTGACAAAGACTTTAGGCCGCTGATTGACACTGACTAGTGCAATGGCTACGACCTTGAAACTAGGAAGCTTGAACGCGAGAGGCTTGAGATCCTTAAGCAAGGCAGCCCGCATACTGGGGGATCTCAAGGCTCTTGAATTAGATGTGGCTGCGGTACAGGAAACTCACTATGTTTCGATGGACGATCACCGACTGCTGTCGGAACATTTCGATGTTTTTTCAGCTTTTGGTGACCGTTCTGCTCGGGGAGTTTCGCTGTTAGTTAGACGCACTCTGTTAGCAAGGGTAAACGTTGTTCACGCGGATGCTGATGGCAGACTGGTCGTGGCTGATGTTGCCGTGAATAGTGCCATGTTTCGAATCGTCGCGGTTTATGCGCCCAATTCCATTCGTGAGAGGGTTTCCTTTTTCCGGGGGTTGGAGGGGTTTCTCGGTGGTTCGGAGCGGCTAATCCTAGTGGGAGATTGGAATGCCATCCTTGATCCCAGGATAGATAAGGTGGGGGGACCTAGTGGGTCGGATAGGTGTGAGACAAGTCTGTCTGATCTGATGGCACAATGCGATCTGGTCGACAGATTTCGTATCGATCACCCAGGGCGGGAGATGTGGACGTGGCTCGCTAGCGGCACTTTCCATTCAAGTTCTTACTTGGATAGATTGCTAATTAGAAGAGGCAACGTAGATTATATCTCTTGTCCCACGTTCCACTGGTTAGGCCATTCTGACCACAAGTTACTTGTGGCCAGTCTGGAGTTAGCCCCTAAGACACACAAGGTAGCTAGCTACTGGAAGTTAAATACCTCCTTACTGGAGATACGTGACTTCCGGGAGCAGCTATCTCTTAACTTTCAAAAGGGATTAGTGGGGGCGGTAACCGGGAGTAAGTGGTGGGTTAACGCCAAAGTTGGCATTAGGCGCTTTTCTGTTCAATATAGCCAACGCCTCGCCCTAAATAAGGCAGAAACAGAAAAGCGTTTAGAAAATAAGCTGGCCCGGGCGGTGGCTGGGGGGGATTCCCTAGGCATAGAGCTAGCTAAGGGGGACCTGAAACGTGCGGCTAACGTGCGGTATGAGGGTCAAGTAGTTAGAGCTAGGCTAGATAGAGTGTCCAACGAAGCCGTGAATGTGGACGCGCAAGAGCGTAGAACTCCACTTCGTCGCAGCTCGGTCGGTCTCATTCGTCAAGTCAAACACCCGGAAGGACACACCCTTGTGTCGGCTCGGGAGATTTGCCGGGGATTTCGTGAGCATTTCATGGAACGGTTCACCCAACTGCCCGGACTCCGCGTCGAGGAGTTTGGCAGCTATTTAGCTGGCTCGCCCCGCCTGGAGGCGGCCCGAGCGGCTAGCTGTGATGGGCGCGTTACAGAGTGTGAGGTCTTGGCTGCACTGAAGCAGGTCGGCTACGACAAATCGCCGGGACTCGATGGTTTGCCCTATGAATTGTTCTTGAGGCTGTCGCACATCTTCGTACCTATTCTGGTCAATGTTTTCAATCACTGGTTTGAACAGGGTTCCATCCCCGGTCAAGTCACCAAGGGAGTGATCACATTGCTTCAGAAAAAGGGCCAAGATGGTGGGGAATTAGACGATTACAGGCCCATAACTCTGCTAAACACAGATTTAAAGATTTTGGCCAAAGTTCTTGCAAATCGGTTGCAGCTTGTTATCGCTGAGTTGGTCGAACCTGATCAGAATTATGCTGTGAAGGGGAGATCGATTCAAAACAACTTGCATCTGATGCGCACGATCATAGAGGGATTAGAAGACGACACCGAAGCCGCGCTGATCAATTTAGATCAGTCCAAAGCTTTTGACAGGGTCGACCATCGGTTCCTGGGATCTGTTTTAGAGGCCTCCGGTTTTACACCGGACTTCCGCAGATGGATCTCCATTTTGTATCGCGGGCCGACGGCAGTGGTGCAAGTGAATGGAATGCGATCGGAGTCTTTTGCCGTCTCTCGGTCGGTACGTCAGGGATGTCCGCTGTCTCCCCTGCTTTACGTCCTTGCCTTGGAGCCTTTTCTCCGCAGGCTTAGGATCGGGGAGCCTGGACTGGCCCTACGCGGTATTGCTCTTCCTGGCGGTGCGCGAGCCAGGGTATCCGCGTATGCCGATGATGTCACCGTGTTTGTGTCGTGCTTTCGAGACATTCTCGCGGTGACTAAGGCACTCAGAAGGTACGAAAAAGTGACAGGGGCCAAAGTCAACCTTAGCAAATCCAATGGCCTAAGGTTGGCTGCCTGGAGTGGCGCGGCTGCGCTCCCGGGCCTTTTCAACTGGACTGACGGCCCGGTTCGGATCCTCGGCGTATGGTTCGGACCCGGTCTCCAGCTTGATAAGAACTGGTCGGAAGTACAGTCTAAGGTCGAAGCGTCTGTAAGGATTTGGCTTCGAAGGGGGCTTTCCCTTAAAGGTCGGGCTGAGGCGTGCGTCACGTACGTCTTTCCGCTCATCCTTTACCGATTGGCTGTACTACCTCTGCCTGCGGACCGCCGAGCGGTTTTAACGCGTCTCCTTTTCTCGCTTTTGTGGGCAAAGGGGAAGCCGCTAGTCCGTAGACAGGTCTGTACTCAACGTCCTGATGTGGGAGGCTTGGGAATGCCCGACTTGGCGAGCCATTTGTATGCCGAGCGGTTATCATTCCTGAGCCGAACCTTGACAGAGGAGTCTGCGTGGGGCCCTGCGGTTGGAAGCGCTTTTCCTAACCTCATCCCTGACCACTTGGCCGAATGCCGACGTAAGCCAAGGAGTCAATCGCAGTTCTTCAACGAATGCCGAGCTGCGCTCAGAGTGCTGCCGGGGTCCAGTGACCTCGCCCGGTCTAGAAGGACATTCTATCGGGAGTTAGTGGTGGGGACCGCTTCGGATCCTCTTGGGGAGCGACTTGGATTGTCGGAGGAGGAGGCTCGCTCTCAGTGGAATTGGGCGCCAGGCAGGAGCTATCTCAATAATTCTGAGTTCTCTCTGACCTGGCGATTGGTTCGAAATGTGTTACCCCTCAATGACATACGATTCAAAATTGGTATGGCTATCAGCCCCTTTTGCCCACGTTGCGAGGAAGATGAAATTGAAACGGCGGAACATGCCTTTTTCACCTGCTCCAAACTTCGTGAATTTTGGACGTATGTCGGCGAGGTGACGGCTCGCATCACCCCCGATCGGGTGACGTGCTTGGATTTAGCATCCGTTGTCTTCAACATGGACCCCTTGTGGCCCAGGGAGAAACGTATGGTTTTGCTCGCGATCTTAGCCGTAGCTAGACTCGTGGTGTATACTTCTCGCTTAGAGATAGGGCGTGGGGGGGTGCCGCCTTCTTATTATGATTTGATTTCGTATTTTAAACACCAGCTTAAAATCGAAATCAAATCTGATAGAAGGAGGTTGCCTTCTTCACTTTTCAAAAGTAGGTGGATACACACCGCTAGTTTATGCGTGTTCACGCGGAATAGATTCGAGTTCGTGTTCCCTGCCTAGGCATGGCACACAGCGACCTCAAAGTCTCTTTGTCGAAAAAACAACCCCTTTTTAAAAAAAAAAAAACTGACCAGCAAATTCTTTGGCGCAGTCCCTATTAGCTAGTAGCGTAAATGAGCTCTCTGTCCCCAGATTTATTTTAGGTGTCAGAACTCCTTCAGGATGCCCGTTCCCTAATTTATTTTATATCCCTGACCCGCCCTAAAAGTACTTATCCTGAAGGACACCGCACATCCCGACAAACCCATCCCTCCATTTCTTTTGCCCCCATAGAAACGCCCACTCCCAATTAGGAACTGACTCTCTTGCTTTCGGTTTTTTACCGGAAGACAGCGAGCATTTCATACCTTAGATAGGTGGGGGGGACCCTACTAACTTATCTTAATTAGCATTTTCCTTGTTTCTTTATTTTTACCATCACTTTTATTTTTATTTATTTTTGGGGGATTATTTAAGGCTTAGTTTTTTGTTCTCCCACTCCCATCATCACACATGTACATAATCTTTGTAAATAAAATTCATTGAAACACCTGGGGATATTTTAAGTAGCTTAAGTCCATAGAGTGAATGTGGTATTATGGTGACTGAAACTAGTTTCTAGGGTATTCATAGACCAAGTGGACGACCCCCGACCCCCACTTTCCCCCCCATACCCCCTTTTGGCCTTGTGCCACATCTATTTAATGTATTTTGTATATTATTTGGATAAATAAATTGATTTTCTCCCGCCTTTTAAAATCTTGACTCGTCTTGTATTTTTCTAGGCAACTCTTAGGCAATCACTTGTGATTGCCTAAGAGGAGACCAGCTACTTGGGCCCCGCCCAGTTTAAAGCTAAATCATCAGGGGACTCTCTCTGTCCCCTTAGACTAGCCCCTGTTGGGCAATTTGTCTCTTCACACCCCTCTTGGGTGGCCGCCCCTGTTGGGCGGTTCCATTGTATTAATCTTTTTGTTCCCTTCTCTTGCAGGTGTCCAACCCCCAGGCTTGACTTAAGCAGCTGGCAGGTTTCGGGTCTGACTTACGTACCTTTTGGCGACGGTCTTCCTGAATCCGAATCGGCGGGTCTCTAGCCGGGAGTTGGATGGAAGAGGGGAGGAGTGGTCCGGGCTCTGCTGCAGAGTCTTTGTCTAGCCCGGGCTCCTTTTCCGAACTGAGGCGACGGTCTCAGGTCGGGGAGGGAGCAGACCTCAAACAGCAGGACGGTCACGCCGCCATAGGCGTCGTGCCCAGTACGTCCGCCAGTGCCGCTCCCAGCACTGAAAGTAGATCAGGGTCTGCCGCCTTAGGCGGGAGCCCTGTTAGCTTGCACGCTGCTGTCCCCGGCAGCTCCACCCAGGATAGCTCAGATCTTAGAGGTGATCTGGGTCGGTGGGAACGACTCCCCACTGCACCAATCGCTCGTCGGGCTTCAACCGTCAGCCCGCCTGGTAGTAGGCGAAAAGGCCGCCTGCCTCCAGGAGTAAGAGCGACCCGGTCAGTGGAGTCCCACAAAGAAGGGGCCACCGACCCAGATCAGCCGCCAGCCCACATTGACAGGGACTCTGCTCAATGCCGCAACCTCACCCAAGAACTCTTTGGAAGTGACAGCAGCATTTGCAGCGACAGCAGTGTCTGCAGCGACCACAGCCCTGTGAGCAGTCGTGGCAGTAGCAGAGACAGCAGCATGGAAGTTCTGCAGCTGACTCCAGACATTCCGGCCCAGACTAACATGCGGCAGTCCAGGCCGAGGAAGATGAGGGCGGCACATACTGTACCAAAGAAAGGAGCAGCGGATGTCGCTGGCAAGAGAGGAACCAAGGCGGCCACTCCGCCGGCAACAACGCCGGAAACAGCTCCAAAGGAGTGGCCGTCCCTCTCATCAACACCAGCGGAGACACCCAATTCATGGGCGATACCTCCCGGGCAGAAGACGCCGTCGCCGACGAAGGCTGTAACACCTACAACTCCGGCGCAAACCAACTCTCCTGCCCAATCACCTAAAGACCAGTGGGGACCCCAGTCGCAAAGAAGCCCGTCAGAATACCGTCGGTTGTTCGAGTCTAAGTACAAGGAACTAACCGACGGTAGCGTTATCAAAGCAGCGCCAGGAGCGGTGGAACGGCTAGCGAAGCGAATTGTTTCGCTAGTCACCATCGACTCCAGAACCAAAGGGCTGGCTGGGCTCCAGATCGAAACGGTAGGGGAGATTTTATGGTCCCTGAAAGTCCCGGCGACATATATTTGCCGTCGAGGTTTCGCAACCTGGGACCTTTTACTCCCCTCTGAACAGGAAGCAGAGAAGTTGGCCAGGGCCGACCTGAGGCATAAACATCTGATCCTCAGGCCGGAGTACTTGAGCAGGAGGAGGACACTAGTCACTGTCCTCGGCGTCCCCTGCTATATTGACTCGGAGCAACTAGGTGCAGTGATGAGTCAATATGGGGACGTCGAAGCCATAATCCCGGTCCGCGGTCCCCATAACCTAATGGTAGGGGACTACAAAATTAAAATGCGTTTGGACCGGGATGGCTTCAACAAGATACCGCCACTGCTCAAGTGCGACTCCTGGTCGATGTCTATCATCGTCGAGGGCAGGAGGCCACATTGCTGGCACTGCGAGCAGAAGGGGCATATGGCGAAAGACTGCCCAAAAAAGGCGCCAATCAAGAAGACCCCTTCTGCCGCAGCCCCGGGAGGTCCAGCGGCATCAGCAGCTCCTAACACCGGAAAAGACGAGGAGGGTTTCACCCCAGTGGTCCGAAAGAACAAACCACAGAAGCCCTCTTCCAAAGTGCAGCCCTCTGAAGTAAAAGGGATGCGGGGTCCCGCTAAGTCAATGAGCGTGGATATGCCCACCGATAAGGAGCCGCAGCAAACATCTAGCACGGCAGCGGCCACGAAACGAAAAACCGAGGTTCCCCTGTCACTACCTTCGTCAACATCTTCATCGTCCGAATCGGAAGGGGAGAAGATGGAGGGTGACGCTGGCCCGGCCCCGGCTCGAGAGACAGTGAAAAAGTTCACCCGGGATAGAAAGGTGGCCAAACGTGCCGTTTCACAAGAAAAAGAGGCTGGGCCCCAATCCCCCGCCCCGATGTCCGTAGAGATGACTATCTCTCCTGCTCAGTCCCCCGAATCCCCAAAACCTAAACCCACCACTGAGCAGAAATCCCCTTCCCCCACTGAAACTCCCCCAGCTAGTTCCCGCTCTCTGTCTCGAAAGGAAGAGTCGGGGTCCAAAACTCCCAATGTGGCCAAACAGGCCAAGAAACAAAAAGCGTCGCCCTCCCCTACAAGAAAGGAGAAGACGAGAAAGCTCCCCTTCCTGCCAGGGGACCTCATCTGCGAAGCAGATCTGCACCACGCCGCTGCCGAGCTCACGCCGCAGCAAAGAAGCGCGCTCAGGCCGCTGCAGCTCCTTACGAAGACCCAGGGTCTGGACACTACCAACCCGTCCAACTTCCCCGATGCTCCTTTGCTGATCACGTTCGTCAGGAAGACGAAAATTCGCCGCACGAAATCCATGTGGCGAATGATAGAAGCAGCAAAGGATGCGATCCTGGGTCTAACGTTGGTGGAAGAAGGGCACGACTCCCTCGACGATCTGAGGGATAAATGTGAAGGGAGGATCCCCATTTACGTCCACCCTTGTTTTTATAGAGCGTTAAAGTTAACCTTCCCCCTGGATGTCGGGGGCATCTCCCGAGACGGCCGCGCGTCGTCAGAATTGCTCACTGGCAATATCGGGCATGCCGTCGGCATCCTCACTGACAAAGACTTTAGGCCGCTGATTGACACTGACTAGTGCAATGGCTACGACCTTGAAACTAGGAAGCTTGAACGCGAGAGGCTTGAGATCCTTAAGCAAGGCAGCCCGCATACTGGGGGATCTCAAGGCTCTTGAATTAGATGTGGCTGCGGTACAGGAAACTCACTATGTTTCGATGGACGATCACCGACTGCTGTCGGAACATTTCGATGTTTTTTCAGCTTTTGGTGACCGTTCTGCTCGGGGAGTTTCGCTGTTAGTTAGACGCACTCTGTTAGCAAGGGTAAACGTTGTTCACGCGGATGCTGATGGCAGACTGGTCGTGGCTGATGTTGCCGTGAATAGTGCCATGTTTCGAATCGTCGCGGTTTATGCGCCCAATTCCATTCGTGAGAGGGTTTCCTTTTTCCGGGGGTTGGAGGGGTTTCTCGGTGGTTCGGAGCGGCTAATCCTAGTGGGAGATTGGAATGCCATCCTTGATCCCAGGATAGATAAGGTGGGGGGACCTAGTGGGTCGGATAGGTGTGAGACAAGTCTGTCTGATCTGATGGCACAATGCGATCTGGTCGACAGATTTCGTATCGATCACCCAGGGCGGGAGATGTGGACGTGGCTCGCTAGCGGCACTTTCCATTCAAGTTCTTACTTGGATAGATTGCTAATTAGAAGAGGCAACGTAGATTATATCTCTTGTCCCACGTTCCACTGGTTAGGCCATTCTGACCACAAGTTACTTGTGGCCAGTCTGGAGTTAGCCCCTAAGACACACAAGGTAGCTAGCTACTGGAAGTTAAATACCTCCTTACTGGAGATACGTGACTTCCGGGAGCAGCTATCTCTTAACTTTCAAAAGGGATTAGTGGGGGCGGTAACCGGGAGTAAGTGGTGGGTTAACGCCAAAGTTGGCATTAGGCGCTTTTCTGTTCAATATAGCCAACGCCTCGCCCTAAATAAGGCAGAAACAGAAAAGCGTTTAGAAAATAAGCTGGCCCGGGCGGTGGCTGGGGGGGATTCCCTAGGCATAGAGCTAGCTAAGGGGGACCTGAAACGTGCGGCTAACGTGCGGTATGAGGGTCAAGTAGTTAGAGCTAGGCTAGATAGAGTGTCCAACGAAGCCGTGAATGTGGACGCGCAAGAGCGTAGAACTCCACTTCGTCGCAGCTCGGTCGGTCTCATTCGTCAAGTCAAACACCCGGAAGGACACACCCTTGTGTCGGCTCGGGAGATTTGCCGGGGATTTCGTGAGCATTTCATGGAACGGTTCACCCAACTGCCCGGACTCCGCGTCGAGGAGTTTGGCAGCTATTTAGCTGGCTCGCCCCGCCTGGAGGCGGCCCGAGCGGCTAGCTGTGATGGGCGCGTTACAGAGTGTGAGGTCTTGGCTGCACTGAAGCAGGTCGGCTACGACAAATCGCCGGGACTCGATGGTTTGCCCTATGAATTGTTCTTGAGGCTGTCGCACATCTTCGTACCTATTCTGGTCAATGTTTTCAATCACTGGTTTGAACAGGGTTCCATCCCCGGTCAAGTCACCAAGGGAGTGATCACATTGCTTCAGAAAAAGGGCCAAGATGGTGGGGAATTAGACGATTACAGGCCCATAACTCTGCTAAACACAGATTTAAAGATTTTGGCCAAAGTTCTTGCAAATCGGTTGCAGCTTGTTATCGCTGAGTTGGTCGAACCTGATCAGAATTACGCTGTGAAGGGGAGATCGATTCAAAACAACTTGCATCTGATGCGCACGATCATAGAGGGATTAGAAGACGACACCGAAGCCGCGCTGATCAATTTAGATCAGTCCAAAGCTTTTGACAGGGTCGACCATCGGTTCCTGGGATCTGTTTTAGAGGCCTCCGGTTTTACACCGGACTTCCGCAGATGGATCTCCATTTTGTATCGCGGGCCGACGGCAGTGGTGCAAGTGAATGGAATGCGATCGGAGTCTTTTGCCGTCTCTCGGTCGGTACGTCAGGGATGTCCGCTGTCTCCCCTGCTTTACGTCCTTGCCTTGGAGCCTTTTCTCCGCAGGCTTAGGATCGGGGAGCCTGGACTGGCCCTACGCGGTATTGCTCTTCCTGGCGGTGCGCGAGCCAGGGTATCCGCGTATGCCGATGATGTCACCGTGTTTGTGTCGTGCTTTCGAGACATTCTCGCGGTGACTAAGGCACTCAGAAGGTACGAAAAAGTGACAGGGGCCAAAGTCAACCTTAGCAAATCCAATGGCCTAAGGTTGGCTGCCTGGAGTGGCGCGGCTGCGCTCCCGGGCCTTTTCAACTGGACTGACGGCCCGGTTCGGATCCTCGGCGTATGGTTCGGACCCGGTCTCCAGCTTGATAAGAACTGGTCGGAAGTACAGTCTAAGGTCGAAGCGTCTGTAAGGATTTGGCTTCGAAGGGGGCTTTCCCTTAAAGGTCGGGCTGAGGCGTGCGTCACGTACGTCTTTCCGCTCATCCTTTACCGATTGGCTGTACTACCTCTACCTGCGGACCGCCGAGCGGTTTTAACGCGTCTCCTTTTCTCGCTTTTGTGGGCAAAGGGGAAGCCGCTAGTCCGTAGACAGGTCTGTACTCAACGTCCTGATGTGGGAGGCTTGGGAATGCCCGACTTGGCGAGCCATTTGTATGCCGAGCGGTTATCATTCCTGAGCCGAACCTTGACAGAGGAGTCTGCGTGGGGCCCTGCGGTTGGAAGCGCTTTTCCTAACCTCATCCCTGACCACTTGGCCGAATGCCGACGTAAGCCAAGGAGTCAATCGCAGTTCTTCAACGAATGCCGAGCTGCGCTCAGAGTGCTGCCGGGGTCCAGTGACCTCGCCCGGTCTAGAAGGACATTCTATCGGGAGTTAGTGGTGGGGACCGCTTCGGATCCTCTTGGGGAGCGACTTGGATTGTCGGAGGAGGAGGCTCGCTCTCAGTGGAATTGGGCGCCAGGCAGGAGCTATCTCAATAATTCTGAGTTCTCTCTGACCTGGCGATTGGTTCGAAATGTGTTACCCCTCAATGACATACGATTCAAAATTGGTATGGCTATCAGCCCCTTTTGCCCACGTTGCGAGGAAGATGAAATTGAAACGGCGGAACATGCCTTTTTCACCTGCTCCAAACTTCGTGAATTTTGGACGTATGTCGGCGAGGTGACGGCTCGCATCACCCCCGATCGGGTGACGTGCTTGGATTTAGCATCCGTTGTCTTCAACATGGACCCCTTGTGGCCCAGGGAGAAACGTATGGTTTTGCTCGCGATCTTAGCCGTAGCTAGACTCGTGGTGTATACTTCTCGCTTAGAGATAGGGCGTGGGGGGGTGCCGCCTTCTTATTATGATTTGATTTCGTATTTTAAACACCAGCTTAAAATCAAAATCAAATCTGATAGAAGGAGGTTGCCTTCTTCACTTTTCAAAAGTAGGTGGATACACACCGCTAGTTTATGCGTGTTCACGCGGAATAGATTCGAGTTCGTGTTCCCTGCCTAGGCATGGCACACAGCGACCTCAAAGTCTCTTTGTCGAAAAAACAACCCCTTTTTAAAAAAAAAAAAACTGACCAGCAAATTCTTTGGCGCAGTCCCTATTAGCTAGTAGCGTAAATGAGCTCTCTGTCCCCAGATTTATTTTAGGTGTCAGAACTCCTTCAGGATGCCCGTTCCCTAATTTATTTTATATCCCTGACCCGCCCTAAAAGTACTTATCCTGAAGGACACCGCACATCCCGACAAACCCATCCCTCCATTTCTTTTGCCCCCATAGAAACGCCCACTCCCAATTAGGAACTGACTCTCTTGCTTTCGGTTTTTACCGGAAGACAGCGAGCATTTCATACCTTAGATAGGTGGGGGGGACCCTACTAACTTATCTTAATTAGCATTTTCCTTGTTTCTTTATTTTTACCATCACTTTTATTTTTATTTATTTTTGGGGGATTATTTAAGGCTTAGTTTTTTGTTCTCCCACTCCCATCATCACACATGTACATAATCTTTGTAAATAAAATTCATTGAAACACCTGGGGATATTTTAAGTAGCTTAAGTCCATAGAGTGAATGTGGTATTATGGTGACTGAAACTAGTTTCTAGGGTATTCATAGACCAAGTGGACGACCCCCGACCCCCACTTTCCCCCCCCATACCCCCTTTTGGCCTTGTGCCACATCTATTTAATGTATTTTGTATATTATTTGGATAAATAAATTGATTTTCTCCCGCCTTTTAAAATCATTGACTTGTCTTCGATTTTTTCAGGCAACTCTTAGGCAATCACCCGTGATTGCCTAAGAGGAGACCAGCTACTTGGGCCCCGCCCAGTTTAAAGCTAAATCATCAGGGGACTCTCTCTGTCCCCTTAGACTAGCCCCTGTTGGGCAATTTGTCTCTTCACACCCCTCTTGGGTGGCCGCCCCTGTTGGGCGGTTCCATTGTATTAACCTTTTTGTTCCCTTCTCTTGCAGGTGTCCAACCCCCAGGCTTGACTTAAGCAGCTGGCAGGTTTCGGGTCTGACTTACGTACCTTTTGGCGACGGTCTTCCTGAATCCGAATCGGCGGGTCTCTAGCCGGGAGTTGGATGGAAGTGGGGAGGAGTGGTCCGGGCTCTGCTGCAGAGTCTTTGTCTAGCCCGGGCTCCTTTTCCGAACTGAGGCGACGGTCTCAGGTCGGGGAGGGAGCAGACCTCAAACAGCAGGACGGTCACGCCGCCATAGGCGTCGTGCCCAGTACGTCCGCCAGTGCCGCTCCCAGCACTGAAAGTAGATCAGGGTCTGCCGCCTTAGGCGGGAGCCCTGTTAGCTTGCACGCTGCTGTCCCCGGCAGCTCCACCCAGGATAGCTCAGATCCTAGAGGTGATCTGGGTCGGTGGGAACGACTCCCCACTGTACCAATCGCTCGCCGGGCTTCAACCGTCAGCCCGCCTGGTAGTAGGCGAAAAGGCCGCCTGCCTCCAGGAGTAAGAGCGACCCGGTCGGTGGAGTCCCACAAAGAAGGGGCCACCGACCCAGATCCACCGCCAGCCCACATTGACAGGGACTCTGCTCAATGCCGCAACCTGACCCAAGAACTTTTTGGCAGTGACAGCAGCATTTGCAGCGACAGCAGTGTCTGCAGCGACCACAGCCCTGTGAGCAGTCGTGGCAGTAGCAGAGACAGCAGCATGGAAGTTCTGCAGCTGACTCCAGTTGGTCCGGCCAAGGTTAGCATGCGGCAGTCTAGGCCGAGGAAGATGGGGGCTGCTCGCACCGTCACCAAAAAAGGAGCAGCGGATGTCGCTGGCAAGAGAGGAACCAAGGCGGCCACTCCGCCGGCAACAACGCCGGAAACAGCTCCAAAGGAGTGGCCGTCCCTCTCATCAACACCAGCAGAGACACCCAATTCATGGGCGATACCTCCCGGGCAGAAGACGCCGTCGCCGACGAAGGCTGTAACACCTACAACTCCGGCGCAAACCAACTCTCCTGCCCAATCACCTAAAGACCAGTGGGGACCCCAGTCGCAAAGAAGCCCGTCAGAATACCGTCGGCTGTTCGAGTCTAAGTACAAGGAACTAACCGACGGTAGCGTTATCCAAGCAGCGCCAGGAGCGGTGGAACGGCTAGCGAAGCGAATTGTTTCGCTAGTCACCATCGACTCCAGAACCAAAGGGCTGGCTGGGCTCCAAATCGAGACAGTAGGGGAAATCCTATGGTCCCTAAAAGTCCCGGCGACATACATTTGCCGTCGTGGTTTCGCGACCTGGGACTTGTTACTCCCCTCGGAACAAGAAGCAGAAAAGTTGGCCAGGGCCGACCTGAGGCATAAACATCTGATCCTCAGGCCGGAGTACTTGAGCAGGAGGAGGACACTAGTCACTGTCCTCGGCGTCCCCTGCTATATTGACTCGGAGCAACTAGGTGCAGTGATGAGTCAATATGGGGACGTCGAAGCCATAATCCCGGTCCGCGGTCCCCATAACCTAATGGTAGGGGACTACAAAATTAAAATGCGTTTGGACCGGGATGGCTTCAACAAGATACCGCCACTGCTCAAGTGCGACTCCTGGTCGATGTCTATCATCGTCGAGGGCAGGAGGCCACATTGCTGGCACTGCGAGCAGAAGGGGCATATGGCGAAAGACTGCCCAAAAAAGGCGCCAATCAAGAAGACCCCTTCTGCCGCAGCCCCGGGAGGTCCAGCGGCATCAGCAGCTCCTAAAACCGGAAAAGACGAGGAGGGTTTCACCCCAGTGGTCCGAAAGAACAAACCACAGAAGCCCTCCTCCAAAGTGCAGCCCTCTGAAGTAAAAGGGATGCGGGGTCCCGCTAAGTCAATGAGCGTGGATATGCCCACCGATAAGGAGCCGCAGCAAACATCTAGCACGGCAGCGGCCACGAAACGAAAAACCGAGGTTCCCCTGTCACTACCTTCGTCAACATCTTCATCGTCCGAATCGGAAGGGGAGAAGATGGAGGGTGACGCTGGCCCGGCCCCGGCTCGAGAGACAGTGAAAAAGTTCACCCGGGATAGAAAGGTGGCCAAACGTGCCGTTTCACAAGAAAAAGAGGCTGGGCCCCAATCCCCCGCCCCGATGTCCGTAGAGATGACTATCTCTCCTGCTCAGTCCCCCGAATCCCCAAAACCTAAACCCACCACTGAGCAGAAATCCCCTTCCCCCACTGAAACTCCCCCAGCTAGTTCCCGCTCTCTGTCTCGAAAGGAAGAGTCGGGGTCCAAAACTCCCAATGTGGCCAAACAGGCCAAGAAACAAAAAGCGTCGCCCTCCCCTACAAGAAAGGAGAAGACGAGAAAGCTCCCCTTCCTGCCAGGGGACCTCATCTGCGAAGCAGATCTGCACCACGCCGCTGCCGAGCTCACGCCGCAGCAAAGAAGCGCGCTCAGGCCGCTGCAGCTCCTTACGAAGACCCAGGGTCTGGACACTACCAACCCGTCCAACTTCCCCGATGCTCCTTTGCTGATCACGTTCGTCAGGAAGACGAAAATTCGCCGCACGAAATCCATGTGGCGAATGATAGAAGCAGCAAAGGATGCGATCCTGGGTCTAACGTTGGTGGAAGAAGGGCACGACTCCCTCGACGATCTGAGGGATAAATGTGAAGGGAGGATCCCCATTTACGTCCACCCTTGTTTTTATAGAGCGTTAAAGTTAACCTTCCCCCTGGATGTCGGGGGCATCTCCCGAGACGGCCGCGCGTCGTCAGAATTGCTCACTGGCAATATCGGGCATGCCGTCGGCATCCTCACTGACAAAGACTTTAGGCCGCTGATTGACACTGACTAGTGCAATGGCTACGACCTTGAAACTAGGAAGCTTGAACGCGAGAGGCTTGAGATCCTTAAGCAAGGCAGCCCGCATACTGGGGGATCTCAGGGCTCTTGAATTAGATGTGGCTGCGGTACAGGAAACTCACTATGTTTCGATGGACGATCACCGACTGCTGTCGGAACATTTCGATGTTTTTTCAGCTTTTGGTGACCGTTCTGCTCGGGGAGTTTCGCTGTTAGTTAGACGCACTCTGTTAGCAAGGGTAAACGTTGTTCACGCGGATGCTGATGGCAGACTGGTCGTGGCTGATGTTGCCGTGAATAGTGCCATGTTTCGAATCGTCGCGGTTTATGCGCCCAATTCCATTCGTGAGAGGGTTTCCTTTTTCCGGGGGTTGGAGGGGTTTCTCGGTGGTTCGGAGCGGCTAATCCTAGTGGGAGATTGGAATGCCATCCTTGATCCCAGGATAGATAAGGTGGGGGGACCTAGTGGGTCGGATAGGTGTGAGACAAGTCTGTCTGATCTGATGGCACAATGCGATCTGGTCGACAGATTTCGTATCGATCACCCAGGGCGGGAGATGTGGACGTGGCTCGCTAGCGGCACTTTCCATTCAAGTTCTTACTTGGATAGATTGCTAATTAGAAGAGGCAACGTAGATTATATCTCTTGTCCCACGTTCCACTGGTTAGGCCATTCTGACCACAAGTTACTTGTGGCCAGTCTGGAGTTAGCCCCTAAGACACACAAGGTAGCTAGCTACTGGAAGTTAAATACCTCCTTACTGGAGATACGTGACTTCCGGGAGCAGCTATCTCTTAACTTTCAAAAGGGATTAGTGGGGGCGGTAACCGGGAGTAAGTGGTGGGTTAACGCCAAAGTTGGCATTAGGCGCTTTTCTGTTCAATATAGCCAACGCCTCGCCCTAAATAAGGCAGAAACAGAAAAGCGTTTAGAAAATAAGCTGGCCCGGGCGGTGGCTGGGGGGGATTCCCTAGGCATAGAGCTAGCTAAGGGGGACCTGAAACGTGCGGCTAACGTGCGGTATGAGGGTCAAGTAGTTAGAGCTAGGCTAGATAGAGTGTCCAACGAAGCCGTGAATGTGGACGCGCAAGAGCGTAGAACTCCACTTCGTCGCAGCTCGGTCGGTCTCATTCGTCAAGTCAAACACCCGGAAGGACACACCCTTGTGTCGGCTCGGGAGATTTGCCGGGGATTTCGTGAGCATTTCATGGAACGGTTCACCCAACTGCCCGGACTCCGCGTCGAGGAGTTTGGCAGCTATTTAGCTGGCTCGCCCCGCCTGGAGGCGGCCCGAGCGGCTAGCTGTGATGGGCGCGTTACAGAGTGTGAGGTCTTGGCTGCACTGAAGCAGGTCGGCTACGACAAATCGCCGGGACTCGATGGTTTGCCCTATGAATTGTTCTTGAGGCTGTCGCACATCTTCGTACCTATTCTGGTCAATGTTTTCAATCACTGGTTTGAACAGGGTTCCATCCCCGGTCAAGTCACCAAGGGAGTGATCACATTGCTTCAGAAAAAGGGCCAAGATGGTGGGGAATTAGACGATTACAGGCCCATAACTCTGCTAAACACAGATTTAAAGATTTTGGCCAAAGTTCTTGCAAATCGGTTGCAGCTTGTTATCGCTGAGTTGGTCGAACCTGATCAGAATTATGCTGTGAAGGGGAGATCGATTCAAAACAACTTGCATCTGATGCGCACGATCATAGAGGGATTAGAAGACGACACCGAAGCCGCGCTGATCAATTTAGATCAGTCCAAAGCTTTTGACAGGGTCGACCATCGGTTCCTGGGATCTGTTTTAGAGGCCTCCGGTTTTACACCGGACTTCCGCAGATGGATCTCCATTTTGTATCGCGGGCCGACGGCAGTGGTGCAAGTGAATGGAATGCGATCGGAGTCTTTTGCCGTCTCTCGGTCGGTACGTCAGGGATGTCCGCTGTCTCCCCTGCTTTACGTCCTTGCCTTGGAGCCTTTTCTCCGCAGGCTTAGGATCGGGGAGCCTGGACTGGCCCTACGCGGTATTGCTCTTCCTGGCGGTGCGCGAGCCAGGGTATCCGCGTATGCCGATGATGTCACCGTGTTTGTGTCGTGCTTTCGAGACATTCTCGCGGTGACTAAGGCACTCAGAAGGTACGAAAAAGTGACAGGGGCCAAAGTCAACCTTAGCAAATCCAATGGCCTAAGGTTGGCTGCCTGGAGTGGCGCGGCTGCGCTCCCGGGCCTTTTCAACTGGACTGACGGCCCGGTTCGGATCCTCGGCGTATGGTTCGGACCCGGTCTCCAGCTTGATAAGAACTGGTCGGAAGTACAGTCTAAGGTCGAAGCGTCTGTAAGGATTTGGCTTCGAAGGGGGCTTTCCCTTAAAGGTCGGGCTGAGGCGTGCGTCACGTACGTCTTTCCGCTCATCCTTTACCGATTGGCTGTACTACCTCTGCCTGCGGACCGCCGAGCGGTTTTAACGCGTCTCCTTTTCTCGCTTTTGTGGGCAAAGGGGAAGCCGCTAGTCCGTAGACAGGTCTGTACTCAACGTCCTGATGTGGGAGGCTTGGGAATGCCCGACTTGGCGAGCCATTTGTATGCCGAGCGGTTATCATTCCTGAGCCGAACCTTGACAGAGGAGTCTGCGTGGGGCCCTGCGGTTGGAAGCGCTTTTCCTAACCTCATCCCTGACCACTTGGCCGAATGCCGACGTAAGCCAAGGAGTCAATCGCAGTTCTTCAACGAATGCCGAGCTGCGCTCAGAGTGCTGCCGGGGTCCAGTGACCTCGCCCGGTCTAGAAGGACATTCTATCGGGAGTTAGTGGTGGGGACCGCTTCGGATCCTCTTGGGGAGCGACTTGGATTGTCGGAGGAGGAGGCTCGCTCTCAGTGGAATTGGGCGCCAGGCAGGAGCTATCTCAATAATTCTGAGTTCTCTCTGACCTGGCGATTGGTTCGAAATGTGTTACCCCTCAATGACATACGATTCAAAATTGGTATGGCTATCAGCCCCTTTTGCCCACGTTGCGAGGAAGATGAAATTGAAACGGCGGAACATGCCTTTTTCACCTGTTCCAAACTTCGTGAATTTTGGACGTATGTCGGCGAGGTGACGGCTCGCATCACCCCCGATCGGGTGACGTGCTTGGATTTAGCATCCGTTGTCTTCAACATGGACCCCTTGTGGCCCAGGGAGAAACGTATGGTTTTGCTCGCGATCTTAGCCGTAGCTAGACTCGTGGTGTATACTTCTCGCTTAGAGATAGGGCGTGGGGGGGCGCCGCCTTCTTATTATGATTTGATTTCGTATTTTAAACACCAGCTTAAAATCAAAATCAAATCTGATAGAAGGAGGTTGCCTTCTCCACTTTTCGAAAGTAGGTGGATACACACCGCTAGCTTATGCGTGTTCACGCGGAATAGATTCGAGTTCGTGTTCCCTGCCTAGGCATGGCACACAGCGACCTTAAAGCATCTTTGTCGAAAAACAAAAATCCCCTTAAAAACTGACCAGTAAATTTTGGGCGCAGTCCCTATTAGCTAGTAGCGTAAATGAGCTCTTTGCCCCCAGCTTTATTTTAGGTGTCAGAACTCCTTCAGGATGCCCGCTCCCTAATTTATTTTATATCCCCGACCCGCCATAATAGTTCTTATCCTGAAGGACACCGCACATCCCGACAAACCCATCCCTCCATTTCTTTTGCCCCCATAGAAACGCCCACTCCCAATTAGGAGCTTACTCTCTTGCTTTCGGTCTGTACCAGAAGACAGCGAGCAGCTCATACTCTAGATAGGATGGGGGGTACCTTACTAACACACCTTAATTAGCATTTTCTTTGGTTCTTTATTTTTATCATCACTTTTATTTTTATTTATTTTTGGGGGATTATTTAAGGCTTAGTTTTTTGTTCTCCCACTCCCATCATCACACATGTAAATATCTATTGTAAATAAAATTCATTGAAACACCTGGGGATATTTTAAGTAGCTTAAGTCCATAGAGTGAATGTGGTATTGTGGTGACTGAAACTAGTTTTTAGGGTATTCATAGACCAAGTGGACGACCCCCGACCCCCATCTTCCCCCCCATACCCCTTTTTGGCCTTGTGCCACATCTGATTATTTATGTACAAATTTTTGGATAAATAAATTGATTTTCTCCCGCCTGTTAAAATCATTGACTTGTCTTCGATTTTTTCAGGCAACTCTTAGGCAATCACTCGTGATTGCCTAAGAGGAGACCAGCTACTTGGGCCCCGCCCAGTTTAAAGCTAAATCATCAGGGGACTCTCTCTGTCCCCTTAGACTAGCCCCTGTTGGGCAATTTGTCTCTTCACACCCCTCTTGGGTGGCCGCCCCTGTTGGGCGGTTCCATTGTATTAACCTTTTTGTTCCCTTCTCTTGCAGGTGTCCAACCCCCAGGCTTGACTTAAGCAGCTGGCAGGTTTCGGGTCTGACTTACGTACCTTTTGGCGACGGTCTTCCTGAATCCGAATCGGCGGGTCTCTAGCCGGGAGTTGGATGGAAGAGGGGAGGAGTGGTCCGGGCTCTGCTGCAGAGTCTTTGTCTAGCCCGGGCTCCTTTTCCGAACTGAGGCGACGGTCTCAGGTCGGGGAGGGAGCAGACCTCAAACAGCAGGACGGTCACGCCGCCATAGGCGTCGTGCCCAGTACGTCCGCCAGTGCCGCTCCCAGCACTGAAAGTAGATCAGGGTCTGCCGCCTTAGGCGGGAGCCCTGTTAGCTTGCACGCTGCTGTCCCCGGCAGCTCCACCCAGGATAGCTCAGATCCTAGAGGTGATCTGGGTCGGTGGGAACGACTCCCCACTGTACCAATCGCTCGCCGGGCTTCAACCGTCAGCCCGCCTGGTAGTAGGCGAAAAGGCCGCCTGCCTCCAGGAGTAAGAGCGACCCGGTCGGTGGAGTCCCACAAAGAAGGGGCCACCGACCCAGATCAGCCGCCAGCCCACATTGACAGGGACTCTGCTCAATGCCGCAACCTCACCCAAGAACTCTTTGGAAGTGACAGCAGCATTTGCAGCGACAGCAGTGTCTGCAGCGACCACAGCCCTGTGAGCAGTCGTGGCAGTAGCAGAGACAGCAGCATGGAAGTTCTGCAGCTGACTCCAGACGTTCCGGCCAAGGCTAGCATGCGGCAGTCTAGGCCGAGGAAGATGGGGGCTGCTCGCACCGTCACCAAAAAAGGAGCAGCGGATGTCGCTGGCAAGAGAGGAACCAAGGCGGCCACTCCGCCGGCAACAACGCCGGAAACAGCTCCAAAGGAGTGGCCGTCCCTCTCATCAACACCAGCTCAGACACCCAATTCATGGGCGATACCTCCCGGGCAGAAGACGCCGTCACCGTCGAAGACACCCACAACTCCGACGGCAACTATCACTCCTGCCCAACCATCACCAAAAGACCAGTGGGGACCCCAGTCGCAAAGAAGCCCGTCAGAATACCGTCGGTTGTTCGAGTCTAAGTACAAGGAACTAACCGACGGTAGCGTTATCAAAGCAGCGCCAGGAGCGGTGGAACGGCTAGCGAAGCGAATTGTTTCGCTAGTCACCATCGACTCCAGAACCAAAGGGCTGGCTGGGCTCCAAATCGAGACAGTAGGGGAAATCCTATGGTCCCTAAAAGTCCCGGCGACATACATTTGCCGTCGTGGTTTCGCAACCTGGGACTTGTTACTCCCCTCGGAACAAGAAGCAGAAAAGTTGGCCAGGGCCGACCTGAGGCATAAACATCTGATCCTCAGGCCGGAGTACTTGAGCAGGAGGAGGACACTAGTCACTGTCCTCGGCGTCCCCTGCTATATTGACTCGGAGCAACTAGGTGCAGTGATGAGTCAATATGGGGACGTCGAAGCCATAATCCCGGTCCGCGGTCCCCATAACCTAATGGTAGGGGACTACAAAATTAAAATGCGTTTGGACCGGGATGGCTTCAACAAGATACCGCCACTGCTCAAGTGCGACTCCTGGTCGATGTCTATCATCGTCGAGGGCAGGAGGCCACATTGCTGGCACTGCGAGCAGAAGGGGCATATGGCGAAAGACTGCCCGAAAAAGGCGCCAATCAAGAAGACCCCTTCTGCCGCAGCCCCGGGAGGTCCAACGGCATCAGCAGCTCCTAAAACCGGAAAGGACGAGGAGGGTTTCACCCCAGTGGTCCGAAAGAACAAACCACAGAAGCCCTCCTCCAAAGTGCAGCCCTCTGATGTAAAAGGGATGCGGGGTCCCGCCAAGTCAATGAGCGAGGATATGCCCACCGATAAGGAGCCGCAGCAAACATCTGGCACGGCAGCGGCCACCAAACGGAAGACAGAGGCTCCCCTGTCACTACCTTCATCAACATCATCATCGTCCGACTCGGAAGGGGAGAAGATGGAGGGTGACGCTTGCCCGGCCCCGGCTCGAGAGACAGAGAAAAAGTTCACCCGGGACAGAAAGGTGGCCAAACGTGCCGTTTCACTATCAAAAGAGGCTGGGCCCCAATCCCCCGCCCCAATGTCCGTAGAGATGACTATCTCTCCTGCTCAGTCCCCCGAATCCCCAAAACCTAAACCCACCACTGAGCAGAAATCCCCTTCCCCCACTGAAACTCCCCCAGCTAGTTCCCGCTCTCTGTCTCGAAAGGAAGAGTCGGGGTCCAAAACTCCCAATGTGGCCAAACAGGCCAAGAAACAAAAAGCGTCGCCCTCTCCTACAAGAAAGGAGAAGACGAGAAAGCTCCCCTTCCTGCCAGGGGACCTCATCTGCAATGCAGATCTGCACCACGCCGCTGCCGAGCTTACGCCGCAGCAGAGAGGTGCCATCAAACCGCTGCAGCTCCTTACGAAGACCCAGGGTCTGGACACTACCAACCCGTCCAACTTCCCCGATGCTCCTTTGCTGATCACGTTCGTCAGGAAGACGAAAATTCGCCGCACGAAATCCATGTGGCGAATGATAGAAGCAGCAAAGGATGCGATCCTGGGTCTAACGTTGGTGGAAGAAGGGCACGACTCCCTCGACGATCTGAGGGATAAATGTGAAGGGAGGATCCCCATTTACGTCCACCCTTGTTTTTATAGAGCTTTAAAGTTAACCTTCCCCCTGGATGTCGGGGGCATCTCCCGAGACGGCCGCGCGTCGTCAGAATTGCTCACTGGCAATATCGGGCATGCCGTCGGCATCCTCACTGACAAAGACTTTAGGCCGCTGATTGACACTGACTAGTGCGATGGCTACGACCTTGAAACTAGGAAGCTTGAACGCGAGAGGCTTGAGATCCTTAAGCAAAGCAGCCCGCATACTGGGGGATCTCAAGGCTTTTGAATTAGATGTGGCTGCGGTACAGGAAACTCACTATGTTTCGATGGACGATCATCGACTGCTGTCGGAACATTTCGATGTTTTTTCAGCATTTGGTGACCGTTCTGCTCGGGGAGTTTCGCTGTTAGTTAGACGCACTCTGTTAGCAAGGGTAAACGTTGTTCACGCGGATGCTGATGGCAGACTGGTCGTGGCTGATGTTGCCGTGAATAGTGCCATGTTTCGAATCGTCGCGGTTTATGCGCCCAATTCCATTCGTGAGAGGGTTTCCTTTTTCCGAGGGTTGGAGGGGTTTCTCGGTGGTTCGGAGCGGCTAATCCTAGTGGGAGATTGGAATGCCATCCTTGATCCCAGGATAGATAAGGTGGGGGGACCTAGTGGGTCGGATAGGTGTGAGACAAGTCTGTCTGATCTGATGGCACAATGCGATCTGGTCGACAGATTTCGTATCGATCACCCAGGGCGGGAGATGTGGACGTGGCTCGCTAGCGGCACTTTCCTTTCAAGTACTTACTTGGATAGATTGCTAATTAGAAGAGGCAACGTAGATTATATCTCTTGTCCCACGTTCCACTGGTTAGGCCATTCTGACCACAAGCTACTTGTGGCCAGTCTGGAGTTAGGCCCTAAGACACACAAGGTAGCTAGCTACTGGAAGTTAAATACCTCCTTACTGGAGATACGTGACTTCCGGGAGCAGCTATCTCTTAACTTTCAAAAGGGATTAGTGGGGGCGGTAACCGGGAGTAAGTGGTGGGTTAACGCCAAAGTTGGCATTAGGCGCTTTTCTGTTCAATATAGCCAACGCCTCGCCTTAAATAAGGCAGAAACAGAAAAGCGTTTAGAAACTAAGCTGGCCCGGGCGGTGGCTGGGGGGGATTCCCTAGGCATAGAACTAGCTAAGGGGGACCTGAAACGTGCGGCTAACGTGCGGTATGAAGGTCAAGTAGTTAGAGCTAGGCTAGATAGAGTGTCCAACGAAGCCGTGAATGTGGACGCGCAAGAGCGTAGAACTCCACTTCGTCGCAGCTCGGTCGGTCTCATTCGTCAAGTCAAACACCCGGAAGGACACACCCTTGTGTCGGCTCGGGAGATTTGCCGGGGATTTCGTGAGCATTTCATGGAACGGTTCACCCAACTGCCCGGACTCCGCGTCGAGGAGTTTGGCAGCTATTTAGCTGGCTCGCCCCGCCTGGAGGCGGCCCGAGCGGCTAGCTGTGATGGGCGCGTTACAGAGTGTGAGGTCTTGGCTGCACTGAAGCAGGTCGGCTACGACAAATCGCCGGGACTCGATGGTTTGCCCTATGAATTGTTCTTGAGGCTGTCGCACATCTTCGTACCTATTCTGGTCAATGTTTTCAATCACTGGTTTGAACAGGGTTCCATCCCCGGTCAAGTCACCAAGGGAGTGATCACATTGCTTCAGAAAAAGGGCCAAGATGGTGGGGAATTAGACGATTACAGGCCCATAACTCTGCTAAACACAGATTTAAAGATTTTGGCCAAAGTTCTTGCAAATCGGTTGCAGCTTGTTATCGCTGAGTTGGTCGAACCTGATCAGAATTATGCTGTGAAGGGGAGATCGATTCAAAACAACTTGCATCTGATGCGCACGATCATAGAGGGATTAGAAGACGACACCGAAGCCGCGCTGATCAATTTAGATCAGTCCAAAGCTTTTGACAGGGTCGACCATCGGTTCCTGGGATCTGTTTTAGAGGCCTCCGGTTTTACACCGGACTTCCGCAGATGGATCTCCATTTTGTATCGCGGGCCGACGGCAGTGGTGCAAGTGAATGGAATGCGATCGGAGTCTTTTGCCGTCTCTCGGTCGGTACGTCAGGGATGTCCGCTGTCTCCCCTGCTTTACGTCCTTGCCTTGGAGCCTTTTCTCCGCAGGCTTAGGATCGGGGAGCCTGGACTGGCCCTACGCGGTATTGCTCTTCCTGGCGGTGCGCGAGCCAGGGTATCCGCGTATGCCGATGATGTCACCGTGTTTGTGTCGTGCTTTCGAGACATTCTCGCGGTGACTAAGGCACTCAGAAGGTACGAAAAAGTGACAGGGGCCAAAGTCAACCTTAGCAAATCCAATGGCCTAAGGTTGGCTGCCTGGAGTGGCGCGGCTGCGCTCCCGGGCCTTTTCAACTGGACTGACGGCCCGGTTCGGATCCTCGGCGTATGGTTCGGACCCGGTCTCCAGCTTGATAAGAACTGGTCGGAAGTACAGTCTAAGGTCGAAGCGTCTGTAAGGATTTGGCTTCGAAGGGGGCTTTCCCTTAAAGGTCGGGCTGAGGCGTGCGTCACGTACGTCTTTCCGCTCATCCTTTACCGATTGGCTGTACTACCTCTGCCTGCGGACCGCCGAGCGGTTTTGACGCGTCTCCTTTTCTCGCTTTTGTGGGCAAAGGGGAGGCCGCTAGTCCGTAGACAGGTCTGTACTCAACGTCCTGATGTGGGAGGCTTGGGAATGCCCGACTTGGCGAGCCATTTGTATGCCGAGCGGTTATCATTCCTGAGCCGAACCTTGACAGAGGAGTCTGCGTGGGGCCCTGCGGTTGGAAGCGCTTTTCCTAACCTCATCCCTGACCACTTGGCCGAATGCCGACGTAAGCCAAGGAGTCAATCGCAGTTCTTCAACGAATGCCGAGCTGCGCTCAGAGTGCTGCCGGGGTCCAGTGACCTCGCCCGGTCTAGAAGGACATTCTATCGGGAGTTAGTGGTGGGGACCGCTTCGGATCCTCTTGGGGAGCGACTTGGATTGTCGGAGGAGGAGGCTCGCTCTCAGTGGAATTGGGCGCCAGGCAGGAGCTATCTCAATAATTCTGAGTTCTCTCTGACCTGGCGATTGGTTCGAAATGTGTTACCCCTCAATGACATACGATTCAAAATTGGTATGGCTATCAGCCCCTTTTGCCCACGTTGCGAGGAAGATGAAATTGAAACGGCGGAACATGCCTTTTTCACCTGCTCCAAACTTCGTGAATTTTGGACGTATGTCGGCGAGGTGACGGCTCGCATCACCCCCGATCGGGTGACGTGCTTGGATTTAGCATCCGTGGTCTTCAACATGGACCCCTTGTGGCCCAGGGAGAAACGTATGGTTTTGCTCGCGATCTTAGCCGTAGCTAGACTCGTGGTGTATACTTCTCGCTTAGAGATAGGGCGTGGGGGGGCGCCGCCTTCTTATTATGATTTGATTTCGTATTTTAAACACCAGCTTAAAATCAAAATCAAATCTGATAGAAGGAGGTTGCCTTCTCCACTTTTCGAAAGTAGGTGGATACACACCGCTAGTTTATGCGTGTTCACGCGGAATAGATTCGAGTTCGTGTTCCCTGCCTAGGCATGGCACACAGCGACCTTAAAGCATCTTTGTCGAAAAACAAAAATCCCATTAAAAACTGACCAGTAAATTTTGGGCGCAGTCCCTATTAGCTAGTAGCGTAAATGAGCTCTTTGCCCCCAGCTTTATTTTAGGTGTCAGAACTCCTTCAGGATGCCCGCTCCCTAATTTATTTTATATCCCCGACCCGCCACAATAGTTCTTATCCTGAAGGACACCGCACATCCCGACAAACCCATCCCTCCATTTCTTTTGCCCCCATAGAAACGCCCACTCCCAATTAGGAGCTTACTCTCTTGCTTTCGGTCTGTACCAGAAGACAGCGAGCAGCTCATACTCTAGATAGGATGGGGGGTACCTTACTAACACACCTTAATTAGCATTTTCTTTGGTTCTTTATTTTTATCATCACTTTTATTTTTATTTATTTTTGGGGGATTATTTAAGGCTTAGTTTTTTGTTCTCCCACTCCCATCATCACACATGTAAATATCTATTGTAAATAAAATTCATTGAAACACCTGGGGATATTTTAAGTAGCTTAAGTCCATAGAGTGAATGTGGTATTGTGGTGACTGAAACTAGTTTTTAGGGTATTCATAGACCAAGTGGACGACCCCCGACCCCCATCTTCCCCCCCATACCCCTTTTTGGCCTTGTGCCACATCTGATTATTTATGTACAAATTTTTGGATAAATAAATTGATTTTCTCCCGCCTGTTAAAATCATTGACTTGTCTTCGATTTTTTCAGGCAACTCTTAGGCAATCACTCGTGATTGCCTAAGAGGAGACCAGCTACTTGGGCCCCGCCCAGTTTAAAGCTAAATCATCAGGGGACTCTCTCTGTCCCCTTAGACTAGCCCCTGTTGGGCAATTTGTCCTTCCACACCCCTCTTGGGTGGCCACCCCTCTTGGGTGGTTCCATTGTTTTAATCCTTTTTTGTTCCCTTCTCTTGCAGGTGTCCAACCCCCAGGCTTGACTTAAGCAGCTGGCAGGTTTCGGGTCTGACTTACGTACCTTTTGGCGACGGTCTTCCTGAATCCGAATCGGCGGGTCTCTAGCCGGGAGTTGGATGGAAGAGGGGAGGAGTGGTCCGGGCTCTGCTGCAGAGTCTTTGTCTAGCCCGGGCTCCTTTTCCGAACTGAGGCGACGGTCTCAGGTCGGGGAGGGAGCAGACCTCAAACAGCAGGACGGTCACGCCGCCATAGGCGTCGTGCCCAGTACGTCCGCCAGTGCCGCTCCCAGCACTGAAGGTAGATCGGGGTCTGCCGCCTTAGGCGGGAGCCCTGTTAGCTTGCACGCTGCTGTCCCCGGCAGCTCCACCCAGGATAGCTCAGATCCTAGAGGTGATCTGGGTCGGTGGGAACGACTCCCCACTGTACCAATCGCTCGCCGGGCTTCAACCGTCAGCCCGCCTGGTAGTAGGCGAAAAGGCCGCCTGCCTCCAGGAGTAAGAGCGACCCGGTCGGTGGAGTCCCACAAAGAAGGGGCCACCGACCCAGATCAGCCGCCAGCCCACATTGACAGGGACTCTGCTCAATGCCGC
The DNA here is from genome assembly GCA_963556195.1 of Sepiola atlantica. Classification (NCBI taxonomy): domain Eukaryota; kingdom Metazoa; phylum Mollusca; class Cephalopoda; order Sepiida; family Sepiolidae; genus Sepiola; species Sepiola atlantica. Next base: position 93,512,199 of record OY744520.1, on the reverse strand, counting down.
AACCTGACCCAAGAACTCTTTGGAAGTGACAGCAGCATTTGCAGCGACAGCAGTGTCTGCAGCGACCACAGCCCTGTGAGCAGTCGTGGCAGTAGCAGAGACAGCAGCATGGAAGTTCTGCAGCTGACTCCAGATGGCCCGGCCAGGGCTAGCATGCGGCAGTCCAGGCCGAGGAAGATGGGGGCTGCTCGCACCGTCACTAAAAAAGGAGCAGCGGATGTCGCTGGCAAGGGAGGAACCAAGGCGGCCACTCCGCCGGCAACAACGCCGGAAACAGCTCCAAAGGAGTGGCCGTCCCTCTCATCAACACCAGCGGAGACACCCAATTCATGGGCGATACCTCCCGGGCAGAAGACGCCGTCGCCGACGAAGGCTGTAACACCTACAACTCCGGCGCAAACCAACTCTCCTGCCCAATCACCTAAAGACCAGTGGGGACCCCAGTCGCAAAGAAGCCCGTCAGAATACCGTCGGTTGTTCGAGTCTAAGTACAAGGAACTAACCGACGGTAGCGTTATCAAAGCAGCGCCAGGAGCGGTGGAACGGCTAGCGAAGCGAATTGTTTCGCTAGTCACCATCGACTCCAGAACCAAAGGGCTGGCTGGGCTCCAGATCGAAACGGTAGGGGAGATTTTATGGTCCCTGAAAGTCCCGGCGACATATATTTGCCGTCGAGGTTTCGCAACCTGGGACCTTTTACTCCCCTCTGAACAGGAAGCAGAAAAGTTGGCCAGGGCCGACCTGAGGCATAAACATCTGATCCTCAGGCCGGAGTACTTGAGCAGGAGGAGGACACTAGTCACTGTCCTCGGCGTCCCCTGCTATATTGACTCGGAGCAACTAGGTGCAGTGATGAGTCAATATGGGGACGTCGAAGCCATAATCCCGGTCCGCGGTCCCCATAACCTAATGGTAGGGGACTACAAAATTAAAATGCGTTTAGACCGGGATGGCTTCAACAAGATACCGCCACTGCTCAAGTGCGACTCCTGGTCGATGTCTATCATCGTCGAGGGCAGGAGGCCACATTGCTGGCACTGCGAGCAGAAGGGGCATATGGCGAAAGACTGCCCAAAAAAGGCGCCAATCAAGAAGACCCCTTCTGCCGCAGCCCCGGGAGGTCCAGCGGCATCAGTAGCTCCTAGAACTGATAAGGACGAGGAGGGTTTCACCCCAGTGGTACGAAAGAACAAACCACAGAAGCCCTCCTCCAAAGTGCAGCCCTCTGAAGTAAAAGGGATGCGGGGTCCCGCTAAGTCAATGAGCGTGGATATGCCCACCGATAAGGAGCCGCAGCAAACATCTAGCACGGCAGCGGCCACGAAACGAAAAACCGAGGTTCCCCTGTCACTACCTTCGTCAACATCTTCATCGTCCGAATCGGAAGGGGAGAAGATGGAGGGTGACGCTGGCCCGGCCCCGGCTCGAGAGACAGTGAAAAAGTTCACCCGGGATAGAAAGGTGGCCAAACGTGCCGTTTCACAAGAAAAAGAGGCTGGGCCCCAATCCCCCGCCCCGATGTCCGTAGAGATGACTATCTCTCCTGCTCAGTCCCCCGAATCCCCAAAACCTAAACCCACCACTGAGCAGAAATCCCCTTCCCCCACTGAAACTCCCCCAGCTAGTTCCCGTTCTCTGTCTCGAAAGGAAGAGTCGGGGTCCAAAACTCCCAATGTGGCCAAACAGGCCAAGAAACAAAAAGCGTCGCCCTCCCCTACAAGAAAGGAGAAGACGAGAAAGCTCCCCTTCCTGCCAGGGGACCTCATCTGCGAAGCAGATCTGCACCACGCCGCTGCCGAGCTCACGCCGCAGCAAAGAAGCGCGCTCAGGCCGCTGCAGCTCCTTACGAAGACCCAGGGTCTGGACACTACCAACCCGTCCAACTTCCCCGATGCTCCTTTGCTGATCACGTTCGTCAGGAAGACGAAAATTCGCCGCACGAAATCCATGTGGCGAATGATAGAAGCAGCAAAGGATGCGATCCTGGGTCTAACGTTGGTGGAAGAAGGGCACGACTCCCTCGACGATCTGAGGGATAAATGTGAAGGGAGGATCCCCATTTACGTCCACCCTTGTTTTTATAGAGCGTTAAAGTTAACCTTCCCCCTGGATGTCGGGGGCATCTCCCGAGACGGCCGCGCGTCGTCAGAATTGCTCACTGGCAATATCGGGCATGCCGTCGGCATCCTCACTGACAAAGACTTTAGGCCGCTGATTGACACTGACTAGTGCAATGGCTACGACCTTGAAACTAGGAAGCTTGAACGCGAGAGGCTTGAGATCCTTAAGCAAAGCAGCCCGCTTACTGGGGGATCTCAAGGCTTTTGAATTAGATGTGGCTGCGGTACAGGAAACTCACTATGTTTCGATGGACGATCATCGACTGCTGTCGGAACATTTCGATGTTTTTTCAGCATTTGGTGACCGTTCTGCTCGGGGAGTTTCGCTGTTAGTTAGACGCACTCTGTTAGCAAGGGTAAACGTTGTTCACGCGGATGCTGATGGCAGACTGGTCGTGGCTGATGTTGCCGTGAATAGTGCCATGTTTCGAATCGTCGCGGTTTATGCGCCCAATTCCATTCGTGAGAGGGTTTCCTTTTTCCGAGGGTTGGAGGGGTTTCTCGGTGGTTCGGAGCGGCTAATCCTAGTGGGAGATTGGAATGCCATCCTTGATCCCAGGATAGATAAGGTGGGGGGACCTAGTGGGTCGGATAGGTGTGAGACAAGTCTGTCTGATCTGATGGCACAATGCGATCTGGTCGACAGATTTCGTATCGATCACCCAGGGCGGGAGATGTGGACGTGGCTCGCTAGCGGCACTTTCCTTTCAAGTACTTACTTGGATAGATTGCTAATTAGAAGAGGCAACGTAGATTATATCTCTTGTCCCACGTTCCACTGGTTAGGCCATTCTGACCACAAGCTACTTGTGGCCAGTCTGGAGTTAGGCCCTAAGACACACAAGGTAGCTAGCTACTGGAAGTTAAATACCTCCTTACTGGAGATACGTGACTTCCGGGAGCAGCTATCTCTTAACTTTCAAAAGGGATTAGTGGGGGCGGTAACCGGGAGTAAGTGGTGGGTTAACGCCAAAGTTGGCATTAGGCGCTTTTCTGTTCAATATAGCCAACGCCTCGCCTTAAATAAGGCAGAAACAGAAAAGCGTTTAGAAACTAAGCTGGCCCGGGCGGTGGCTGGGGGGGATTCCCTAGGCATAGAACTAGCTAAGGGGGACCTGAAACGTGCGGCTAACGTGCGGTATGAAGGTCAAGTAGTTAGAGCTAGGCTAGATAGAGTGTCCAACGAAGCCGTGAATGTGGACGCGCAAGAGCGTAGAACTCCACTTCGTCGCAGCTCGGTCGGTCTCATTCGTCAAGTCAAACACCCGGAAGGACACACCCTTGTGTCGGCTCGGGAGATTTGCCGGGGATTTCGTGAGCATTTCATGGAACGGTTCACCCAACTGCCCGGACTCCGCGTCGAGGAGTTTGGCAGCTATTTAGCTGGCTCGCCCCGCCTGGAGGCGGCCCGAGCGGCTAGCTGTGATGGGCGCGTTACAGAGTGTGAGGTCTTGGCTGCACTGAAGCAGGTCGGCTACGACAAATCGCCGGGACTCGATGGTTTGCCCTATGAATTGTTCTTGAGGCTGTCGCACATCTTCGTACCTATTCTGGTCAATGTTTTCAATCACTGGTTTGAACAGGGTTCCATCCCCGGTCAAGTCACCAAGGGAGTGATCACATTGCTTCAGAAAAAGGGCCAAGATGGTGGGGAATTAGACGATTACAGGCCCATAACTCTGCTAAACACAGATTTAAAGATTTTGGCCAAAGTTCTTGCAAATCGGTTGCAGCTTGTTATCGCTGAGTTGGTCGAACCTGATCAGAATTATGCTGTGAAGGGGAGATCGATTCAAAACAACTTGCATCTGATGCGCACGATCATAGAGGGATTAGAAGACGACACCGAAGCCGCGCTGATCAATTTAGATCAGTCCAAAGCTTTTGACAGGGTCGACCATCGGTTCCTGGGATCTGTTTTAGAGGCCTCCGGTTTTACACCGGACTTCCGCAGATGGATCTCCATTTTGTATCGCGGGCCGACGGCAGTGGTGCAAGTGAATGGAATGCGATCGGAGTCTTTTGCCGTCTCTCGGTCGGTACGTCAGGGATGTCCGCTGTCTCCCCTGCTTTACGTCCTTGCCTTGGAGCCTTTTCTCCGCAGGCTTAGGATCGGGGAGCCTGGACTGGCCCTACGCGGTATTGCTCTTCCTGGCGGTGCGCGAGCCAGGGTATCCGCGTATGCCGATGATGTCACCGTGTTTGTGTCGTGCTTTCGAGACATTCTCGCGGTGACTAAGGCACTCAGAAGGTACGAAAAAGTGACAGGGGCCAAAGTCAACCTTAGCAAATCCAATGGCCTAAGGTTGGCTGCCTGGAGTGGCGCGGCTGCGCTCCCGGGCCTTTTCAACTGGACTGACGGCCCGGTTCGGATCCTCGGCGTATGGTTCGGACCCGGTCTCCAGCTTGATAAGAACTGGTCGGAAGTACAGTCTAAGGTCGAAGCGTCTGTAAGGATTTGGCTTCGAAGGGGGCTTTCCCTTAAAGGTCGGGCTGAGGCGTGCGTCACGTACGTCTTTCCGCTCATCCTTTACCGATTGGCTGTACTACCTCTGCCTGCGGACCGCCGAGCGGTTTTAACGCGTCTCCTTTTCTCGCTTTTGTGGGCAAAGGGGAAGCCGCTAGTCCGTAGACAGGTCTGTACTCAACGTCCTGATGTGGGAGGCTTGGGAATGCCCGACTTGGCGAGCCATTTGTATGCCGAGCGGTTATCATTCCTGAGCCGAACCTTGACAGAGGAGTCTGCGTGGGGCCCTGCGGTTGGAAGCGCTTTTCCTAACCTCATCCCTGACCACTTGGCCGAATGCCGACGTAAGCCAAGGAGTCAATCGCAGTTCTTCAACGAATGCCGAGCTGCGCTCAGAGTGCTGCCGGGGTCCAGTGACCTCGCCCGGTCTAGAAGGACATTCTATCGGGAGTTAGTGGTGGGGACCGCTTCGGATCCTCTTGGGGAGCGACTTGGATTGTCGGAGGGGGAGGCTCGCTCTCAGTGGAATTGGGCGCCAGGCAGGAGCTATCTCAATAATTCTGAGTTCTCTCTGACCTGGCGATTGGTTCGAAATGTGTTACCCCTCAATGACATACGATTCAAAATTGGTATGGCTATCAGCCCCTTTTGCCCACGTTGCGAGGAAGATGAAATTGAAACGGCGGAACATGCCTTTTTCACCTGCTCCAAACTTCGTGAATTTTGGACGTATGTCGGCGAGGTGACGGCTCGCATCACCCCCGATCGGGTGACGTGCTTGGATTTAGCATCCGTTGTCTTCAACATGGACCCCTTGTGGCCCAGGGAGAAACGTATGGTTTTGCTCGCGATCTTAGCCGTAGCTAGACTCGTGGTGTATACTTCTCGCTTAGAGATAGGGCGTGGGGGGGCGCCGCCTTCTTATTATGATTTGATTTCGTATTTTAAACACCAGCTTAAAATCAAAATCAAATCTGATAGAAGGAGGTTGCCTTCTCCACTTTTCGAAAGTAGGTGGATACACACCGCTAGCTTATGCGTGTTCACGCGGAATAGATTCGAGTTCGTGTTCCCTGCCTAGGCATGGCACACAGCGACCTTAAAGCATCTTTGTCGAAAAACAAAAATCCCCTTAAAAACTGACCAGTAAATTTTGGGCGCAGTCCCTATTAGCTAGTAGCGTAAATGAGCTCTTTGCCCCCAGCTTTATTTTAGGTGTCAGAACTCCTTCAGGATGCCCGCTCCCTAATTTATTTTATATCCCCGACCCGCCATAATAGTTCTTATCCTGAAGGACACCGCACATCCCGACAAACCCATCCCTCCATTTCTTTTGCCCCCTATAGAAACGCCCACTCCCAATTAGGAGCTTACTCTCTTGCTTTCGGTCTGTACCAGAAGACAGCGAGCAGCTCATACTCTAGATAGGATGGGGGGTACCTTACTAACACACCTTAATTAGCATTTTCTTTGGTTCTTTATTTTTATCATCACTTTTATTTTTATTTATTTTTGGGGGATTATTTAAGGCTTAGTTTTTTGTTCTCCCACTCCCATCATCACACATGTAAATATCTATTGTAAATAAAATTCATTGAAACACCTGGGGATATTTTAAGTAGCTTAAGTCCATAGAGTGAATGTGGTATTATGGTGACTGAAACTAGTTTCTAGGGTATTCATAGACCAAGTGGACGACCCCCGACCCCCACTTTCCCCCCCATACCCCCTTTTGGCCCTGTGCCACATCTATTTAATGTATTTTGTATATTATTTGGATAAATAAATTGATTTTCTCCCGCCTTTTAAAATCTTGACTCGTCTTGTATTTTTCTAGGCAACTCTTAGGCAATCACTTGTGATTGCCTAAGAGGAGACCAGCTACTTGGGCCCCGCCCAGTTTAAAGCTAAATCATCAGGGGACTCTCTCTGTCCCCTTAGACTAGCCCCTGTTGGGCAATTTGTCTCTTCACACCCCTCTTGGGTGGCCGCCCCTGTTGGGCGGTTCCATTGTATTAATCTTTTTGTTCCCTTCTCTTGCAGGTGTCCAACCCCCAGGCTTGACTTAAGCAGCTGGCAGGTTTCGGGTCTGACTTACGTACCTTTTGGCGACGGTCTTCCTGAATCCGAATCGGCGGGTCTCTAGCCGGGAGTTGGATGGAAGAGGGGAGGAGTGGTCCGGGCTCTGCTGCAGAGTCTTTGTCTAGCCCGGGCTCCTTTTCCGAACTGAGGCGACGGTCTCAGGTCGGGGAGGGAGCAGACCTCAAACAGCAGGACGGTCACGCCGCCATAGGCGTCGTGCCCAGTACGTCCGCCAGTGCCGCTCCCAGCACTGAAAGTAGATCAGGGTCTGCCGCCTTAGGCGGGAGCCCTGTTAGCTTGCACGCTGCTGTCCCCGGCAGCTCCACCCAGGATAGCTCAGATCCTAGAGGTGATCTGGGTCGGTGGGAACGACTCCCCACTGTACCAATCGCTCGCCGGGCTTCAACCGTCAGCCCGCCTGGTAGTAGGCGAAAAGGCCGCCTGCCTCCAGGAGTAAGAGCGACCCGGTCGGTGGAGTCCCACAAAGAAGGGGCCACCGACCCAGATCAGCCACCAGCCCACATTGACAGGGACTCTGCTCAATGCCGCAACCTGACCCAAGAACTTTTTGGCAGTGACAGCAGCATTTGCAGCGACAGCAGTGTCTGCAGCGACCACAGCCCTGTGAGCAGTCGTGGCAGTAGCAGAGACAGCAGCATGGAAGTTCTGCAGCTGACTCCAGATGGCCCGGCCAAGGCTAGCATGCGGCAGTCCAGGCCGAGGAAGATGGGGGCTGCTCGCACTGTTTTGAAGAAAGGAGCAGCGGATGTCGCTGGCAAGAGAGGAACCAAGGCGGCCACTCCGCCGGCAACAACGCCGGAAACAGCTCCAAAGGAGTGGCCGTCCCTCTCATCAACACCAGCGGAGACACCCAATTCATGGGCGATACCTCCCGGGCAGAAGACGCCGTCGCCGACGAAGGCTGTAACACCTACAACTCCGGCGCAAACCAACTCTCCTGCCCAATCACCTAAAGACCAGTGGGGACCCCAGTCGCAAAGAAGCCCGTCAGAATACCGTCGGTTGTTCGAGTCTAAGTACAAGGAACTAACCGACGGTAGCGTTATCAAAGCAGCGCCAGGAGCGGTGGAACGGCTAGCGAAGCGAATTGTTTCGCTAGTCACCATCGACTCCAGAACCAAAGGGCTGGCTGGGCTCCAGATCGAAACGGTAGGGGAGATTTTATGGTCCCTGAAAGTCCCGGCGACATATATTTGCCGTCGAGGTTTCGCAACCTGGGACCTTTTACTCCCCTCTGAACAGGAAGCAGAGAAGTTGGCCAGGGCCGACCTGAGGCATAAACATCTGATCCTCAGGCCGGAGTACTTGAGCAGGAGGAGGACACTAGTCACTGTCCTCGGCGTCCCCTGCTATATTGACTCGGAGCAACTAGGTGCAGTGATGAGTCAATATGGGGACGTCGAAGCCATAATCCCGGTCCGCGGTCCCCATAACCTAATGGTAGGGGACTACAAAATTAAAATGCGTTTGGACCGGGATGGCTTCAACAAGATACCGCCACTGCTCAAGTGCGACTCCTGGTCGATGTCTATCATCGTCGAGGGCAGGAGGCCACATTGCTGGCACTGCGAGCAGAAGGGGCATATGGCGAAAGACTGCCCAAAAAAGGCGCCAATCAAGAAGACCCCTTCTGCCGCAGCCCCGGGAGGTCCAGCGGCATCAGCAGCTCCTAAAACCGGAAAGGACGAGGAGGGTTTCACCCCAGTGGTCCGAAAGAACAAACCACAGAAGCCCTCCTCCAAAGTGCAGCCCTCTGATGTAAAAGGGATGCGGGGTCCCGCTAAGTCAATGAGCGAGGATATGCCCACCGATAAGGAGCCGCAGCAAACATCTGGCACGGCAGCGGCCACCAAACGGAAGACAGAGGCTCCCCTGTCACTACCTTCATCAACATCATCATCGTCCGACTCGGAAGGGGAGAAGATGGAGGGTGACGCTTGCCCGGCCCCGGCTCGAGAGACAGAGAAAAAGTTCACCCGGGACAGAAAGGTGGCCAAACGTGCCGTTTCACTATCAAAAGAGGCTGGGCCCCAATCCCCCGCCCCAATGTCCGTAGAGATGACTATCTCTCCTGCTCAGTCCCCCGAATCCCCAAAACCTAAACCCACCACTGAGCAGAAATCCCCTTCCCCCACTGAAACTCCCCCAGCTAGTTCCCGCTCTCTGTCTCGAAAGGAAGAGTCGGGGTCCAAAACTCCCAATGTGGCCAAACAGGCCAAGAAACAAAAAGCGTCGCCCTCTCCTACAAGAAAGGAGAAAACGAGAAAGCTCCCCTTCCTGCCAGGGGACCTCATCTGCAATGCAGATCTGCACCACGCCGCTGCCGAGCTTACGCCGCAGCAGAGAGGTGCCATCAAACCGCTGCAGCTCCTTACGAAGACCCAGGGTCTGGACACTACCAACCCGTCCAACTTCCCCGATGCTCCTTTGCTGATCACGTTCGTCAGGAAGACGAAAATTCGCCGCACGAAATCCATGTGGCGAATGATAGAAGCAGCAAAGGATGCGATCCTGGGTCTAACGTTGGTGGAAGAAGGGCACGACTCCCTCGACGATCTGAGGGATAAATGTGAAGGGAGGATCCCCATTTACGTCCACCCTTGTTTTTATAGAGCTTTAAAGTTAACCTTCCCCCTGGATGTCGGGGGCATCTCCCGAGACGGCCGCGCGTCGTCAGAATTGCTCACTGGCAATATCGGGCATGCCGTCGGCATCCTCACTGACAAAGACTTTAGGCCGCTGATTGACACTGACTAGTGCAATGGCTACGACCTTGAAACTAGGAAGCTTGAACGCGAGAGGCTTGAGATCCTTAAGCAAAGCAGCCCGCATACTGGGGGATCTCAAGGCTTTTGAATTAGATGTGGCTGCGGTACAGGAAACTCACTATGTTTCGATGGACGATCACCGACTGCTGTCGGAACATTTCGATGTTTTTTCAGCTTTTGGTGACCGTTCTGCTCGGGGAGTTTCGCTGTTAGTTAGACGCACTCTGTTAGCAAGGGTAAACGTTGTTCACGCGGATGCTGATGGCAGACTGGTCGTGGCTGATGTTGCCGTGAATAGTGCCATGTTTCGAATCGTCGCGGTTTATGCGCCCAATTCCATTCGTGAGAGGGTTTCCTTTTTCCGAGGGTTGGAGGGGTTTCTCGGAGGTTCGGAGCGGCTAATCCTAGTGGGAGATTGGAATGCCATCCTTGATCCCAGGATAGATAAGGTGGGGGGACCTAGTGGGTCGGATAGGTGTGAGACAAGTCTGTCTGATCTGATGGCACAATGCGATCTGGTCGACAGATTTCGTATCGATCACCCAGGGCGGGAGATGTGGACGTGGCTCGCTAGCGGCACTTTCCTTTCAAGTACTTACTTGGATAGATTGCTAATTAGAAGAGGCAACGTAGATTATATCTCTTGTCCCACGTTCCACTGGTTAGGCCATTATGACCACAAGCTACTTGTGGCCAGTCTGGAGTTAGGCCCTAAGACACACAAGGTAGCTAGCTACTGGAAGTTAAATACCTCCTTACTGGAGATACGTGACTTCCGGGAGCAGCTATCTCTTAACTTTCAAAAGGGATTAGTGGGGGCGGTAACCGGGAGTAAGTGGTGGGTTAACGCCAAAGTTGGCATTAGGCGCTTTTCTGTTCAATATAGCCAACGCCTCGCCTTAAATAAGGCAGAAACAGAAAAGCGTTTAGAAACTAAGCTGGCCCGGGCGGTGGCTGGGGGGGATTCCCTAGGCATAGAACTAGCTAAGGGGGACCTGAAACGTGCGGCTAACGTGCGGTATGAAGGTCAAGTAGTTAGAGCTAGGCTAGATAGAGTGTCCAACGAAGCCGTGAATGTGGACGCGCAAGAGCGTAGAACTCCACTTCGTCGCAGCTCGGTCGGTCTCATTCGTCAAGTCAAACACCCGGAAGGACACACCCTTGTGTCGGCTCGGGAGATTTGCCGGGGATTTCGTGAGCATTTCATGGAACGGTTCACCCAACTGCCCGGACTCCGCGTCGAGGAGTTTGGCAGCTATTTAGCTGGCTCGCCCCGCCTGGAGGCGGCCCGAGCGGCTAGCTGTGATGGGCGCGTTACAGAGTGTGAGGTCTTGGCTGCACTGAAGCAGGTCGGCTACGACAAATCGCCGGGACTCGATGGTTTGCCCTATGAATTGTTCTTGAGGCTGTCGCACATCTTCGTACCTATTCTGGTCAATGTTTTCAATCACTGGTTTGAACAGGGTTCCATCCCCGGTCAAGTCACCAAGGGAGTGATCACATTGCTTCAGAAAAAGGGCCAAGATGGTGGGGAATTAGACGATTACAGGCCCATAACTCTGCTAAACACAGATTTAAAGATTTTGGCCAAAGTTCTTGCAAATCGGTTGCAGCTTGTTATCGCTGAGTTGGTCGAACCTGATCAGAATTATGCTGTGAAGGGGAGATCGATTCAAAACAACTTGCATCTGATGCGCACGATCATAGAGGGATTAGAAGACGACACCGAAGCCGCGCTGATCAATTTAGATCAGTCCAAAGCTTTTGACAGGGTCGACCATCGGTTCCTGGGATCTGTTTTAGAGGCCTCCGGTTTTACACCGGACTTCCGCAGATGGATCTCCATTTTGTATCGCGGGCCGACGGCAGTGGTGCAAGTGAATGGAATGCGATCGGAGTCTTTTGCCGTCTCTCGGTCGGTACGTCAGGGATGTCCGCTGTCTCCCCTGCTTTACGTCCTTGCCTTGGAGCCTTTTCTCCGCAGGCTTAGGATCGGGGAGCCTGGACTGGCCCTACGCGGTATTGCTCTTCCTGGCGGTGCGCGAGCCAGGGTATCCGCGTATGCCGATGATGTCACCGTGTTTGTGTCGTGCTTTCGAGACATTCTCGCGGTGACTAAGGCACTCAGAAGGTACGAAAAAGTGACAGGGGCCAAAGTCAACCTTAGCAAATCCAATGGCCTAAGGTTGGCTGCCTGGAGTGGCGCGGCTGCGCTCCCGGGCCTTTTCAACTGGACTGACGGCCCGGTTCGGATCCTCGGCGTATGGTTCGGACCCGGTCTCCAGCTTGATAAGAACTGGTCGGAAGTACAGTCTAAGGTCGAAGCGTCTGTAAGGATTTGGCTTCGAAGGGGGCTTTCCCTTAAAGGTCGGGCTGAGGCGTGCGTCACGTACGTCTTTCCGCTCATCCTTTACCGATTGGCTGTACTACCTCTGCCTGCGGACCGCCGAGCGGTTTTAACGCGTCTCCTTTTCTCGCTTTTGTGGGCAAAGGGGAAGCCGCTAGTCCGTAGACAGGTCTGTACTCAACGTCCTGATGTGGGAGGCTTGGGAATGCCCGACTTGGCGAGCCATTTGTATGCCGAGCGGTTATCATTCCTGAGCCGAACCTTGACAGAGGAGTCTGCGTGGGGCCCTGCGGTTGGAAGCGCTTTTCCTAACCTCATCCCTGACCACTTGGCCGAATGCCGACGTAAGCCAAGGAGTCAATCGCAGTTCTTCAACGAATGCCGAGCTGCGCTCAGAGTGCTGCCGGGGTCCAGTGACCTCGCCCGGTCTAGAAGGACATTCTATCGGGAGTTAGTGGTGGGGACCGCTTCGGATCCTCTTGGGGAGCGACTTGGATTGTCGGAGGAGGAGGCTCGCTCTCAGTGGAATTGGGCGCCAGGCAGGAGCTATCTCAATAATTCTGAGTTCTCTCTGACCTGGCGATTGGTTCGAAATGTGTTACCCCTCAATGACATACGATTCAAAATTGGTATGGCTATCAGCCCCTTTTGCCCACGTTGCGAGGAAGATGAAATTGAAACGGCGGAACATGCCTTTTTGACCTGCTCCAAACTTCGTGAATTTTGGACGTATGTCGGCGAGGTGACGGCTCGCATCACCCCCGATCGGGTGACGTGCTTGGATTTAGCATCCGTTGTCTTCAACATGGACCCCTTGTGGCCCAGGGAGAAACGTATGGTTTTGCTCGCGATCTTAGCCGTAGCTAGACTCGTGGTGTATACTTCTCGCTTAGAGATAGGGCGTGGGGGGGTGCCGCCTTCTTATTATGATTTGATTTCGTATTTTAAACACCAGCTTAAAATCAAAATCAAATCTGATAGAAGGAGGTTGCCTTCTTCACTTTTCAAAAGTAGGTGGATACACACCGCTAGTTTATGCGTGTTCACGCGGAATAGATTCGAGTTCGTGTTCCCTGCCTAGGCATGGCACACAGCGACCTCAAAGTCTCTTTGTCGAAAAAACAACCCCTTTTTTAAAAAAAAAACTGACCAGCAAATTCTTTGGCGCAGTCCCTATTAGCTAGTAGCGTAAATGAGCTCTCTGTCCCCAGATTTATTTTAGGTGTCAGAACTCCTTCAGGATGCCCGTTCCCTAATTTATTTTATATCCCTGACCCGCCCTAAAAGTACTTATCCTGAAGGACACCGCACATCCCGACAAACCCATCCCTCCATTTCTTTTGCCCCCATAGAAACGCCCACTCCCAATTAGGAACTGACTCTCTTGCTTTCGGTTTTTACCGGAAGACAGCGAGCATTTCATACCTTAGATAGGTGGGGGGGACCCTACTAACTTATCTTAATTAGCATTTTCCTTGTTTCTTTATTTTTACCATCACTTTTATTTTTATTTATTTTGGGGGGATTATTTAAGGCTTAGTTTTTTGTTCTCCCACTCCCATAATCACACATGTACATAATCTTTGTAAATAAAATTCATTGAAACACCTGGGGATATTTTAAGTAGCTTAAGTCCATAGAGTGAATGTGGTATTATGGTGACTGAAACTAGTTTCTAGGGTATTCATAGACCAAGTGGACGACCCCCGACCCCCACTTTCCCCCCCATACCCCCTTTTTGGCCTTGTGCCACATCTATTTAATGTATTCTGTATATTATTTGGATAAATAAATTGATTTTCTCCCGCCTTTTAAAATCTTGACTCGTCTTGTATTTTTCTAGGCAACTCTTAGGCAATCACTTGTGATTGCCTAAGAGGAGACCAGCTACTTGGGCCCCGCCCAGTTTAAAGCTAAATCATCAGGGGACTCTCTCTGTCCCCTTAGACTAGCCCCTGTTGGGCAATTTGTCTCTTCACACCCCTCTTGGGTGGCCGCCCCTGTTGGGCGGTTCCATTGTATTAATCTTTTTGTTCCCTTCTCTTGCAGGTGTCCAACCCCCAGGCTTGACTTAAGCAGCTGGCAGGTTTCGGGTCTGACTTACGTACCTTTTGGCGACGGTCTTCCTGAATCCGAATCGGCGGGTCTCTAGCCGGGAGTTGGATGGAAGAGGGGAGGAGTGGTCCGGGCTCTGCTGCAGAGTCTTTGTCTAGCCCGGGCTCCTTTTCCGAACTGAGGCGACGGTCTCAGGTCGGGGAGGGAGCAGACCTCAAACAGCAGGACGGTCACGCCGCCATAGGCGTCGTGCCCAGTACGTCCGCCAGTGCCGCTCCCAGCACTGAAAGTAGATCAGGGTCTGCCGCCTTAGGCGGGAGCCCTGTTAGCTTGCACGCTGCTGTCCCCGGCAGCTCCACCCAGGATAGCTCAGATCCTAGAGGTGATCTGGGTCGGTGGGAACGACTCCCCACTGTACCAATCGCTCGCCGGGCTTCAACCGTCAGCCCGCCTGGTAGTAGGCGAAAAGGCCGCCTGCCTCCAGGAGTAAGAGCGACCCGGTCGGTGGAGTCCCACAAAGAAGGGGCCACCGACCCAGATCAGCCGCCAGCCCACATTGACAGGGACTCTGCTCAATGCCGCAACCTGACCCAAGAACTTTTTGGCAGTGACAGCAGCATTTGCAGCGACAGCAGTGTCTGCAGCGACCACAGCCCTGTGAGCAGTCGTGGCAGTAGCAGAGACAGCAGCATGGAAGTTCTGCAGCTGACTCCAGATGGCCCGGCCAAGGCTAGCATGCGGCAGTCTAGGCCGAGGAAGATGGGGGCTGCTCGCACCGTCACCAAAAAAGGAGCAGCGGATGTCGCTGGCAAGAGAGGAACCAAGGCGGCCACTCCGCCGGCAACAACGCCGGAAACAGCTCCAAAGGAGTGGCCGTCCCTCTCATCAACACCAGCGGAGACACCCAATTCATGGGCGATACCTCCCGGGCAGAAGACGCCGTCGCCGACAAAGACACCTACGGCAACTATCACTCCTGCCCAACCATCACCAAAAGACCAGTGGGGACCCCAGTCGCAAAGAAGCCCGTCAGAATACCGTCGGTTGTTCGAGTCTAAGTACAAGGAACTAACCGACGGTAGCGTTATCAAAGCAGCGCCAGGAGCGGTGGAACGGCTAGCGAAGCGAATTGTTTCGCTAGTCACCATCGACTCCAGAACCAAAGGGCTGGCTGGGGTCCAAATCGAGACAGTAGGGGAAATCCTATGGTCCCTAAAAGTCCCGGCGACATACATTTGCCGTCGAGGTTTCGCGACCTGGGACGTACTACTCCCCTCGGAACAAGAAGCGGAGAAATTGGCCAGGGCCGACCTGAGGCATAAACATCTGATCCTCAGGCCGGAGTACTTGAGCAGGAGGAGGACACTAGTCACTGTCCTCGGCGTCCCCTGCTATATTGACTCGGAGCAACTAGGTGCAGTGATGAGTCAATATGGGGACGTCGAAGCCATAATCCCGGTCCGCGGTCCCCATAACCTAATGGTAGGGGACTACAAAATTAAAATGCGTTTGGACCGGGATGGCTTCAACAAGATACCGCCACTGCTCAAGTGCGACTCCTGGTCGATGTCTATCATCGTCGAGGGCAGGAGGCCACATTGCTGGCACTGCGAGCAGAAGGGGCATATGGCGAAAGACTGCCCAAAAAAGGCGCCAATCAAGAAGACCCCTTCTGCCGCAGCCCCGGGAGGTCCAGCGGCATCAGCAGCTCCTAAAACCGGAAAAGACGAGGAGGGTTTCACCCCAGTGGTCCGAAAGAACAAACCACAGAAGCCCTCCTCCAAAGTGCAGCCCTCTGAAGTAAAAGGGATGCGGGGTCCCGCCAAGTCAATGAGCGAGGATATGCCCACCGATAAGGAGCCGCAGCAAACATCTGGCACGGCAGCGGCCACCAAACGGAAGACAGAGGCTCCCCTGTCACTACCTTCGTCAACATCTTCATCGTCCGAATCGGAAGGGGAGAAGATGGAGGGTGACGCTGGCCCGGCCCCGGCTCGAGAGACAGTGAAAAAGTTCACCCGGGATAGAAAGGTGGCCAAACGTGCCGTTTCACAAGAAAAAGAGGCTGGGCCCCAATCCCCCGCCCCGATGTCCGTAGAGATGACTATCTCTCCTGCTCAGTCCCCCGAATCCCCAAAACCTAAACCCACCACTGAGCAGAAATCCCCTTCCCCCACTGAAACTCCCCCAGCTAGTTCCCGCTCTCTGTCTCGAAAGGAAGAGTCGGGGTCCAAAACTCCCAATGTGGCCAAACAGGCCAAGAAACAAAAAGCGTCGCCCTCCCCTACAAGAAAGGAGAAGACGAGAAAGCTCCCCTTCCTGCCAGGGGACCTCATCTGCGAAGCAGATCTGCACCACGCCGCTGCCGAGCTCACGCCGCAGCAGAGAGGTGCCATCAAACCGCTGCAGCTCCTTACGAAGACCCAGGGTCTGGACACTACCAACCCGTCCAACTTCCCCGATGCTCCTTTGCTGATCACGTTCGTCAGGAAGACGAAAATTCGCCGCACGAAATCCATGTGGCGAATGATAGAAGCAGCAAAGGATGCGATCCTGGGTCTAACGTTGGTGGAAGAAGGGCACGACTCCCTCGACGATCTGAGGGATAAATGTGAAGGGAGGATCCCCATTTACGTCCACCCTTGTTTTTATAGAGCGTTAAAGTTAACCTTCCCCCTGGATGTCGGGGGCATCTCCCGAGACGGCCGCGCGTCGTCAGAATTGCTCACTGGCAATATCGGGCATGCCGTCGGCATCCTCACTGACAAAGACTTTAGGCCGCTGATTGACACTGACTAGTGCAATGGCTACGACCTTGAAACTAGGAAGCTTGAACGCGAGAGGCTTGAGATCCTTAAGCAAAGCAGCCCGCATACTGGGGGATCTCAAGGCTTTTGAATTAGATGTGGCTGCGGTACAGGAAACTCACTATGTTTCGATGGACGATCATCGACTGCTGTCGGAACATTTCGATGTTTTTTCAGCATTTGGTGACCGTTCTGCTCGGGGAGTTTCGCTGTTAGTTAGACGCACTCTGTTAGCAAGGGTAAACGTTGTTCACGCGGATGCTGATGGCAGACTGGTCGTGGCTGATGTTGCCGTGAATAGTGCCATGTTTCGAATCGTCGCGGTTTATGCGCCCAATTCCATTCGTGAGAGGGTTTCCTTTTTCCGAGGGTTGGAGGGGTTTCTCGGTGGTTCGGAGCGGCTAATCCTAGTGGGAGATTGGAATGCCATCCTTGATCCCAGGATAGATAAGGTGGGGGGACCTAGTGGGTCGGATAGGTGTGAGACAAGTCTGTCTGATCTGATGGCACAATGCGATCTGGTCGACAGATTTCGTATCGATCACCCAGGGCGGGAGATGTGGACGTGGCTCGCTAGCGGCACTTTCCTTTCAAGTACTTACTTGGATAGATTGCTAATTAGAAGAGGCAACGTAGATTATATCTCTTGTCCCACGTTCCACTGGTTAGGCCATTCTGACCACAAGCTACTTGTGGCCAGTCTGGAGTTAGGCCCTAAGACACACAAGGTAGCTAGCTACTGGAAGTTAAATACCTCCTTACTGGAGATACGTGACTTCCGGGAGCAGCTATCTCTTAACTTTCAAAAGGGATTAGTGGGGGCGGTAACCGGGAGTAAGTGGTGGGTTAACGCCAAAGTTGGCATTAGGCGCTTTTCTGTTCAATATAGCCAACGCCTCGCCTTAAATAAGGCAGAAACAGAAAAGCGTTTAGAAACTAAGCTGGCCCGGGCGGTGGCTGGGGGGGATTCCCTAGGCATAGAACTAGCTAAGGGGGACCTGAAACGTGCGGCTAACGTGCGGTATGAAGGTCAAGTAGTTAGAGCTAGGCTAGATAGAGTGTCCAACGAAGCCGTGAATGTGGACGCGCAAGAGCGTAGAACTCCACTTCGTCGCAGCTCGGTCGGTCTCATTCGTCAAGTCAAACACCCGGAAGGACACACCCTTGTGTCGGCTCGGGAGATTTGCCGGGGATTTCGTGAGCATTTCATGGAACGGTTCACCCAACTGCCCGGACTCCGCGTCGAGGAGTTTGGCAGCTATTTAGCTGGCTCGCCCCGCCTGGAGGCGGCCCGAGCGGCTAGCTGTGATGGGCGCGTTACAGAGTGTGAGGTCTTGGCTGCACTGAAGCAGGTCGGCTACGACAAATCGCCGGGACTCGATGGTTTGCCCTATGAATTGTTCTTGAGGCTGTCGCACATCTTCGTACCTATTCTGGTCAATGTTTTCAATCACTGGTTTGAACAGGGTTCCATCCCCGGTCAAGTCACCAAGGGAGTGATCACATTGCTTCAGAAAAAGGGCCAAGATGGTGGGGAATTAGACGATTACAGGCCCATAACTCTGCTAAACACAGATTTAAAGATTTTGGCCAAAGTTCTTGCAAATCGGTTGCAGCTTGTTATCGCTGAGTTGGTCGAACCTGATCAGAATTATGCTGTGAAGGGGAGATCGATTCAAAACAACTTGCATCTGATGCGCACGATCATAGAGGGATTAGAAGACGACACCGAAGCCGCGCTGATCAATTTAGATCAGTCCAAAGCTTTTGACAGGGTCGACCATCGGTTCCTGGGATCTGTTTTAGAGGCCTCCGGTTTTACACCGGACTTCCGCAGATGGATCTCTATTTTGTATCGCGGGCCGACGGCAGTGGTGCAAGTGAATGGAATGCGATCGGAGTCTTTTGCCGTCTCTCGGTCGGTACGTCAGGGATGTCCGCTGTCTCCCCTGCTTTACGTCCTTGCCTTGGAGCCTTTTCTCCGCAGGCTTAGGATCGGGGAGCCTGGACTGGCCCTACGCGGTATTGCTCTTCCTGGCGGTGCGCGAGCCAGGGTATCCGCGTATGCCGATGATGTCACCGTGTTTGTGTCGTGCTTTCGAGACATTCTCGCGGTGACTAAGGCACTCAGAAGGTACGAAAAAGTGACAGGGGCCAAAGTCAACCTTAGCAAATCCAATGGCCTAAGGTTGGCTGCCTGGAGTGGCGCGGCTGCGCTCCCGGGCCTTTTCAACTGGACTGACGGCCCGGTTCGGATCCTCGGCGTATGGTTCGGACCCGGTCTCCAGCTTGATAAGAACTGGTCGGAAGTACAGTCTAAGGTCGAAGCGTCTGTAAGGATTTGGCTTCGAAGGGGGCTTTCCCTTAAAGGTCGGGCTGAGGCGTGCGTCACGTACGTCTTTCCGCTCATCCTTTACCGATTGGCTGTACTACCTCTGCCTGCGGACCGCCGAGCGGTTTTAACGCGTCTCCTTTTCTCGCTTTTGTGGGCAAAGGGGAAGCCGCTAGTCCGTAGACAGGTCTGTACTCAACGTCCTGATGTGGGAGGCTTGGGAATGCCCGACTTGGCGAGCCATTTGTATGCCGAGCGGTTATCATTCCTGAGCCGAACCTTGACAGAGGAGTCTGCGTGGGGCCCTGCGGTTGGAAGCGCTTTTCCTAACCTCATCCCTGACCACTTGGCCGAATGCCGACGTAAGCCAAGGAGTCAATCGCAGTTCTTCAACGAATGCCGAGCTGCGCTCAGAGTGCTGCCGGGGTCCAGTGACCTCGCCCGGTCTAGAAGGACATTCTATCGGGAGTTAGTGGTGGGGACCGCTTCGGATCCTCTTGGGGAGCGACTTGGATTGTCGGAGGAGGAGGCTCGCTCTCAGTGGAATTGGGCGCCAGGCAGGAGCTATCTCAATAATTCTGAGTTCTCTCTGACCTGGCGATTGGTTCGAAATGTGTTACCCCTCAATGACATACGATTCAAAATTGGTATGGCTATCAGCCCCTTTTGCCCACGTTGCGAGGAAGATGAAATTGAAACGGCGGAACATGCCTTTTTCACCTGCTCCAAACTTCGTGAATTTTGGACGTATGTCGGCGAGGTGACGGCTCGCATCACCCCCGATCGGGTGACGTGCTTGGATTTAGCATCCGTTGTCTTCAACATGGACCCCTTGTGGCCCAGGGAGAAACGTATGGTTTTGCTCGCGATCTTAGCCGTAGCTAGACTCGTGGTGTATACTTCTCGCTTAGAGATAGGGCGTGGGGGGGTGCCGCCTTCTTATTATGATTTGATTTCGTATTTTA
Organism: Sepiola atlantica; assembly: GCA_963556195.1. NCBI lineage: Eukaryota > Metazoa > Mollusca > Cephalopoda > Sepiida > Sepiolidae > Sepiola > Sepiola atlantica. Next base: position 93,492,235 of record OY744520.1, on the reverse strand, counting down.
AACACCAGCTTAAAATCAAAATCAAATCTGATAGAAGGAGGTTGCCTTCTCCACTTTTCGAAAGTAGGTGGATACACACCGCTAGCTTATGCGTGTTCACGCGGAATAGATTCGAGTTCGTGTTCCCTGCCTAGGCATGGCACACAGCGACCTCAAAGTCTCTTTGTCGAAAAAACAACCCCTTTTTTAAAAAAAAAACTGACCAGCAAATTCTTTGGCGCAGTCCCTATTAGCTAGTAGCGTAAATGAGCTCTCTGTCCCCAGATTTATTTTAGGTGTCAGAACTCCTTCAGGATGCCCGTTCCCTAATTTATTTTATATCCCTGACCCGCCCTAAAAGTACTTATCCTGAAGGACACCGCACATCCCGTCAAACCCATCCCTCCATTTCTTTTGCCCCCATAGAAACGCCCACTCCCAATTAGGAACTGACTCTCTTGCTTTCGGTTTTTACCGGAAGACAGCGAGCATTTCATACCTTAGATAGGTGGGGGGGACCCTACTAACTTATCTTAATTAGCATTTTCCTTGTTTCTTTATTTTTACCATCACTTTTATTTTTATTTATTTTTGGGGGATTATTTAAGGCTTAGTTTTTTGTTCTCCCACTCCCATCATCACACATGTACATAATCTTTGTAAATAAAATTCATTGAAACACCTGGGGATATTTTAAGTAGCTTAAGTCCATAGAGTGAATGTGGTATTATGGTGACTGAAACTAGTTTCTAGGGTATTCATAGACCAAGTGGACGACCCCCGACCCCCATCTTCCCCCCCCATACACCCTTTTGGCCTTGTGCCACATCTAAATTTTTTGTACATGTATAAATTTTTTGGATAAATAAATTGATTTTCTCCCGCCTGTTAAAATCTTGACTCGTCTTGTATTTTTTCAGGCAACTCTTAGGCAATCACCCGTGATTGCCTAAGAGGAGACCAGCTACTTGGGCCCCGCCCAGTTTAAAGCTAAATCATCAGGGGACTCTCTCTGTCCCCTTAGACTAGCCCCTGTTGGGCAATTTGTCTCTTCACACCCCTCTTGGGTGGCCGCCCCTGTTGGGCGGTTCCATTGTATTAATCTTTTTGTTCCCTTCTCTTGCAGGTGTCCAACCCCCAGGCTTGACTTAAGCAGCTGGCAGGTTTCGGGTCTGACTTACGTACCTTTTGGCGACGGTCTTCCTGAATCCGAATCGGCGGGTCTCTAGCCGGGAGTTGGATGGAAGAGGGGAGGAGTGGTCCGGGCTCTGCTGCAGAGTCTTTGTCTAGCCCGGGCTCCTTTTCCGAACTGAGGCGACGGTCTCAGGTCGGGGAGGGAGCAGACCTCAAACAGCAGGACGGTCACGCCGCCATAGGCGTCGTGCCCAGTACGTCCGCCAGTGCCGCTCCCAGCACTGAAAGTAGATCAGGGTCTGCCGCCTTAGGCGGGAGCCCTGTTAGCTTGCACGCTGCTGTCCCCGGCAGCTCCACCCAGGATAGCTCAGATCCTAGAGGTGATCTGGGTCGGTGGGAACGACTCCCCACTGTACCAATCGCTCGCCGGGCTTCAACCGTCAGCCCGCCTGGTAGTAGGCGAAAAGGCCGCCTGCCTCCAGGAGTAAGAGCGACCCGGTCGGTGGAGTCCCACAAAGAAGGGGCCACCGACCCAGATCAGCCGCCAGCCCACATTGACAGGGACTCTGCTCAATGCCGCAACCTCACCCAAGAACTCTTTGGAAGTGACAGCAGCATTTGCAGCGACAGCAGTGTCTGCAGCGACCACAGCCCTGTGAGCAGTCGTGGCAGTAGCAGAGACAGCAGCATGGAAGTTCTGCAGCTGACTCCAGATGGCCCGGCCAAGGCTAGCATGCGGCAGTCTAGGCCGAGGAAGATGGGGGCGGCTCGCACCGTCACCAAAAAGGAGCAGCGGATGTCGCTGGCAAGAGAGGAACCAAGGCGGCCACTCCGCCGGCAACAACGCCGGAAACAGCTCCAAAGGAGTGGCCGTCCCTCTCATCAACACCAGCGGAGACACCCAATTCATGGGCGATACCTCCCGGGCAGAAGACGCCGTCGCCGACGAAGGCTGTAACACCTACAACTCCGGCGCAAACCAACTCTCCTGCCCAATCACCTAAAGACCAGTGGGGACCCCAGTCGCAAAGAAGCCCGTCAGAATACCGTCGGTTGTTCGAGTCTAAGTACAAGGAACTAACCGACGGTAGCGTTATCAAAGCAGCGCCAGGAGCGGTGGAACGGCTAGCGAAGCGAATTGTTTCGCTAGTCACCATCGACTCCAGAACCAAAGGGCTGGCTGGGCTCCAGATCGAAACGGTAGGGGAGATTTTATGGTCCCTGAAAGTCCCGGCGACATATATTTGCCGTCGAGGTTTCGCAACCTGGGACCTTTTACTCCCCTCTGAACAGGAAGCAGAGAAGTTGGCCAGGGCCGACCTGAGGCATAAACATCTGATCCTCAGGCCGGAGTACTTGAGCAGGAGGAGGACACTAGTCACTGTCCTCGGCGTCCCCTGCTATATTGACTCGGAGCAACTAGGTGCAGTGATGAGTCAATATGGGGACGTCGAAGCCATAATCCCGGTCCGCGGTCCCCATAACCTAATGGTAGGGGACTACAAAATTAAAATGCGTTTGGACCGGAATGGCTTCAACAAGATACCGCCACTGCTCAAGTGCGACTCCTGGTCGATGTCTATCATCGTCGAGGGCAGGAGGCCACATTGCTGGCACTGCGAGCAGAAGGGGCATATGGCGAAAGACTGCCCAAAAAAGGCGCCAATCAAGAAGACCCCTTCTGCCGCAGCCCCGGGAGGTCCAGCGGCATCAGCAGCTCCTAACACCGGAAAAGACGAGGAGGGTTTCACCCCAGTGGTCCGAAAGAACAAACCACAGAAGCCCTCTTCCAAAGTGCAGCCCTCTGAAGTAAAAGGGATGCGGGGTCCCGCTAAGTCAATGAGCGTGGATATGCCCACCGATAAGGAGCCGCAGCAAACATCTAGCACGGCAGCGGCCACGAAACGAAAAACCGAGGTTCCCCTGTCACTACCTTCGTCAACATCTTCATCGTCCGAATCGGAAGGGGAGAAGATGGAGGGTGACGCTGGCCCGGCCCCGGCTCGAGAGACAGTGAAAAAGTTCACCCGGGACAGAAAGGTGGCCAAACGTGCCGTTTCACAAGAAAAAGAGGCTGGGCCCCAATCCCCCGCCCCGATGTCCGTAGAGATGACTATCTCTCCTGCTCAGTCCCCCGAATCCCCAAAACCTAAACCCACCACTGAGCAGAAATCCCCTTCCCCCACTGAAACTCCCCCAGCTAGTTCCCGCTCTCTGTCTCGAAAGGAAGAGTCGGGGTCCAAAACTCCCAATGTGGCCAAACAGGCCAAGAAACAAAAAGCGTCGCCCTCCCCTACAAGAAAGGAGAAGACGAGAAAGCTCCCCTTCCTGCCAGGGGACCTCATCTGCGAAGCAGATCTGCACCACGCCGCTGCCGAGCTCACGCCGCAGCAGAGAGGTGCCATCAAACCGCTGCAGCTCCTTACGAAGACCCAGGGTCTGGACACTACCAACCCGTCCAACTTCCCCGATGCTCCTTTGCTGATCACGTTCGTCAGGAAGACGAAAATTCGCCGCACGAAATCCATGTGGCGAATGATAGAAGCAGCAAAGGATGCGATCCTGGGTCTAACGTTGGTGGAAGAAGGGCACGACTCCCTCGACGATCTGAGGGATAAATGTGAAGGGAGGATCCCCATTTACGTCCACCCTTGTTTTTATAGAGCGTTAAAGTTAACCTTCCCCCTGGATGTCGGGGGCATCTCCCGAGACGGCCGCGCGTCGTCAGAATTGCTCACTGGCAATATCGGGCATGCCGTCGGCATCCTCACTGACAAAGACTTTAGGCCGCTGATTGACACTGACTAGTGCAATGGCTACGACCTTGAAACTAGGAAGCTTGAACGCGAGAGGCTTGAGATCCTTAAGCAAGGCAGCCCGCATACTGGGGGATCTCAAGGCTCTTGAATTAGATGTGGCTGCGGTACAGGAAACTCACTATGTTTCGATGGACGATCACCGACTGCTGTCGGAACATTTCGATGTTTTTTCAGCTTTTGGTGACCGTTCTGCTCGGGGAGTTTCGCTGTTAGTTAGACGCACTCTGTTAGCAAGGGTAAACGTTGTTCACGCGGATGCTGATGGCAGACTGGTCGTGGCTGATGTTGCCGTGAATAGTGCCATGTTTCGAATCGTCGCGGTTTATGCGCCCAATTCCATTCGTGAGAGGGTTTCCTTTTTCCGGGGGTTGGAGGGGTTTCTCGGTGGTTCGGAGCGGCTAATCCTAGTGGGAGATTGGAATGCCATCCTTGATCCCAGGATAGATAAGGTGGGGGGACCTAGTGGGTCGGATAGGTGTGAGACAAGTCTGTCTGATCTGATGGCACAATGCGATCTGGTCGACAGATTTCGTATCGATCACCCAGGGCGGGAGATGTGGACGTGGCTCGCTAGCGGCACTTTCCATTCAAGTTCTTACTTGGATAGATTGCTAATTAGAAGAGGCAACGTAGATTATATCTCTTGTCCCACGTTCCACTGGTTAGGCCATTCTGACCACAAGTTACTTGTGGCCAGTCTGGAGTTAGCCCCTAAGACACACAAGGTAGCTAGCTACTGGAAGTTAAATACCTCCTTACTGGAGATACGTGACTTCCGGGAGCAGCTATCTCTTAACTTTCAAAAGGGATTAGTGGGGGCGGTAACCGGGAGTAAGTGGTGGGTTAACGCCAAAGTTGGCATTAGGCGCTTTTCTGTTCAATATAGCCAACGCCTCGCCCTAAATAAGGCAGAAACAGAAAAGCGTTTAGAAAATAAGCTGGCCCGGGCGGTGGCTGGGGGGGATTCCCTAGGCATAGAGCTAGCTAAGGGGGACCTGAAACGTGCGGCTAACGTGCGGTATGAGGGTCAAGTAGTTAGAGCTAGGCTAGATAGAGTGTCCAACGAAGCCGTGAATGTGGACGCGCAAGAGCGTAGAACTCCACTTCGTCGCAGCTCGGTCGGTCTCATTCGTCAAGTCAAACACCCGGAAGGACACACCCTTGTGTCGGCTCGGGAGATTTGCCGGGGATTTCGTGAGCATTTCATGGAACGGTTCACCCAACTGCCCGGACTCCGCGTCGAGGAGTTTGGCAGCTATTTAGCTGGCTCGCCCCGCCTGGAGGCGGCCCGAGCGGCTAGCTGTGATGGGCGCGTTACAGAGTGTGAGGTCTTGGCTGCACTGAAGCAGGTCGGCTACGACAAATCGCCGGGACTCGATGGTTTGCCCTATGAATTGTTCTTGAGGCTGTCGCACATCTTCGTACCTATTCTGGTCAATGTTTTCAATCACTGGTTTGAACAGGGTTCCATCCCCGGTCAAGTCACCAAGGGAGTGATCACATTGCTTCAGAAAAAGGGCCAAGATGGTGGGGAATTAGACGATTACAGGCCCATAACTCTGCTAAACACAGATTTAAAGATTTTGGCCAAAGTTCTTGCAAATCGGTTGCAGCTTGTTATCGCTGAGTTGGTCGAACCTGATCAGAATTATGCTGTGAAGGGGAGATCGATTCAAAACAACTTGCATCTGATGCGCACGATCATAGAGGGATTAGAAGACGACACCGAAGCCGCGCTGATCAATTTAGATCAGTCCAAAGCTTTTGACAGGGTCGACCATCGGTTCCTGGGATCTGTTTTAGAGGCCTCCGGTTTTACACCGGACTTCCGCAGATGGATCTCCATTTTGTATCGCGGGCCGACGGCAGTGGTGCAAGTGAATGGAATGCGATCGGAGTCTTTTGCCGTCTCTCGGTCGGTACGTCAGGGATGTCCGCTGTCTCCCCTGCTTTACGTCCTTGCCTTGGAGCCTTTTCTCCGCAGGCTTAGGATCGGGGAGCCTGGACTGGCCCTACGCGGTATTGCTCTTCCTGGCGGTGCGCGAGCCAGGGTATCCGCGTATGCCGATGATGTCACCGTGTTTGTGTCGTGCTTTCGAGACATTCTCGCGGTGACTAAGGCACTCAGAAGGTACGAAAAAGTGACAGGGGCCAAAGTCAACCTTAGCAAATCCAATGGCCTAAGGTTGGCTGCCTGGAGTGGCGCGGCTGCGCTCCCGGGCCTTTTCAACTGGACTGACGGCCCGGTTCGGATCCTCGGCGTATGGTTCGGACCCGGTCTCCAGCTTGATAAGAACTGGTCGGAAGTACAGTCTAAGGTCGAAGCGTCTGTAAGGATTTGGCTTCGAAGGGGGCTTTCCCTTAAAGGTCGGGCTGAGGCGTGCGTCACGTACGTCTTTCCGCTCATCCTTTACCGATTGGCTGTACTACCTCTGCCTGCGGACCGCCGAGCGGTTTTAACGCGTCTCCTTTTCTCGCTTTTGTGGGCAAAGGGGAAGCCGCTAGTCCGTAGACAGGTCTGTACTCAACGTCCTGATGTGGGAGGCTTGGGAATGCCCGACTTGGCGAGCCATTTGTATGCCGAGCGGTTATCATTCCTGAGCCGAACCTTGACAGAGGAGTCTGCGTGGGGCCCTGCGGTTGGAAGCGCTTTTCCTAACCTCATCCTTGACCACTTGGCCGAATGCCGACGTAAGCCAAGGAGTCAATCGCAGTTCTTCAACGAATGCCGAGCTGCGCTCAGAGTGCTGCCGGGGTCCAGTGACCTCGCCCGGTCTAGAAGGACATTCTATCGGGAGTTAGTGGTGGGGACCGCTTCGGATCCTCTTGGGGAGCGACTTGGATTGTCGGAGGAGGAGGCTCGCTCTCAGTGGAATTGGGCGCCAGGCAGGAGCTATCTCAATAATTCTGAGTTCTCTCTGACCTGGCGATTGGTTCGAAATGTGTTACCCCTCAATGACATACGATTCAAAATTGGTATGGCTATCAGCCCCTTTTGCCCACGTTGCGAGGAAGATGAAATTGAAACGGCGGAACATGCCTTTTTCACCTGCTCCAAACTTCGTGAATTTTGGACGTATGTCGGCGAGGTGACGGCTCGCATCACCCCCGATCGGGTGACGTGCTTGGATTTAGCATCCGTTGTCTTCAACATGGACCCCTTGTGGCCCAGGGAGAAACGTATGGTTTTGCTCGCGATCTTAGCCGTAGCTAGACTCGTGGTGTATACTTCTCGCTTAGAGATAGGGCGTGGGGGGGTGCCGCCTTCTTATTATGATTTGATTTCGTATTTTAAACACCAGCTTAAAATCAAAATCAAATCTGATAGAAGGAGGTTGCCTTCTTCACTTTTCAAAAGTAGGTGGATACACACCGCTAGTTTATGCGTGTTCACGCGGAATAGATTCGAGTTCGTGTTCCCTGCCTAGGCATGGCACACAGCGACCTTAAAGCATCTTTGTCGAAAAACAAAAATCCCCTTAAAAACTGACCAGTAAATTTTGGGCGCAGTCCCTATTAGCTAGTAGCGTAAATGAGCTCTTTGCCCCCAGCTTTATTTTAGGTGTCAGAACTCCTTCAGGATGCCCGCTCCCTAATTTATTTTATATCCCCGACCCGCCATAATAGTTCTTATCCTGAAGGACACCGCACATCCCGACAAACCCATCCCTCCATTTCTTTTGCCCCCATAGAAACGCCCACTCCCAATTAGGAGCTTACTCTCTTGCTTTCGGTCTGTACCAGAAGACAGCGAGCAGCTCATACTCTAGATAGGATGGGGGGTACCTTACTAACACACCTTAATTAGCATTTTCTTTGGTTCTTTATTTTTATCATCACTTTTATTTTTATTTATTTTTGGGGGATTATTTAAGGCTTAGTTTTTTGTTCTCCCACTCCCATCATCACACATGTAAATATCTATTGTAAATAAAATTCATTGAAACACCTGGGGATATTTTAAGTAGCTTAAGTCCATAGAGTGAATGTGGTATTGTGGTGACTGAAACTAGTTTTTAGGGTATTCATAGACCAAGTGGACGACCCCCGACCCCCATCTTCCCCCCCATACCCCTTTTTGGCCTTGTGCCACATCTGATTATTTATGTACAAATTTTTGGATAAATAAATTGATTTTCTCCCGCCTGTTAAAATCATTGACTTGTCTTCGATTTTTTCAGGCAACTCTTAGGCAATCACTTGTGATTGCCTAAGAGGAGACCAGCTACTTGGGCCCCGCCCAGTTTAAAGCTAAATCATCAGGGGACTCTCTCTGTCCCCTTAGACTAGCCCCTGTTGGGCAATTTGTCTCTTCACACCCCTCTTGGGTGGCCGCCCCTGTTGGGCGGTTCCATTGTATTAATCTTTTTGTTCCCTTCTCTTGCAGGTGTCCAACCCCCAGGCTTGACTTAAGCAGCTGGCAGGTTTCGGGTCTGACTTACGTACCTTTTGGCGACGGTCTTCCTGAATCCGAATCGGCGGGTCTCTAGCCGGGAGTTGGATGGAAGAGGGGAGGAGTGGTCCGGGCTCTGCTGCAGAGTCTTTGTCTAGCCCGGGCTCCTTTTCCGAACTGAGGCGACGGTCTCAGGTCGGGGAGGGAGCAGACCTCAAACAGCAGGACGGTCACGCCGCCATAGGCGTCGTGCCCAGTACGTCCGCCAGTGCCGCTCCCAGCACTGAAAGTAGATCAGGGTCTGCCGCCTTAGGCGGGAGCCCTGTTAGCTTGCACGCTGCTGTCCCCGGCAGCTCCACCCAGGATAGCTCAGATCCTAGAGGTGATCTGGGTCGGTGGGAACGACTCCCCACTGTACCAATCGCTCGCCGGGCTTCAACCGTCAGCCCGCCTGGTAGTAGGCGAAAAGGCCGCCTGCCTCCAGGAGTAAGAGCGACCCGGTCGGTGGAGTCCCACAAAGAAGGGGCCACCGACCCAGATCAGCCACCAGCCCACATTGACAGGGACTCTGCTCAATGCCGCAACCTGACCCAAGAACTTTTTGGCAGTGACAGCAGCATTTGCAGCGACAGCAGTGTCTGCAGCGACCACAGCCCTGTGAGCAGTCGTGGCAGTAGCAGAGACAGCAGCATGGAAGTTCTGCAGCTGACTCCAGTTGGTCCGGCCAAGGCTAGCATGCGGCAGTCTAGGCCGAGGAAGATGGGGGCTGCTCGCACCGTCACCAAAAAAGGAGCAGCGGATGTCGCTGGCAAGAGAGGAACCAAGGCGGCCACTCCGCCGGCAACAACGCCGGAAACAGCTCCAAAGGAGTGGCCGTCCCTCTCATCAACACCAGCGGAGACACCCAATTCATGGGCGATACCTCCCGGGCAGAAGACGCCATCGCCGACGAAGGCTGTAACACCTACAACTCCGGCGCAAACCAACTCTCCTGCCCAATCACCTAAAGACCAGTGGGGACCCCAGTCGCAAAGAAGCCCGTCAGAATACCGTCGGTTGTTCGAGTCTAAGTACAAGGAACTAACCGACGGTAGCGTTATCAAAGCAGCGCCAGGAGCGGTGGAACGGCTAGCGAAGCGAATTGTTTCGCTAGTCACCATCGACTCCAGAACCAAAGGGCTGGCTGGGCTCCAGATCGAAACGGTAGGGGAGATTTTATGGTCCCTGAAAGTCCCGGCGACATATATTTGCCGTCGAGGTTTCGCAACCTGGGACCTTTTACTCCCCTCTGAACAGGAAGCAGAGAAGTTGGCCAGGGCCGACCTGAGGCATAAACATCTGATCCTCAGGCCGGAGTACTTGAGCAGGAGGAGGACACTAGTCACTGTCCTCGGCGTCCCCTGCTATATTGACTCGGAGCAACTAGGTGCAGTGATGAGTCAATATGGGGACGTCGAAGCCATAATCCCGGTCCGCGGTCCCCATAACCTAATGGTAGGGGACTACAAAATTAAAATGCGTTTAGACCGGGATGGCTTCAACAAGATACCGCCACTGCTCAAGTGCGACTCCTGGTCGATGTCTATCATCGTCGAGGGCAGGAGGCCACATTGCTGGCACTGCGAGCAGAAGGGGCATATGGCGAAAGACTGCCCAAAAAAGGCGCCAATCAAGAAGACCCCTTCTGCCGCAGCCCCGGGAGGTCCAGCGGCATCAGCAGCTCCTAACACCGGAAAAGACGAGGAGGGTTTCACCCCAGTGGTCCGAAAGAACAAACCACAGAAGCCCTCTTCCAAAGTGCAGCCCTCTGAAGTAAAAGGGATGCGGGGTCCCGCTAAGTCAATGAGCGTGGATATGCCCACCGATAAGGAGCCGCAGCAAACATCTAGCACGGCAGCGGCCACGAAACGAAAAACCGAGGTTCCCCTGTCACTACCTTCGTCAACATCTTCATCGTCCGAATCGGAAGGGGAGAAGATGGAGGGTGACGCTGGCCCGGCCCCGGCTCGAGAGACAGTGAAAAAGTTCACCCGGGATAGAAAGGTGGCCAAACGTGCCGTTTCACAAGAAAAAGAGGCTGGGCCCCAATCCCCCGCCCCGATGTCCGTAGAGATGACTATCTCTCCTGCTCAGTCCCCCGAATCCCCAAAACCTAAACCCACCACTGAGCAGAAATCCCCTTCCCCCACTGAAACTCCCCCAGCTAGTTCCCGCTCTCTGTCTCGAAAGGAAGAGTCGGGGTCCAAAACTCCCAATGTGGCCAAACAGGCCAAGAAACAAAAAGCGTCGCCCTCCCCTACAAGAAAGGAGAAGACGAGAAAGCTCCCCTTCCTGCCAGGGGACCTCATCTGCGAAGCAGATCTGCACCACGCCGCTGCCGAGCTCACGCCGCAGCAGAGAGGTGCCATCAAACCGCTGCAGCTCCTTACGAAGACCCAGGGTCTGGACACTACCAACCCGTCCAACTTCCCCGATGCTCCTTTGCTGATCACGTTCGTCAGGAAGACGAAAATTCGCCGCACGAAATCCATGTGGCGAATGATAGAAGCAGCAAAGGATGCGATCCTGGGTCTAACGTTGGTGGAAGAAGGGCACGACTCCCTCGACGATCTGAGGGATAAATGTGAAGGGAGGATCCCCATTTACGTCCACCCTTGTTTTTATAGAGCGTTAAAGTTAACCTTCCCCCTGGATGTCGGGGGCATCTCCCGAGACGGCCGCGCGTCGTCAGAATTGCTCACTGGCAATATCGGGCATGCCGTCGGCATCCTCACTGACAAAGACTTTAGGCCGCTGATTGACACTGACTAGTGCAATGGCTACGACCTTGAAACTAGGAAGCTTGAACGCGAGAGGCTTGAGATCCTTAAGCAAAGCAGCCCGCATACTGGGGGATCTCAAGGCTTTTGAATTAGATGTGGCTGCGGTACAGGAAACTCACTATGTTTCGATGGACGATCACCGACTGCTGTCGGAACATTTCGATGTTTTTTCAGCTTTTGGTGACCGTTCTGCTCGGGGAGTTTCGCTGTTAGTTAGACGCACTCTGTTAGCAAGGGTAAACGTTGTTCACGCGGATGCTGATGGCAGACTGGTCGTGGCTGATGTTGCCGTGAATAGTGCCATGTTTCGAATCGTCGCGGTTTATGCGCCCAATTCCATTCGTGAGAGGGTTTCCTTTTTCCGAGGGTTGGAGGGGTTTCTCGGTGGTTCGGAGCGGCTAATCCTAGTGGGAGATTGGAATGCCATCCTTGATCCCAGGATAGATAAGGTGGGGGGACCTAGTGGGTCGGATAGGTGTGAGACAAGTCTGTCTGATCTGATGGCACAATGCGATCTGGTCGACAGATTTCGTATCGATCACCCAGGGCGGGAGATGTGGACGTGGCTCGCTAGCGGCACTTTCCTTTCAAGTACTTACTTGGATAGATTGCTAATTAGAAGAGGCAACGTAGATTATATCTCTTGTCCCACGTTCCACTGGTTAGGCCATTCTGACCACAAGCTACTTGTGGCCAGTCTGGAGTTAGGCCCTAAGACACATAAGGTAGCTAGCTACTGGAAGTTAAATACCTCCTTACTGGAGATACGTGACTTCCGGGAGCAGCTATCTCTTAACTTTCAAAAGGGATTAGTGGGGGCGGTAACCGGGAGTAAGTGGTGGGTTAACGCCAAAGTTGGCATTAGGCGCTTTTCTGTTCAATATAGCCAACGCCTCGCCTTAAATAAGGCAGAAACAGAAAAGCGTTTAGAAACTAAGCTGGCCCGGGCGGTGGCTGGGGGGGATTCCCTAGGCATAGAACTAGCTAAGGGGGACCTGAAACGTGCGGCTAACGTGCGGTATGAAGGTCAAGTAGTTAGAGCTAGGCTAGATAGAGTGTCCAACGAAGCCGTGAATGTGGACGCGCAAGAGCGTAGAACTCCACTTCGTCGCAGCTCGGTCGGTCTCATTCGTCAAGTCAAACACCCGGAAGGACACACCCTTGTGTCGGCTCGGGAGATTTGCCGGGGATTTCGTGAGCATTTCATGGAACGGTTCACCCAACTGCCCGGACTCCGCGTCGAGGAGTTTGGCAGCTATTTAGCTGGCTCGCCCCGCCTGGAGGCGGCCCGAGCGGCTAGCTGTGATGGGCGCGTTACAGAGTGTGAGGTCTTGGCTGCACTGAAGCAGGTCGGCTACGACAAATCGCCGGGACTCGATGGTTTGCCCTATGAATTGTTCTTGAGGCTGTCGCACATCTTCGTACCTATTCTGGTCAATGTTTTCAATCACTGGTTTGAACAGGGTTCCATCCCCGGTCAAGTCACCAAGGGAGTGATCACATTGCTTCAGAAAAAGGGCCAAGATGGTGGGGAATTAGACGATTACAGGCCCATAACTCTGCTAAACACAGATTTAAAGATTTTGGCCAAAGTTCTTGCAAATCGGTTGCAGCTTGTTATCGCTGAGTTGGTCGAACCTGATCAGAATTATGCTGTGAAGGGGAGATCGATTCAAAACAACTTGCATCTGATGCGCACGATCATAGAGGGATTAGAAGACGACACCGAAGCCGCGCTGATCAATTTAGATCAGTCCAAAGCTTTTGACAGGGTCGACCATCGGTTCCTGGGATCTGTTTTAGAGGCCTCCGGTTTTACACCGGACTTCCGCAGATGGATCTCCATTTTGTATCGCGGGCCGACGGCAGTGGTGCAAGTGAATGGAATGCGATCGGAGTCTTTTGCCGTCTCTCGGTCGGTACGTCAGGGATGTCCGCTGTCTCCCCTGCTTTACGTCCTTGCCTTGGAGCCTTTTCTCCGCAGGCTTAGGATCGGGGAGCCTGGACTGGCCCTACGCGGTATTGCTCTTCCTGGCGGTGCGCGAGCCAGGGTATCCGCGTATGCCGATGATGTCACCGTGTTTGTGTCGTGCTTTCGAGACATTCTCGCGGTGACTAAGGCACTCAGAAGGTACGAAAAAGTGACAGGGGCCAAAGTCAACCTTAGCAAATCCAATGGCCTAAGGTTGGCTGCCTGGAGTGGCGCGGCTGCGCTCCCGGGCCTTTTCAACTGGACTGACGGCCCGGTTCGGATCCTCGGCGTATGGTTCGGACCCGGTCTCCAGCTTGATAAGAACTGGTCGGAAGTACAGTCTAAGGTCGAAGCGTCTGTAAGGATTTGGCTTCGAAGGGGGCTTTCCCTTAAAGGTCGGGCTGAGGCGTGCGTCACGTACGTCTTTCCGCTCATCCTTTACCGATTGGCTGTACTACCTCTGCCTGCGGACCGCCGAGCGGTTTTAACGCGTCTCCTTTTCTCGCTTTTGTGGGCAAAGGGGAAGCCGCTAGTCCGTAGACAGGTCTGTACTCAACGTCCTGATGTGGGAGGCTTGGGAATGCCCGACTTGGCGAGCCATTTGTATGCCGAGCGGTTATCATTCCTGAGCCGAACCTTGACAGAGGAGTCTGCGTGGGGCCCTGCGGTTGGAAGCGCTTTTCCTAACCTCATCCCTGACCACTTGGCCGAATGCCGACGTAAGCCAAGGAGTCAATCGCAGTTCTTCAACGAATGCCGAGCTGCGCTCAGAGTGCTGCCGGGGTCCAGTGACCTCGCCCGGTCTAGAAGGACATTCTATCGGGAGTTAGTGGTGGGGACCGCTTCGGATCCTCTTGGGGAGCGACTTGGATTGTCGGAGGAGGAGGCTCGCTCTCAGTGGAATTGGGCGCCAGGCAGGAGCTATCTCAATAATTCTGAGTTCTCTCTGACCTGGCGATTGGTTCGAAATGTGTTACCCCTCAATGACATACGATTCAAAATTGGTATGGCTATCAGCCCCTTTTGCCCACGTTGCGAGGAAGATGAAATTGAAACGGCGGAACATGCCTTTTTCACCTGCTCCAAACTTCGTGAATTTTGGACGTATGTCGGCGAGGTGACGGCTCGCATCACCCCCGATCGGGTGACGTGCTTGGATTTAGCATCCGTGGTCTTCAACATGGACCCCTTGTGGCCCAGGGAGAAACGTATGGTTTTGCTCGCGATCTTAGCCGTAGCTAGACTCGTGGTGTATACTTCTCGCTTAGAGATAGGGCGTGGGGGGGCGCCGCCTTCTTATTATGATTTGATTTCGTATTTTAAACACCAGCTTAAAATCAAAATCAAATCTGATAGAAGGAGGTTGCCTTCTCCACTTTTCAAAAGTAGGTGGATACACACCGCTAGCTTATGCGTGTTCACGCGGAATAGATTCGAGTTCGTGTTCCCTGCCTAGGCATGGCACACAGCGACCTTAAAGCATCTTTGTCGAAAAACAAAAATCCCCTTAAAAACTGACCAGTAAATTTTGGGCGCAGTCCCTATTAGCTAGTAGCGTAAATGAGCTCTTTGCCCCCAGCTTTATTTTAGGTGTCAGAACTCCTTCAGGATGCCCGCTCCCTAATTTATTTTATATCCCCGACCCGCCATAATAGTTCTTATCCTGAAGGACACCGCACATCCCGACAAACCCATCCCTCCATTTCTTTTGCCCCCATAGAAACGCCCACTCCCAATTAGGAGCTTACTCTCTTGCTTTCGGTCTGTACCAGAAGACAGCGAGCAGCTCATACTCTAGATAGGATGGGGGGTACCTTACTAACACACCTTAATTAGCATTTTCTTTGGTTCTTTATTTTTATCATCACTTTTATTTTTATTTATTTTTGGGGGATTATTTAAGGCTTAGTTTTTTGTTCTCCCACTCCCATCATCACACATGTAAATATCTATTGTAAATAAAATTCATTGAAACACCTGGGGATATTTTAAGTAGCTTAAGTCCATAGAGTGAATGTGGTATTGTGGTGACTGAAACTAGTTTTTAGGGTATTCATAGACCAAGTGGACGACCCCCGACCCCCATCTTCCCCCCCATACCCCTTTTTGGCCTTGTGCCACATCTGATTATTTATGTACAAATTTTTGGATAAATAAATTGATTTTCTCCCGCCTGTTAAAATCATTGACTTGTCTTCGATTTTTTCAGGCAACTCTTAGGCAATCACTTGTGATTGCCTAAGAGGAGACCAGCTACTTGGGCCCCGCCCAGTTTAAAGCTAAATCATCAGGGGACTCTCTCTGTCCCCTTAGACTAGCCCCTGTTGGGCAATTTGTCTCTTCACACCCCTCTTGGGTGGCCGCCCCTGTTGGGCGGTTCCATTGTATTAATCTTTTTGTTCCCTTCTCTTGCAGGTGTCCAACCCCCAGGCTTGACTTAAGCAGCTGGCAGGTTTCGGGTCTGACTTACGTACCTTTTGGCGACGGTCTTCCTGAATCCGAATCGGCGGGTCTCTAGCCGGGAGTTGGATGGAAGAGGGGAGGAGTGGTCCGGGCTCTGCTGCAGAGTCTTTGTCTAGCCCGGGCTCCTTTTCCGAACTGAGGCGACGGTCTCAGGTCGGGGAGGGAGCAGACCTCAAACAGCAGGACGGTCACGCCGCCATAGGCGTCGTGCCCAGTACGTCCGCCAGTGCCGCTCCCAGCACTGAAAGTAGATCAGGGTCTGCCGCCTTAGGCGGGAGCCCTGTTAGCTTGCACGCTGCTGTCCCCGGCAGCTCCACCCAGGATAGCTCAGATCCTAGAGGTGATCTGGGTCGGTGGGAACGACTCCCCACTGTACCAATCGCTCGCCGGGCTTCAACCGTCAGCCCGCCTGGTAGTAGGCGAAAAGGCCGCCTGCCTCCAGGAGTAAGAGCGACCCGGTCGGTGGAGTCCCACAAAGAAGGGGCCACCGACCCAGATCAGCCACCAGCCCACATTGACAGGGACTCTGCTCAATGCCGCAACCTGACCCAAGAACTTTTTGGCAGTGACAGCAGCATTTGCAGCGACAGCAGTGTCTGCAGCGACCACAGCCCTGTGAGCAGTCGTGGCAGTAGCAGAGACAGCAGCATGGAAGTTCTGCAGCTGACTCCAGTTGGTCCGGCCAAGGCTAGCATGCGGCAGTCTAGGCCGAGGAAGATGGGGGCTGCTCGCACCGTCACCAAAAAAGGAGCAGCGGATGTCGCTGGCAAGAGAGGAACCAAGGCGGCCACTCCGCCGGCAACAACGCCGGAAACAGCTCCAAAGGAGTGGCCGTCCCTCTCATCAACACCAGCGGAGACACCCAATTCATGGGCGATACCTCCCGGGCAGAAGACGCCATCGCCGACGAAGGCTGTAACACCTACAACTCCGGCGCAAACCAACTCTCCTGCCCAATCACCTAAAGACCAGTGGGGACCCCAGTCGCAAAGAAGCCCGTCAGAATACCGTCGGTTGTTCGAGTCTAAGTACAAGGAACTAACCGACGGTAGCGTTATCAAAGCAGCGCCAGGAGCGGTGGAACGGCTAGCGAAGCGAATTGTTTCGCTAGTCACCATCGACTCCAGAACCAAAGGGCTGGCTGGGCTCCAGATCGAAACGGTAGGGGAGATTTTATGGTCCCTGAAAGTCCCGGCGACATATATTTGCCGTCGAGGTTTCGCAACCTGGGACCTTTTACTCCCCTCTGAACAGGAAGCAGAGAAGTTGGCCAGGGCCGACCTGAGGCATAAACATCTGATCCTCAGGCCGGAGTACTTGAGCAGGAGGAGGACACTAGTCACTGTCCTCGGCGTCCCCTGCTATATTGACTCGGAGCAACTAGGTGCAGTGATGAGTCAATATGGGGACGTCGAAGCCATAATCCCGGTCCGCGGTCCCCATAACCTAATGGTAGGGGACTACAAAATTAAAATGCGTTTAGACCGGGATGGCTTCAACAAGATACCGCCACTGCTCAAGTGCGACTCCTGGTCGATGTCTATCATCGTCGAGGGCAGGAGGCCACATTGCTGGCACTGCGAGCAGAAGGGGCATATGGCGAAAGACTGCCCAAAAAAGGCGCCAATCAAGAAGACCCCTTCTGCCGCAGCCCCGGGAGGTCCAGCGGCATCAGTAGCTCCTAGAACTGATAAGGACGAGGAGGGTTTCACCCCAGTGGTCCGAAAGAACAAACCACAGAAGCCCTCCTCCAAAGTGCAGCCCTCTGATGTAAAAGGGATGCGGGGTCCCGCTAAGTCAATGAGCGAGGATATGCCCACCGATAAGGAGCCGCAGCAAACATCTGGCACGGCAGCGGCCACCAAACGGAAGACAGAGGCTCCCCTGTCACTACCTTCATCAACATCATCGTCCGACTCGGAAGGGGAGAAGATGGAGGGTGACGCTTGCCCGGCCCCGGCTCGAGAGACAGAGAAAAAGTTCACCCGGGACAGAAAGGTGGCCAAACGTGCCGTTTCACTATCAAAAGAGGCTGGGCCCCAATCCCCCGCCCCAATGTCCGTAGAGATGACTATCTCTCCTGCTCAGTCCCCCGAATCCCCAAAACCTAAACCCACCACTGAGCAGAAATCCCCTTCCCCCACTGAAACTCCCCCAGCTAGTTCCCGCTCTCTGTCTCAAAAGGAAGAGTCGGGGTCCAAAACTCCCAATGTGGCCAAACAGGCCAAGAAACAAAAAGCGTCGCCCTCTCCTACAAGAAAGGAGAAGACGAGAAAGCTCCCCTTCCTGCCAGGGGACCTCATCTGCAATGCAGATCTGCACCACGCCGCTGCCGAGCTTACGCCGCAGCAGAGAGGTGCCATCAAACCGCTGCAGCTCCTTACGAAGACCCAGGGTCTGGACACTACCAACCCGTCCAACTTCCCCGATGCTCCTTTGCTGATCACGTTCGTCAGGAAGACGAAAATTCGCCGCACGAAATCCATGTGGCGAATGATAGAAGCAGCAAAGGATGCGATCCTGGGTCTAACGTTGGTGGAAGAAGGGCACGACTCCCTCGACGATCTGAGGGATAAATGTGAAGGGAGGATCCCCATTTACGTCCACCCTTGTTTTTATAGAGCATTAAAGTTAACCTTCCCCCTGGATGTCGGGGGCATCTCCCGAGACGGCCGCGCGTCGTCAGAATTGCTCACTGGCAATATCGGGCATGCCGTCGGCATCCTCACTGACAAAGACTTTAGGCCGCTGATTGACACTGACTAGTGCAATGGCTACGACCTTGAAACTAGGAAGCTTGAACGCGAGAGGCTTGAGATCCTTAAGCAAGGCAGCCCGCATACTGGGGGATCTCAAGGCTCTTGAATTAGATGTGGCTGCGGTACAGGAAACTCACTATGTTTCGATGGACGATCACCGACTGCTGTCGGAACATTTCGATGTTTTTTCAGCTTTTGGTGACCGTTCTGCTCGGGGAGTTTCGCTGTTAGTTAGACGCACTCTGTTAGCAAGGGTAAACGTTGTTCACGCGGATGCTGATGGCAGACTGGTCGTGGCTGATGTTGCCGTGAATAGTGCCATGTTTCGAATCGTCGCGGTTTATGCGCCCAATTCCATTCGTGAGAGGGTTTCCTTTTTCCGAGGGTTGGAGGGGTTTCTCGGTGGTTCGGAGCGGCTAATCCTAGTGGGAGATTGGAATGCCATCCTTGATCCCAGGATAGATAAGGTGGGGGGACCTAGTGGGTCGGATAGGTGTGAGACAAGTCTGTCTGATCTGATGGCACAATGCGATCTGGTCGACAGATTTCGTATCGATCACCCAGGGCGGGAGATGTGGACGTGGCTCGCTAGCGGCACTTTCCTTTCAAGTACTTACTTGGATAGATTGCTAATTAGAAGAGGCAACGTAGATTATATCTCTTGTCCCACGTTCCACTGGTTAGGCCATTCTGACCACAAGCTACTTGTGGCCAGTCTGGAGTTAGGCCCTAAGACACACAAGGTAGCTAGCTACTGGAAGTTAAATACCTCCTTGCTGGAGATACGTGACTTCCGGGAGCAGCTATCTCTTAACTTTCAAAAGGGATTAGTGGGGGCGGTAACCGGGAGTAAGTGGTGGGTTAACGCCAAAGTTGGCATTAGGCGCTTTTCTGTTCAATATAGCCAACGCCTCGCCTTAAATAAGGCAGAAACAGAAAAGCGT
Source organism: Sepiola atlantica (assembly GCA_963556195.1). Lineage (NCBI taxonomy): Eukaryota > Metazoa > Mollusca > Cephalopoda > Sepiida > Sepiolidae > Sepiola > Sepiola atlantica. The sequence goes on along the minus strand of OY744520.1, from coordinate 93,472,950 downwards.
TTAGAAACTAAGCTGGCCCGGGCGGTGGCTGGGGGGGATTCCCTAGGCATAGAACTAGCTAAGGGGGACCTGAAACGTGCGGCTAACGTGCGGTATGAAGGTCAAGTAGTTAGAGCTAGGCTAGATAGAGTGTCCAACGAAGCCGTGAATGTGGACGCGCAAGAGCGTAGAACTCCACTTCGTCGCAGCTCGGTCGGTCTCATTCGTCAAGTCAAACACCCGGAAGGACACACCCTTGTGTCGGCTCGGGAGATTTGCCGGGGATTTCGTGAGCATTTCATGGAACGGTTCACCCAACTGCCCGGACTCCGCGTCGAGGAGTTTGGCAGCTATTTAGCTGGCTCGCCCCGCCTGGAGGCGGCCCGAGCGGCTAGCTGTGATGGGCGCGTTACAGAGTGTGAGGTCTTGGCTGCACTGAAGCAGGTCGGCTACGACAAATCGCCGGGACTCGATGGTTTGCCCTATGAATTGTTCTTGAGGCTGTCGCACATCTTCGTACCTATTCTGGTCAATGTTTTCAATCACTGGTTTGAACAGGGTTCCATCCCCGGTCAAGTCACCAAGGGAGTGATCACATTGCTTCAGAAAAAGGGCCAAGATGGTGGGGAATTAGACGATTACAGGCCCATAACTCTGCTAAACACAGATTTAAAGATTTTGGCCAAAGTTCTTGCAAATCGGTTGCAGCTTGTTATCGCTGAGTTGGTCGAACCTGATCAGAATTATGCTGTGAAGGGGAGATCGATTCAAAACAACTTGCATCTGATGCGCACGATCATAGAGGGATTAGAAGACGACACCGAAGCCGCGCTGATCAATTTAGATCAGTCCAAAGCTTTTGACAGGGTCGACCATCGGTTCCTGGGATCTGTTTTAGAGGCCTCCGGTTTTACACCGGACTTCCGCAGATGGATCTCCATTTTGTATCGCGGGCCGACGGCAGTGGTGCAAGTGAATGGAATGCGATCGGAGTCTTTTGCCGTCTCTCGGTCGGTACGTCAGGGATGTCCGCTGTCTCCCCTGCTTTACGTCCTTGCCTTGGAGCCTTTTCTCCGCAGGCTTAGGATCGGGGAGCCTGGACTGGCCCTATGCGGTATTGCTCTTCCTGGCGGTGCGCGAGCCAGGGTATCCGCGTATGCCGATGATGTCACCGTGTTTGTGTCGTGCTTTCGAGACATTCTCGCGGTGACTAAGGCACTCAGAAGGTACGAAAAAGTGACAGGGGCCAAAGTCAACCTTAGCAAATCCAATGGCCTAAGGTTGGCTGCCTGGAGTGGCGCGGCTGCGCTCCCGGGCCTTTTCAACTGGACTGACGGCCCGGTTCGGATCCTCGGCGTATGGTTCGGACCCGGTCTCCAGCTTGATAAGAACTGGTCGGAAGTACAGTCTAAGGTCGAAGCGTCTGTAAGGATTTGGCTTCGAAGGGGGCTTTCCCTTAAAGGTCGGGCTGAGGCGTGCGTCACGTACGTCTTTCCGCTCATCCTTTACCGATTGGCTGTACTACCTCTGCCTGCGGACCGCCGAGCGGTTTTAACGCGTCTCCTTTTCTCGCTTTTGTGGGCAAAGGGGAAGCCGCTAGTCCGTAGACAGGTCTGTACTCAACGTCCTGATGTGGGAGGCTTGGGAATGCCCGACTTGGCGAGCCATTTGTATGCCGAGCGGTTATCATTCCTGAGCCGAACCTTGACAGAGGAGTCTGCGTGGGGCCCTGCGGTTGGAAGCGCTTTTCCTAACCTCATCCCTGACCACTTGGCCGAATGCCGACGTAAGCCAAGGAGTCAATCGCAGTTCTTCAACGAATGCCGAGCTGCGCTCAGAGTGCTGCCGGGGTCCAGTGACCTCGCCCGGTCTAGAAGGACATTCTATCGGGAGTTAGTGGTGGGGACCGCTTCGGATCCTCTTGGGGAGCGACTTGGATTGTCGGAGGAGGAGGCTCGCTCTCAGTGGAATTGGGCGCCAGGCAGGAGCTATCTCAATAATTCTGAGTTCTCTCTGACCTGGCGATTGGTTCGAAATGTGTTACCCCTCAATGACATACGATTCAAAATTGGTATGGCTATCAGCCCCTTTTGCCCACGTTGCGAGGAAGATGAAATTGAAACGGCGGAACATGCCTTTTTCACCTGCTCCAAACTTCGTGAATTTTGGACGTATGTCGGCGAGGTGACGGCTCGCATCACCCCCGATCGGGTGACGTGCTTGGATTTAGCATCCGTTGTCTTCAACATGGACCCCTTGTGGCCCAGGGAGAAACGTATGGTTTTGCTCGCGATCTTAGCCGTAGCTAGACTCGTGGTGTATACTTCTCGCTTAGAGATAGGGCGTGGGGGGGTGCCGCCTTCTTATTATGATTTGATTTCGTATTTTAAACACCAGCTTAAAATCAAAATCAAATCTGATAGAAGGAGGTTGCCTTCTTCACTTTTCAAAAGTAGGTGGATACACACCGCTAGTTTATGCGTGTTCACGCGGAATAGATTCGAGTTCGTGTTCCCTGCCTAGGCATGGCACACAGCGACCTTAAAGCATCTTTGTCGAAAAACAAAAATCCCCTTAAAAACTGACCAGTAAATTTTGGGCGCAGTCCCTATTAGCTAGTAGCGTAAATGAGCTCTTTGCCCCCAGTTTTATTTTAGGTGTCAGAACTCCTTCAGGATGCCCGCTCCCTAATTTATTTTATATCCCCGACCCGCCATAATAGTTCTTATCCTGAAGGACACCGCACATCCCGACAAACCCATCCCTCCATTTCTTTTGCCCCCATAGAAACGCCCACTCCCAATTAGGAGCTTACTCTCTTGCTTTCGGTCTGCACCAGAAGACAGCGAGCAGCTCATACTCTAGATAGGATGGGGGGTACCTTACTAACACACCTTAATTAGCATTTTCTTTGGTTCTTTATTTTTATCATCACTTTTATTTTTATTTATTTTTGGGGGATTATTTAAGGCTTAGTTTTTTGTTCTCCCACTCCCATCATCACACATGTAAATATCTATTGTAAATAAAATTCATTGAAACACCTGGGGATATTTTAAGTAGCTTAAGTCCATAGAGTGAATGTGGTATTGTGGTGACTGAAACTAGTTTTTAGGGTATTCATAGACCAAGTGGACGACCCCCGACCCCCATCTTCCCCCCCATACCCCTTTTTGGCCTTGTGCCACATCTGATTATTTATGTACAAATTTTTGGATAAATAAATTGATTTTCTCCCGCCTGTTAAAATCATTGACTTGTCTTCGATTTTTTCAGGCAACTCTTAGGCAATCACTTGTGATTGCCTAAGAGGAGACCAGCTACTTGGGCCCCGCCCAGTTTAAAGCTAAATCATCAGGGGACTCTCTCTGTCCCCTTAGACTAGCCCCTGTTGGGCAATTTGTCTCTTCACACCCCTCTTGGGTGGCCGCCCCTGTTGGGCGGTTCCATTGTATTAATCTTTTTGTTCCCTTCTCTTGCAGGTGTCCAACCCCCAGGCTTGACTTAAGCAGCTGGCAGGTTTCGGGTCTGACTTACGTACCTTTTGGCGACGGTCTTCCTGAATCCGAATCGGCGGGTCTCTAGCCGGGAGTTGGATGGAAGAGGGGAGGAGTGGTCCGGGCTCTGCTGCAGAGTCTTTGTCTAGCCCGGGCTCCTTTTCCGAACTGAGGCGACGGTCTCAGGTCGGGGAGGGAGCAGACCTCAAACAGCAGGACGGTCACGCCGCCATAGGCGTCGTGCCCAGTACGTCCGCCAGTGCCGCTCCCAGCACTGAAGGTAGATCAGGGTCTGCCGCCTTAGGCGGGAGCCCTGTTAGCTTGCACGCTGCTGTCCCCGGCAGCTCCACCCAGGATAGCTCAGATCCTAGAGGTGATCTGGGTCGGTGGGAACGACTCCCCACTGCACCAATCGCTCGTCGGGCTTCAACCGTCAGCCCGCCTGGTAGTAGGCGAAAAGGCCGCCTGCCTCCAGGAGTAAGAGCGACCCGGTCAGTGGAGTCCCACAAAGAAGGGGCCACCGACCCAGATCAGCCACCAGCCCACATTGACAGGGACTCTGCTCAATGCCGCAACCTGACCCAAGAACTTTTTGGCAGTGACAGCAGCATTTGCAGCGAAAGCAGTGTCTGCAGCGACCACAGCCCTGTGAGCAGTCGTGGCAGTAGCAGAGACAGCAGCATGGAAGTTCTGCAGCTGACTCCAGTTGGTCCGGCCAAGGCTAGCATGCGGCAGTCTAGGCCGAGGAAGATGGGGGCTGCTCGCACTGTTTCGAAGAAAGGAGCAGCGGATGTCGCTGGCAAGAGAGGAACCAAGGCGGCCACTCCGCCGGCAACAACGCCGGAAACAGCTCCAAAGGAGTGGCCGTCCCTCTCATCAACACCAGCGGAGACACCCAATTCATGGGCGATACCTCCCGGGCAGAAGACGCCGTCGCCGACGAAGGCTGTAACACCTACAACTCCGGCGCAAACTAACTCTCCTGCCCAATCACCTAAAGACCAGTGGGGACCCCAGTCGCAAAGAAGCCCGTCAGAATACCGTCGGTTGTTCGAGTCTAAGTACAAGGAACTAACCGACGGTAGCGTTATCAAAGCAGCGCCAGGAGCGGTGGAACGGCTAGCGAAGCGAATTGTTTCGCTAGTCACCATCGACTCCAGAACCAAAGGGCTGGCTGGGCTCCAAATCGAAACGGTAGGGGAGATTTTATGGTCCCTGAAAGTCCCGGCGACATATATTTGCCGTCGAGGTTTCGCAACCTGGGACCTTCTACTCCCCTCTGAACAGGAAGCAGAGAAGTTGGCCAGGGCCGACCTGAGGCATAAACATCTGATCCTCAGGCCGGAGTACTTGAGCAGGAGGAGGACACTAGTCACTGTCCTCGGCGTCCCCTGCTATATTGACTCGGAGCAACTAGGTGCAGTGATGAGTCAATACGGGGACGTCGAAGCCATAATCCCGGTCCGCGGTCCCCATAACCTAATGGTAGGGGACTACAAAATTAAAATGCGTTTGGACCGGGATGGCTTCAACAAGATACCGCCACTGCTCAAGTGCGACTCCTGGTCGATGTCTATCATCGTAGAGGGCAGGAGGCCACATTGCTGGCACTGCGAGCAGAAGGGGCATATGGCGAAAGACTGCCCAAAAAAGGCGCCAATCAAGAAGACCCCTTCTGCCGCAGCCCCGGGAGGTCCAGCGGCATCAGCAGCTCCTAGAACTGAAAAAGACGAGGAGGGTTTCACCCCAGTGGTCCGAAAGAACAAACCACAGAAGCCCTCCTCCAAAGTGCAGCCCTCTGAAGTAAAAGGGATGCGGGGTCCCGCCAAGTCAATGAGCGAGGATATGCCCACCGATAAGGAGCCGCAGCAAACATCTGGCACGGCAGCGGCCACCAAACGGAAGACAGAGGCTCCCCTGTCACTACCTTCATCAACATCATCATCGTCCGACTCGGAAGGGGAGAAGATGGAGGGTGACGCTTGCCCGGCCCCGGCTCGAGAGACAGAGAAAAAGTTCACCCGGGACAGAAAGGTGGCCAAACGTGCCGTTTCACTATCAAAAGAGGCTGGGCCCCAATCCCCCGCCCCAATGTCCGTAGAGATGACTATCTCTCCTGCTCAGTCCCCCGAATCCCCAAAACCTAAACCCACCACTGAGCAGAAATCCCCTTCCCCCACTGAAACTCCCCCAGCTAGTTCCCGCTCTCTGTCTCAAAAGGAAGAGTCGGGGTCCAAAACTCCCAATGTGGCCAAACAGGCCAAGAAACAAAAAGCGTCGCCCTCTCCTACAAGAAAGGAGAAGACGAGAAAGCTCCCCTTCCTGCCAGGGGACCTCATCTGCAATGCAGATCTGCACCACGCCGCTGCCGAGCTTACGCCGCAGCAGAGAGGTGCCATCAAACCGCTGCAGCTCCTTACGAAGACCCAGGGTCTGGACACTACCAACCCGTCCAACTTCCCCGATGCTCCTTTGCTGATCACGTTCGTCAGGAAGACGAAAATTCGCCGCACGAAATCCATGTGGCGAATGATAGAAGCAGCAAAGGATGCGATCCTGGGTCTAACGTTGGTGGAAGAAGGGCACGACTCCCTCGACGATCTGAGGGATAAATGTGAAGGGAGGATCCCCATTTACGTCCACCCTTGTTTTTATAGAGCTTTAAAGTTAACCTTCCCCCTGGATGTCGGGGGCATCTCCCGAGACGGCCGCGCGTCGTCAGAATTGCTCACTGGCAATATCGGGCATGCCGTCGGCATCCTCACTGACAAAGACTTTAGGCCGCTGATTGACACTGACTAGTGCGATGGCTACGACCTTGAAACTAGGAAGCTTGAACGCGAGAGGCTTGAGATCCTTAAGCAAAGCAGCCCGCATACTGGGGGATCTCAAGGCTTTTGAATTAGATGTGGCTGCGGTACAGGAAACTCACTATGTTTCGATGGACGATCATCGACTGCTGTCGGAACATTTCGATGTTTTTTCAGCATTTGGTGACCGTTCTGCTCGGGGAGTTTCGCTGTTAGTTAGACGCACTCTGTTAGCAAGGGTAAACGTTGTTCACGCGGATGCTGATGGCAGACTGGTCGTGGCTGATGTTGCCGTGAATAGTGCCATGTTTCGAATCGTCGCGGTTTATGCGCCCAATTCCATTCGTGAGAGGGTTTCCTTTTTCCGAGGGTTGGAGGGGTTTCTCGGTGGTTCGGAGCGGCTAATCCTAGTGGGAGATTGGAATGCCATCCTTGATCCCAGGATAGATAAGGTGGGGGGACCTAGTGGGTCGGATAGGTGTGAGACAAGTCTGTCTGATCTGATGGCACAATGCGATCTGGTCGACAGATTTCGTATCGATCACCCAGGGCGGGAGATGTGGACGTGGCTCGCTAGCGGCACTTTCCTTTCAAGTACTTACTTGGATAGATTGCTAATTAGAAGAGGCAACGTAGATTATATCTCTTGTCCCACGTTCCACTGGTTAGGCCATTCTGACCACAAGCTACTTGTGGCCAGTCTGGAGTTAGGCCCTAAGACACACAAGGTAGCTAGCTACTGGAAGTTAAATACCTCCTTACTGGAGATACGTGACTTCCGGGAGCAGCTATCTCTTAACTTTCAAAAGGGATTAGTGGGGGCGGTAACCGGGAGTAAGTGGTGGGTTAACGCCAAAGTTGGCATTAGGCGCTTTTCTGTTCAATATAGCCAACGCCTCGCCTTAAATAAGGCAGAAACAGAAAAGCGTTTAGAAACTAAGCTGGCCCGGGCGGTGGCTGGGGGGGATTCCCTAGGCATAGAACTAGCTAAGGGGGACCTGAAACGTGCGGCTAACGTGCGGTATGAAGGTCAAGTAGTTAGAGCTAGGCTAGATAGAGTGTCCAACGAAGCCGTGAATGTGGACGCGCAAGAGCGTAGAACTCCACTTCGTCGCAGCTCGGTCGGTCTCATTCGTCAAGTCAAACACCCGGAAGGACACACCCTTGTGTCGGCTCGGGAGATTTGCCGGGGATTTCGTGAGCATTTCATGGAACGGTTCACCCAACTGCCCGGACTCCGCGTCGAGGAGTTTGGCAGCTATTTAGCTGGCTCGCCCCGCCTGGAGGCGGCCCGAGCGGCTAGCTGTGATGGGCGCGTTACAGAGTGTGAGGTCTTGGCTGCACTGAAGCAGGTCGGCTACGACAAATCGCCGGGACTCGATGGTTTGCCCTATGAATTGTTCTTGAGGCTGTCGCACATCTTCGTACCTATTCTGGTCAATGTTTTCAATCACTGGTTTGAACAGGGTTCCATCCCCGGTCAAGTCACCAAGGGAGTGATCACATTGCTTCAGAAAAAGGGCCAAGATGGTGGGGAATTAGACGATTACAGGCCCATAACTCTGCTAAACACAGATTTAAAGATTTTGGCCAAAGTTCTTGCAAATCGGTTGCAGCTTGTTATCGCTGAGTTGGTCGAACCTGATCAGAATTATGCTGTGAAGGGGAGATCGATTCAAAACAACTTGCATCTGATGCGCACGATCATAGAGGGATTAGAAGACGACACCGAAGCCGCGCTGATCAATTTAGATCAGTCCAAAGCTTTTGACAGGGTCGACCATCGGTTCCTGGGATCTGTTTTAGAGGCCTCCGGTTTTACACCGGACTTCCGCAGATGGATCTCCATTTTGTATCGCGGGCCGACGGCAGTGGTGCAAGTGAATGGAATGCGATCGGAGTCTTTTGCCGTCTCTCGGTCGGTACGTCAGGGATGTCCGCTGTCTCCCCTGCTTTACGTCCTTGCCTTGGAGCCTTTTCTCCGCAGGCTTAGGATCGGGGAGCCTGGACTGGCCCTACGCGGTATTGCTCTTCCTGGCGGTGCGCGAGCCAGGGTATCCGCGTATGCCGATGATGTCACCGTGTTTGTGTCGTGCTTTCGAGACATTCTCGCGGTGACTAAGGCACTCAGAAGGTACGAAAAAGTGACAGGGGCCAAAGTCAACCTTAGCAAATCCAATGGCCTAAGGTTGGCTGCCTGGAGTGGCGCGGCTGCGCTCCCGGGCCTTTTCAACTGGACTGACGGCCCGGTTCGGATCCTCGGCGTATGGTTCGGACCCGGTCTCCAGCTTGATAAGAACTGGTCGGAAGTACAGTCTAAGGTCGAAGCGTCTGTAAGGATTTGGCTTCGAAGGGGGCTTTCCCTTAAAGGTCGGGCTGAGGCGTGCGTCACGTACGTCTTTCCGCTCATCCTTTACCGATTGGCTGTACTACCTCTGCCTGCGGACCGCCGAGCGGTTTTAACGCGTCTCCTTTTCTCGCTTTTGTGGGCAAAGGGGAAGCCGCTAGTCCGTAGACAGGTCTGTACTCAACGTCCTGATGTGGGAGGCTTGGGAATGCCCGACTTGGCGAGCCATTTGTATGCCGAGCGGTTATCATTCCTGAGCCGAACCTTGACAGAAGAGTCTGCGTGGGGCCCTGCGGTTGGAAGCGCTTTTCCTAACCTCATCCCTGACCACTTGGCCGAATGCCGACGTAAGCCAAGGAGTCAATCGCAGTTCTTCAACGAATGCCGAGCTGCGCTCAGAGTGCTGCCGGGGTCCAGTGACCTCGCCCGGTCTAGAAGGACATTATATCGGGATTTAGTGGTGGGGACCGCTTCGGATCCTCTTGGGGAGCGACTTGGATTGTCGGAGGAGGAGGCTCGCTCTCAGTGGAATTGGGCGCCAGGCAGGAGCTATCTCAATAATTCTGAGTTCTCTCTGACCTGGCGATTGGTTCGAAATGTGTTACCCCTCAATGACATACGATTCAAAATTGGTATGGCTATCAGCCCCTTTTGCCCACGTTGCGAGGAAGATGAAATTGAAACGGCGGAACATGCCTTTTTCACCTGCTCCAAACTTCGTGAATTTTGGACGTATGTCGGCGAGGTGACGGCTCGCATCACCCCCGATCGGGTGACGTGCTTGGATTTAGCATCCGTTGTCTTCAACATGGACCCCTTGTGGCCCAGGGAGAAACGTATGGTTTTGCTCGCGATCTTAGCCGTAGCTAGACTCGTGGTGTATACTTCTCGCTTAGAGATAGGGCGTGGGGGGGTGCCGCCTTCTTATTATGATTTGATTTCGTATTTTAAACACCAGCTTAAAATCAAAATCAAATCTGATAGAAGGAGGTTGCCTTCTTCACTTTTCAAAAGTAGGTGGATACACACCGCTAGTTTATGCGTGTTCACGCGGAATAGATTCGAGTTCGTGTTCCCTGCCTAGGCATGGCACACAGCGACCTTAAAGCATCTTTGTCGAAAAACAAAAATCCCCTTAAAAACTGACCAGTAAATTTTGGGCGCAGTCCCTATTAGCTAGTAGCGTAAATGAGCTCTTTGCCCCCAGCTTTATTTTAGGTGTCAGAACTCCTTCAGGATGCCCGCTCCCTAATTTATTTTATATCCCCGACCCGCCATAATAGTTCTTATCCTGAAGGACACCGCACATCCCGACAAACCCATCCCTTCATTTCTTTTGCCCCCATAGAAACGCCCACTCCCAATTAGGAGCTTACTCTCTTGCTTTCGGTCTGTACCAGAAGACAGCGAGCAGCTCATACTCTAGATAGGATGGGGGGTACCTTACTAACACACCTTAATTAGCATTTTCTTTGGTTCTTTATTTTTATCATCACTTTTATTTTTATTTATTTTTGGGGGATTATTTAAGGCTTAGTTTTTTGTTCTCCCACTCCCATCATCACACATGTAAATATCTATTGTAAATAAAATTCATTGAAACACCTGGGGATATTTTAAGTAGCTTAAGTCCATAGAGTGAATGTGGTATTGTGGTGACTGAAACTAGTTTTTAGGGTATTCATAGACCAAGTGGACGACCCCCGACCCCCATCTTCCCCCCCATACCCCTTTTTGGCCTTGTGCCACATCTGATTATTTATGTACAAATTTTTGGATAAATAAATTGATTTTCTCCCGCCTTTTAAAATCTTGACTCGTCTTGTATTTTTTCAGGCAACTCTTAGGCAATCACTTGTGATTGCCTAAGAGGAGACCAGCTACTTGGGCCCCGCCCAGTTTAAAGCTAAATCATCAGGGGACTCTCTCTGTCCCCTTAGACTAGCCCCTGTTGGGCAATTTGTCTCTTCACACCCCTCTTGGGTGGCCGCCCCTGTTGGGCGGTTCCATTGTATTAATCTTTTTGTTCCCTTCTCTTGCAGGTGTCCAACCCCCAGGCTTGACTTAAGCAGCTGGCAGGTTTCGGGTCTGACTTACGTACCTTTTGGCGACGGTCTTCCTGAATCCGAATCGGCGGGTCTCTAGCCGGGAGTTGGATGGAAGAGGGGAGGAGTGGTCCGGGCTCTGCTGCAGAGTCTTTGTCTAGCCCGGGCTCCTTTTCCGAACTGAGGCGACGGTCTCAGGTCGGGGAGGGAGCAGACCTCAAACAGCAGGACGGTCACGCCGCCATAGGCGTCGTGCCCAGTACGTCCGCCAGTGCCGCTCCCAGCACTGAAAGTAGATCAGGGTCTGCCGCCTTAGGCGGGAGCCCTGTTAGCTTGCACGCTGCTGTCCCCGGCAGCTCCACCCAGGATAGCTCAGATCCTAGAGGTGATCTGGGTCGGTGGGAACGACTCCCCACTGTACCAATCGCTCGCCGGGCTTCAACCGTCAGCCCGCCTGGTAGTAGGCGAAAAGGCCGCCTGCCTCCAGGAGTAAGAGCGACCCGGTCGGTGGAGTCCCACAAAGAAGGGGCCACCGACCCAGATCAGCCGCCAGCCCACATTGACAGGGACTCTGCTCAATGCCGCAACCTCACCCAAGAACTCTTTGGAAGTGACAGCAGCATTTGCAGCGACAGCAGTGTCTGCAGCGACCACAGCCCTGTGAGCAGTCGTGGCAGTAGCAGAGACAGCAGCATGGAAGTTCTGCAGCTGACTCCAGATGTTCCGGCCAAGGCTAGCATGCGGCAGTCCAGGCCGAGGAAGATGGGGGCTGCTCGCACTGTCTCTAAGAAAGGAGCAGCGGATGTCGCTGGCAAGAGAGGAACCAAGGCGGCCACTCCGCCGGCAACAACGCCGGAAACAGCTCCAAAGGAGTGGCCGTCCCTCTCATCAACACCAGCGGAGACACCCAATTCATGGGCGATACCTCCCGGGCAGAAGACGCCGTCACCGTCGAAGACACCTACAACTCCGACGGCAACTATCACTCCTGCCCAACCATCACCAAAAGACCAGTGGGGACCCCAGTCGCAAAGAAGCCCATCAGAATACCGTCGGTTGTTCGAGTCTAAGTACAAGGAACTAACCGACGGTAGCGTTATCAAAGCAGCGCCAGGAGCGGTGGAACGGCTAGCGAAGCGAATTGTTTCGCTAGTCACCATCGACTCCAGAACCAAAGGGCTGGCTGGGCTCCAGATCGAAACGGTAGGGGAGATTTTATGGTCCCTGAAAGTCCCGGCGACATACATTTGCCGTCGAGGTTTCGCAACCTGGGACCTTTTACTCCCCTCTGAACAGGAAGCAGAGAAGTTGGCCAGGGCCGACCTGAGGCATAAACATCTGATCCTCAGGCCGGAGTACTTGAGCAGGAGGAGGACACTAGTCACTGTCCTCGGCGTCCCCTGCTATATTGACTCGGAGCAACTAGGTGCAGTGATGAGTCAATATGGGGACGTCGAAGCCATAATCCCGGTCCGCGGTCCCCATAACCTAATGGTAGGGGACTACAAAATTAAAATGCGTTTGGACCGGGATGGCTTCAACAAGATACCGCCACTGCTCAAGTGCGACTCCTGGTCGATGTCTATCATCGTCGAGGGCAGGAGGCCACATTGCTGGCACTGCGAGCAGAAGGGGCATATGGCGAAAGACTGCCCAAAAAAGGCGCCAATCAAGAAGACCCCTTCTGCCGCAGCCCCGGGAGGTCCAGCGGCATCAGCAGCTCCTAACACCGGAAAAGACGAGGAGGGTTTCACCCCAGTGGTCCGAAAGAACAAACCACAGAAGCCCTCTTCCAAAGTGCAGCCCTCTGAAGTAAAAGGGATGCGGGGTCCCGCTAAGTCAATGAGCGTGGATATGCCCACCGATAAGGAGCCGCAGCAAACATCTAGCACGGCAGCGGCCACGAAACGAAAAACCGAGGTTCCCCTGTCACTACCTTCGTCAACATCTTCATCGTCCGAATCGGAAGGGGAGAAGATGGAGGGTGACGCTGGCCCGGCCCCGGCTCGAGAGACAGTGAAAAAGTTCACCCGGGATAGAAAGGTGGCCAAACGTGCCGTTTCACAAGAAAAAGAGGCTGGGCCCCAATCCCCCGCCCCGATGTCCGTAGAGATGACTATCTCTCCTGCTCAGTCCCCCGAATCCCCAAAACCTAAACCCACCACTGAGCAGAAATCCCCTTCCCCCACTGAAACTCCCCCAGCTAGTTCCCGCTCTCTGTCTCGAAAGGAAGAGTCGGGGTCCAAAACTCCCAATGTGGCCAAACAGGCCAAGAAACAAAAAGCGTCGCCCTCCCCTACAAGAAAGGAGAAGACGAGAAAGCTCCCCTTCCTGCCAGGGGACCTCATCTGCGAAGCAGATCTGCACCACGCCGCTGCCGAGCTCACGCCGCAGCAGAGAGGTGCCATCAAACCGCTGCAGCTCCTTACGAAGACCCAGGGTCTGGACACTACCAACCCGTCCAACTTCCCCGATGCTCCTTTGCTGATCACGTTCGTCAGGAAGACGAAAATTCGCCGCACGAAATCCATGTGGCGAATGATAGAAGCAGCAAAGGATGCGATCCTGGGTCTAACGTTGGTGGAAGAAGGGCACGACTCCCTCGACGATCTGAGGGATAAATGTGAAGGGAGGATCCCCATTTACGTCCACCCTTGTTTTTATAGAGCGTTAAAGTTAACCTTCCCCCTGGATGTCGGGGGCATCTCCCGAGACGGCCGCGCGTCGTCAGAATTGCTCACTGGCAATATCGGGCATGCCGTCGGCATCCTCACTGACAAAGACTTTAGGCCGCTGATTGACACTGACTAGTGCAATGGCTACGACCTTGAAACTAGGAAGCTTGAACGCGAGAAGCTTGAGATCCTTAAGCAAAGCAGCCCGCATACTGGGGGATCTCAAGGCTTTTGAATTAGATGTGGCTGCGGTACAGGAAACTCACTATGTTTCGATGGACGATCATCGACTGCTGTCGGAACATTTCGATGTTTTTTCAGCATTTGGTGACCGTTCTGCTCGGGGAGTTTCGCTGTTAGTTAGACGCACTCTGTTAGCAAGGGTAAACGTTGTTCACGCGGATGCTGATGGCAGACTGGTCGTGGCTGATGTTGCCGTGAATAGTGCCATGTTTCGAATCGTCGCGGTTTATGCGCCCAATTCCATTCGTGAGAGGGTTTCCTTTTTCCGAGGGTTGGAGGGGTTTCTCGGTGGTTCGGAGCGGCTAATCCTAGTGGGAGATTGGAATGCCATCCTTGATCCCAGGATAGATAAGGTGGGGGGACCTAGTGGGTCGGATAGGTGTGAGACAAGTCTGTCTGATCTGATGGCACAATGCGATCTGGTCGACAGATTTCGTATCGATCACCCAGGGCGGGAGATGTGGACGTGGCTCGCTAGCGGCACTTTCCTTTCAAGTACTTACTTGGATAGATTGCTAATTAGAAGAGGCAACGTAGATTATATCTCTTGTCCCACGTTCCACTGGTTAGGCCATTCTGACCACAAGCTACTTGTGGCCAGTCTGGAGTTAGGCCCTAAGACACACAAGGTAGCTAGCTACTGGAAGTTAAATACCTCCTTACTGGAGATACGTGACTTCCGGGAGCAGCTATCTCTTAACTTTCAAAAGGGATTAGTGGGGGCGGTAACCGGGAGTAAGTGGTGGGTTAACGCCAAAGTTGGCATTAGGCGCTTTTCTGTTCAATATAGCCAACGCCTCGCCTTAAATAAGGCAGAAACAGAAAAGCGTTTAGAAACTAAGCTGGCCCGGGCGGTGGCTGGGGGGGATTCCCTAGGCATAGAACTAGCTAAGGGGGACCTGAAACGTGCGGCTAACGTGCGGTATGAAGGTCAAGTAGTTAGAGCTAGGCTAGATAGAGTGTCCAACGAAGCCGTGAATGTGGACGCGCAAGAGCGTAGAACTCCACTTCGTCGCAGCTCGGTCGGTCTCATTCGTCAAGTCAAACACCCGGAAGGACACACCCTTGTGTCGGCTCGGGAGATTTGCCGGGGATTTCGTGAGCATTTCATGGAACGGTTCACCCAACTGCCCGGACTCCGCGTCGAGGAGTTTGGCAGCTATTTAGCTGGCTCGCCCCGCCTGGAGGCGGCCCGAGCGGCTAGCTGTGATGGGCGCGTTACAGAGTGTGAGGTCTTGGCTGCACTGAAGCAGGTCGGCTACGACAAATCGCCGGGACTCGATGGTTTGCCCTATGAATTGTTCTTGAGGCTGTCGCACATCTTCGTACCTATTCTGGTCAATGTTTTCAATCACTGGTTTGAACAGGGTTCCATCCCCGGTCAAGTCACCAAGGGAGTGATCACATTGCTTCAGAAAAAGGGCCAAGATGGTGGGGAATTAGACGATTACAGGCCCATAACTCTGCTAAACACAGATTTAAAGATTTTGGCCAAAGTTCTTGCAAATCGGTTGCAGCTTGTTATCGCTGAGTTGGTCGAACCTGATCAGAATTATGCTGTGAAGGGGAGATCGATTCAAAACAACTTGCATCTGATGCGCACGATCATAGAGGGATTAGAAGACGACACCGAAGCCGCGCTGATCAATTTAGATCAGTCCAAAGCTTTTGACAGGGTCGACCATCGGTTCCTGGGATCTGTTTTAGAGGCCTCCGGTTTTACACCGGACTTCCGCAGATGGATCTCCATTTTGTATCGCGGGCCGACGGCAGTGGTGCAAGTGAATGGAATGCGATCGGAGTCTTTTGCCGTCTCTCGGTCGGTACGTCAGGGATGTCCGCTGTCTCCCCTGCTTTACGTCCTTGCCTTGGAGCCTTTTCTCCGCAGGCTTAGGATCGGGGAGCCTGGACTGGCCCTACGCGGTATTGCTCTTCCTGGCGGTGCGCGAGCCAGGGTATCCGCGTATGCCGATGATGTCACCGTGTTTGTGTCGTGCTTTCGAGACATTCTCGCGGTGACTAAGGCACTCAGAAGGTACGAAAAAGTGACAGGGGCCAAAGTCAACCTTAGCAAATCCAATGGCCTAAGGTTGGCTGCCTGGAGTGGCGCGGCTGCGCTCCCGGGCCTTTTCAACTGGACTGACGGCCCGGTTCGGATCCTTGGCGTATGGTTCGGACCCGGTCTCCAGCTTGATAAGAACTGGTCGGAAGTACAGTCTAAGGTCGAAGCGTCTGTAAGGATTTGGCTTCGAAGGGGGCTTTCCCTTAAAGGTCGGGCTGAGGCGTGCGTCACGTACGTCTTTCCGCTCATCCTTTACCGATTGGCTGTACTACCTCTGCCTGCGGACCGCCGAGCGGTTTTAACGCGTCTCCTTTTCTCGCTTTTGTGGGGAAATGGGAAGCCGCTAGTCCGTAGACAGGTCTGTACTCAACGTCCTGATGTGGGAGGCTTGGGAATGCCCGACTTGGCGAGCCATTTGTATGCCGAGCGGTTATCATTCCTGAGCCGAACCTTGACAGAGGAGTCTGCGTGGGGCCCTGCGGTTGGAAGCGCTTTTCCTAACCTCATCCCTGACCACTTGGCCGAATGCCGACGTAAGCCAAGGAGTCAATCGCAGTTCTTCAACGAATGCCGAGCTGCGCTCAGAGTGCTGCCGGGGTCCAGTGACCTCGCCCGGTCTAGAAGGACATTCTATCGGGAGTTAGTGGTGGGGACCGCTTCGGATCCTCTTGGGGAGCGACTTGGATTGTCGGAGGAGGAGGCTCGCTCTCAGTGGAATTGGGCGCCAGGCAGGAGCTATCTCAATAATTCTGAGTTCTCTCTGACCTGGCGATTGGTTCGAAATGTGTTACCCCTCAATGACATACGATTCAAAATTGGTATGGCTATCAGCCCCTTTTGCCCACGTTGCGAGGAAGATGAAATTGAAACGGCGGAACATGCCTTTTTCACCTGCTCCAAACTTCGTGAATTTTGGACGTATGTCGGCGAGGTGACGGCTCGCATCACCCCCGATCGGGTGACGTGCTTGGATTTAGCATCCGTTGTCTTCAACATGGACCCCTTGTGGCCCAGGGAGAAACGTATGGTTTTGCTCGCGATCTTAGCCGTAGCTAGACTCGTGGTGTATACTTCTCGCTTAGAGATAGGGCGTGGGGGGGCGCCGCCTTCTTATTATGATTTGATTTCGTATTTTAAACACCAGCTTAAAATCAAAATCAAATCTGATAGAAGGAGGTTGCCTTCTCCACTTTTCGAAAGTAGGTGGATACACACCGCTAGCTTATGCGTGTTCACGCGGAATAGATTCGAGTTCGTGTTCCCTGCCTAGGCATGGCACACAGCGACCTTAAAGCATCTTTGTCGAAAAACAAAAATCCCCTTAAAAACTGACCAGTAAATTTTGGACGCAGTCCCTATTAGCTAGTAGCGTAAATGAGCTCTTTGCCCCCAGCTTTATTTTAGGTGTCAGAACTCCTTCAGGATGCCCGCTCCCTAATTTATTTTATATCCCCGACCCGCCATAATAGTTCTTATCCTGAAGGACACCGCACATCCCGACAAACCCATCCCTCCATTTCTTTTGCCCCCATAGAAACGCCCACTCCCAATTAGGAGCTTACTCTCTTGCTTTCGGTCTGTACCAGAAGACAGCGAGCAGCTCATACTCTAGATAGGATGGGGGGTACCTTACTAACACACCTTAATTAGCATTTTCTTTGGTTCTTTATTTTTATCATCACTTTTATTTTTATTTATTTTTGGGGGATTATTTAAGGCTTAGTTTTTTGTTCTCCCACTCCCATCATCACACATGTAAAATATTTATTGTAAATAAAATTCATTGAAAAACCTGGGGATATTTTAAGTAGCTTAAGTCCATAGAGTGAATGTGGTATTATGGTGACTGAAACTAGTTTCTAGGGTATTCATAGACCAAGTGGACGACCCCCGACCCCCATTTTCCCCCCCATACCCCTTTTTGGCCTTGTGCCACATCTAACTATTGTACCACAATTTTTGGATAAATAAATTGATTTTCTCCCGCCTTTTAAAATCTTGACTCGTCTTGTATTTTTTCAGGCAACTCTTAGGCAATCACTTGTGATTGCCTAAGAGGAGACCAGCTACTTGGGCCCCGCCCAGTTTAAAGCTAAATCATCAGGGGACTCTCTCTGTCCCCTTAGACTAGCCCCTGTTGGGCAATTTGTCTCTTCACACCCCTCTTGGGTGGCCGCCCCTGTTGGGCGGTTCCATTGTATTAATCTTTTTGTTCCCTTCTCTTGCAGGTGTCCAACCCCCAGGCTTGACTTAAGCAGCTGGCAGGTTTCGGGTCTGACTTACGTACCTTTTGGCGACGGTCTTCCTGAATCCGAATCGGCGGGTCTCTAGCCGGGAGTTGGATGGAAGAGGGGAGGAGTGGTCCGGGCTCTGCTGCAGAGTCTTTGTCTAGCCCGGGCTCCTTTTCCGAACTGAGGCGACGGTCTCAGGTCGGGGAGGGAGCAGACCTCAAACAGCAGGACGGTCACGCCGCCATAGGCGTCGTGCCCAGTACGTCCGCCAGTGCCGCTCCCAGCACTGAAAGTAGATCAGGGTCTGCCGCCTTAGGCGGGAGCCCTGTTAGCTTGCACGCTGCTGTCCCCGGCAGCTCCACCCAGGATAGCTCAGATCCTAGAGGTGATCTGGGTCGGTGGGAACGACTCCCCACTGTACCAATCGCTCGCCGGGCTTCAACCGTCAGCCCGCCTGGTAGTAGGCGAAAAGGCCGCCTGCCTCCAGGAGTAAGAGCGACCCGGTCGGTGGAGTCCCACAAAGAAGGGGCCACCGACCCAGATCAGCCACCAGCCCACATTGACAGGGACTCTGCTCAATGCCGCAACCTCACCCAAGAACTCTTTGGAAGTGACAGCAGCATTTGCAGCGACAGCAGTGTCTGCAGCGACCACAGCCCTGTGAGCAGTCGTGGCAGTAGCAGAGACAGCAGCATGGAAGTTCTGCAGCTGACTCCAGATGGCCCGGCCAAGGCTAGCATGCGGCAGTCTAGGCCGAGGAAGATGGGGGCTGCTCGCACCGTCACCAAAAAAGGAGCAGCGGATGTCGCTGGCAAGAGAGGAACCAAGGCGGCCACTCCGCCGGCAACAACGCCGGAAACAGCTCCAAAGGAGTGGCCGTCCCTCTCATCAACACCAGCGGAGACACCCAATTCATGGGCGATACCTCCCGGGCAGAAGACGCCGTCACCGTCGAAGACACCTACAACTCCGACGGCAACTATCACTCCTGCCCAACCATCACCAAAAGACCAGTGGGGACCCCAGTCGCAAAGAAGCCCATCAGAATACCGTCGGTTGTTCGAGTCTAAGTACAAGGAACTAACCGACGGTAGCGTTATCAAAGCAGCGCCAGGAGCGGTGGACCGGCTAGCGAAGCGAATTGTTTCGCTAGTCACCATCGACTCCAGAACCAAAGGGCTGGCTGGGGTCCAGATCGAGACGGTAGGGGAGATTCTATGGTCCCTAAAAGTCCCGGCGACATATATTTGCCGTCGAGGTTTCGCGACCTGGGACTTACTACTCCCCTCAGAACAAGAAGCGGAAAAGTTGGCCAGGGCCGACCTGAGGCATAAACATCTGATCCTCAGGCCGGAGTACTTGAGCAGGAGGAGGACACTAGTCACTGTCCTCGGCGTCCCCTGCTATATTGACTCGGAGCAACTAGGTGCAGTGATGAGTCAATATGGGGACGTAGAAGCCATAATTCCGGTCCGCGGTCCCCATAACCTAATGGTAGGGGACTACAAAATTAAAATGCGTTTGGACCGGGATGGCTTCAACAAGATACCGCCACTGCTCAAGTGCGACTCCTGGTCGATGTCTATCATCGTCGAGGGCAGGAGGCCACATTGCTGGCACTGCGAGCAGAAGGGGCATATGGCGAAAGACTGCCCAAAAAAGGCGCCAATCAAGAAGACCCCTTCTGCCGCAGCCCCGGGAGGTCCAGCGGCATCAGCAGCTCCTAGAACTGAAAAAGACGAGGAGGGTTTCACCCCAGTGGTCCGAAAGAACAAACCACAGAAGCCCTCCTCCAAAGTGCAGCCCTCTGAAGTAAAAGGGATGCGGGGTCCCGCTAAGTCAATGAGCGTGGATATGCCCACCGATAAGGAGCCGCAGCAAACATCTAGCACGGCAGCGGCCACGAAACGAAAAACCGAGGTTCCCCTGTCACTACCTTCGTCAACATCTTCATCGTCCGAATCGGAAGGGGAGAAGATGGAGGGTGACGCTGGCCCGGCCCCGGCTCGAGAGACAGTGAAAAAGTTCAACCGGGACAAAAAGGTGGCCAAACGTGCCGTTTCACAAGCAAAAGAGGCTGGGCCCCAATCCCCCGCCCCAATGTCCGTAGAGATGACTATCTCTCCTGCTCAGTCCCCCGAATCCCCAAAACCTAAACCCACCACTGAGCAGAAATCCCCTTCCCCCACTGAAACTCCCCCAGCTAGTTCCCGCTCTCTGTCTCGAAAGGAAGAGTCGGGGTCCAAAACTCCCAATGTGGCCAAACAGGCCAAGAAACAAAAAGCGTCGCCCTCCCCTACAAGAAAGGAGAAGACGAGAAAGCTCCCCTTCCTGCCAGGGGACCTCATCTGCGAAGCAGATCTGCACCACGCCGCTGCCGAGCTTACGCCGCAGCAGAGAGGTGCCATCAAACCGCTGCAGCTCCTTACGAAGACCCAGGGTCTGGACACTACCAACCCGTCCAACTTCCCCGATGCTCCTTTGCTGATCACGTTCGTCAGGAAGACGAAAATTCGCCGCACGAAATCCATGTGGCGAATGATAGAAGCAGCAAAGGATGCGATCCTGGGTCTAACGTTGGTGGAAGAAGGGCACGACTCCCTCGACGATCTGAGGGATAAATGTGAAGGGAGGATCCCCATTTACGTCCACCCTTGTTTTTATAGAGCTTTAAAGTTAACCTTCCCCCTGGATGTCGGGGGCATCTCCCGAGACGGCCGCGCGTCGTCAGAATTGCTCACTGGCAATATCGGGCATGCCGTCGGCATCCTCACTGACAAAGACTTTAGGCCGCTGATTGACACTGACTAGTGCAATGGCTACGACCTTGAAACTAGGAAGCTTGAACGCGAGAGGCTTGAGATCCTTAAGCAAAGCAGCCCGCATACTGGGGGATCTCAAGGCTCTTGAATTAGATGTGGCTGCGGTACAGGAAACTCACTATGTTTCGATGGACGATCACCGACTGCTGTCGGAACATTTCGATGTTTTTTCAGCTTTTGGTGACCGTTCTGCTCGGGGAGTTTCGCTGTTAGTTAGACGCACTCTGTTAGCAAGGGTAAACGTTGTTCACGCGGATGCTGATGGCAGACTGGTCGTGGCTGATGTTGCCGTGAATAGTGCCATGTTTCGAATCGTCGCGGTTTATGCGCCCAATTCCATTCGTGAGAGGGTTTCCTTTTTCCGAGGGTTGGAGGGGTTTCTCGGTGGTTCGGAGCGGCTAATCCTAGTGGGAGATTGGAATGCCATCCTTGATCCCAGGATAGATAAGGTGGGGGGACCTAGTGGGTCGGATAGGTGTGAGACAAGTCTGTCTGATCTGATGGCACAATGCGATCTGGTCGACAGATTTCGTATCGATCACCCAGGGCGGGAGATGTGGACGTGGCTCGCTAGCGGCACTTTCCTTTCAAGTACTTACTTGGATAGATTGCTAATTAGAAGAGGCAACGTAGATTATATCTCTTGTCCCACGTTCCACTGGTTAGGCCATTCTGACCACAAGCTACTTGTGGCCAGTCTGGAGTTAGGCCCTAAGACACATAAGGTAGCTAGCTACTGGAAGTTAAATACCTCCTTACTGGAGATACGTGACTTCCGGGAGCAGCTATCTCTTAACTTTCAAAAGGGATTAGTGGGGGCGGTAACCGGGAGTAAGTGGTGGGTTAACGCCAAAGTTGGCATTAGGCGCTTTTCTGTTCAATATAGCCAACGCCTCGCCTTAAATAAGGCAGAAACAGAAAAGCGTTTAGAAACTAAGCTGGCCCGGGCGGTGGCTGGGGGGGATTCCCTAGGCATAGAACTAGCTAAGGGGGACCTGAAACGTGCGGCTAACGTGCGGTATGAGGGTCAAGTAGTTAGAGCTAGGCTAGATAGAGTGTCCAACGAAGCCGTGAATGTGGACGCGCAAGAGCGTAGAACTCCACTTCGTCGCAGCTCGGTCGGTCTCATTCGTCAAGTCAAACACCCGGAAGGACACACCCTTGTGTCGGCTCGGGAGATTTGCCGGGGATTTCGTGAGCATTTCATGGAACGGTTCACCCAACTGCCCGGACTCCGCGTCGAGGAGTTTGGCAGCTATTTAGCTGGCTCGCCCCGCCTGGAGGCGGCCCGAGCGGCTAGCTGTGATGGGCGCGTTACAGAGTGCGAGGTCTTGGCTGCACTGAAGCAGGTCGGCTACGACAAATCGCCGGGACTCGATGGTTTGCCCTATGAATTGTTCTTGAGGCTGTCGCACATCTTCGTACCTATTCTGGTCAATGTTTTCAATCACTGGTTTGAACAGGGTTCCATCCCCGGTCAAGTCACCAAGGGAGTGATCACATTGCTTCAGAAAAAGGGCCAAGATGGTGGGGAATTAGACGATTACAGGCCCATAACTCTGCTAAACACAGATTTAAAGATTTTGGCCAAAGTTCTTGCAAATCGGTTGCAGCTTGTTATCGCTGAGTTGGTCGAACCTGATCAGAATTATGCTGTGAAGGGGAGATCGATTCAAAACAACTTGCATCTGATGCGCACGATCATAGAGGGATTAGAAGACGACACCGAAGCCGCGCTGATCAATTTAGATCAGTCCAAAGCTTTTGACAGGGTCGACCATCGGTTCCTGGGATCTGTTTTAGAGGCCTCCGGTTTTACACCGGACTTCCGCAGATGGATCTCCATTTTGTATCGCGGGCCGACGGCAGTGGTGCAAGTGAATGGAATGCGATCGGAGTCTTTTGCCGTCTCTCGGTCGGTACGTCAGGGATGTCCGCTGTCTCCCCTGCTTTACGTCCTTGCCTTGGAGCCTTTTCTCCGCAGGCTTAGGATCGGGGAGCCTGGACTGGCCCTACGCGGTATTGCTCTTCCTGGCGGTGCGCGAGCCAGGGTATCCGCGTATGCCGATGATGTCACCGTGTTTGTGTCGTGCTTTCGAGACATTCTCGCGGTGACTAAGGCACTCAGAAGGTACGAAAAAGTGACAGGGGCCAAAGTCAACCTTAGCAAATCCAATGGCCTAAGGTTGGCTGCCTGGAGTGGCGCGGCTGCGCTCCCGGGCCTTTTCAACTGGACTGACGGCCCGGTTCGGATCCTCGGCGTATGGTTCGGACCCGGTCTCCAGCTTGATAAGAACTGGTCGGAAGTACAGTCTAAGGTCGAAGCGTCTGTAAGGATTTGGCTTCGAAGGGGGCTTTCCCTTAAAGGTCGGGCTGAGGCGTGCGTCACGTACGTCTTTCCGCTCATCCTTTACCGATTGGCTGTACTACCTCTGCCTGCGGACCGCCGAGCGGTTTTAACGCGTCTCCTTTTCTCGCTTTTGTGGGCAAAGGGGAAGCCGCTAGTCCGTAGACAGGTCTGCACTCAACGTCCTGATGTGGGAGGCTTGGGAATGCCCGACTTGGCGAGCCATTTGTATGCCGAGCGGTTATCATTCCTGAGCCGAACCTTGACAGAGGAGTCTGCGTGGGGCCCTGCGGTTGGAAGCGCTTTTCCTAACCTCATCCCTGACCACTTGGCCGAATGCCGACGTAAGCCAAGGAGTCAATCGCAGTTCTTCAACGAATGCCGAGCTGCGCTCAGAGTGCTGCCGGGGTCCAGTGACCTCGCCCGGTCTAGAAGGACATTCTATCGGGAGTTAGTGGTGGGGACCGCTTCGGATCCTCTTGGGGAGCGACTTGGATTGTCGGAGGAGGAGGCTCGCTCTCAGTGGAATTGGGCGCCAGGCAGGAGCTATCTCAATAATTCTGAGTTCTCTCTGACCTGGCGATTGGTTCGAAATGTGTTACCCCTCAATGACATACGATTCAAAATTGGTATGGCTATCAGCCCCTTTTGCCCACGTTGCGAGGAAGATGAAATTGAAACGGCGGAACATGCCTTTTTCACCTGCTCCAAACTTCGTGAATTTTGGACGTATGTCGGCGAGGTGACGGCTCGCATCACCCCCGATCGGGTGACGTGCTTGGATTTAGCATCCGTTGTCTTCAACATGGACCCCTTGTGGCCCAGGGAGAAACGTATGGTTTTGCTCGCGATCTTAGCCGTAGCTAGACTCGTGGTGTATACTTCTCGCTTAGAGATAGGGCGTGGGGGGGTGCCGCCTTCTTATTATGATTTGATTTCGTATTTTAAACACCAGCTTAAAATCAAAATCAAATCTGATAGAAGGAGGTTGCCTTCTTCACTTTTCAAAAGTAGGTGGATACACACCGCTAGTTTATGCGTGTTCACGCGGAATAGATTCGAGTTCGTGTTCCCTGCCTAGGCATGGCACACAGCGACCTTAAAGCATCTTTGTCGAAAAACAAAAATCCCCTTAAAAACTGACCAGTAAATTTTGGGCGCAGTCCCTATTAGCTAGTAGCGTAAATGAGCTCTTTGCCCCCAGCTTTATTTTAGGTGTCAGAACTCCTTCAGGATGCCCGCTCCCTAATTTATTTTATATCCCCGACCCGCCATAATAGTTCTTATCCTGAAGGACACCGCACATCCCGACAAACCCATCCCTCCATTTCTTTTGCCCCCATAGAAACGCCCACTCCCAATTAGGAGCTTACTCTCTTGCTTTCGGTCTGTACCAGAAGACAGCGAGCAGCTCATACTCTAGATAGGATGGGGGGTACCTTACTAACACACCTTAATTAGCATTTTCTTTGGTTCTTTATTTTTATCATCACTTTTATTTTTATTTATTTTTGGGGGATTATTTAAGGCTTAGTTTTTTGTTCTCCCACTCCCATCATCACACATGTAAATATCTATTGTAAATAAAATTCATTGAAACACCTGGGGATATTTTAAGTAGCTTAAGTCCATAGAGTGAATGTGGTATTGTGGTGACTGAAACTAGTTTTTAGGGTATTCATAGACCAAGTGGACGACCCCCGACCCCCATCTTCCCCCCCATACCCCTTTTTGGCCTTGTGCCACATCTGATTATTTATGTACAAATTTTTGGATAAATAAATTGATTTTCTCCCGCCTTTTAAAATCTTGACTCGTCTTGTATTTTTTCAGGCAACTCTTAGGCAATCACTTGTGATTGCCTAAGAGGAGACCAGCTACTTGGGCCCCGCCCAGTTTAAAGCTAAATCATCAGGGGACTCTCTCTGTCCCCTTAGACTAGCCCCTGTTGGGCAATTTGTCTCTTCACACCCCTCTTGGGTGGCCGCCCCTGTTGGGCGGTTCCATTGTATTAATCTTTTTGTTCCCTTCTCTTGCAGGTGTCCAACCCCCAGGCTTGACTTAAGCAGCTGGCAGGTTTCGGGTCTGACTTACGTACCTTTTGGCGACGGTCTTCCTGAATCCGAATCGGCGGGTCTCTAGCCGGGAGTTGGATGGAAGAGGGGAGGAGTGGTCCGGGCTCTGCTGCAGAGTCTTTGTCTAGCCCGGGCTCCTTTTCCGAACTGAGGCGACGGTCTCAGGTCGGGGAGGGAGCAGACCTCAAACAGCAGGACGGTCACGCCGCCATAGGCGTCGTGCCCAGTACGTCCGCCAGTGCCGCTCCCAGCACTGAAAGTAGATCAGGGTCTGCCGCCTTAGGCGGGAGCCCTGTTAGCTTGCACGCTGCTGTCCCCGGCAGCTCCACCCAGGATAGCTCAGATCCTAGAGGTGATCTGGGTCGGTGGGAACGACTCCCCACTGTACCAATCGCTCGCCGGGCTTCAACCGTCAGCCCGCCTGGTAGTAGGCGAAAAGGCCGCCTGCCTCCAGGAGTAAGAGCGACCCGGTCGGTGGAGTCCCACAAAGAAGGGGCCACCGACCCAGATCAGCCACCAGCCCACATTGACAGGGACTCTGCTCAATGCCGCAACCTCACCCAAGAACTCTTTGGAAGTGACAGCAGCATTTGCAGCGACAGCAGTGTCTGCAGCGACCACAGCCCTGTGAGCAGTCGTGGCAGTAGCAGAGACAGCAGCATGGAAGTTCTGCAGCTGACTCCAGATGGCCCGGCCAAGGCTAGCATGCGGCAGTCTAGGCCGAGGAAGATGGGGGCTGCTCGCACCGTCACCAAAAAAGGAGCAGCGGATGTCGCTGGCAAGAGAGGAACCAAGGCGGCCACTCCGCCGGCAACAACGCCGGAAACAGCTCCAAAGGAGTGGCCGTCCCTCTCATCAACACCAGCGGAGACACCCAATTCATGGGCGATACCTCCCGGGCAGAAGACGCCGTCACCGTCGAAGACACCTACAACTCCGACGGCAACTATCACTCCTGCCCAACCATCACCAAAAGACCAGTGGGGACCCCAGTCGCAAAGAAGCCCATCAGAATACCGTCGGTTGTTCGAGTCTAAGTACAAGGAACTAACCGACGGTAGCGTTATCAAAGCAGCGCCAGGAGCGGTGGACCGGCTAGCGAAGCGAATTGTTTCGCTAGTCACCATCGACTCCAGAACCAAAGGGCTGGCTGGGGTCCAGATCGAGACGGTAGGGGAGATTCTATGGTCCCTAAAAGTCCCGGCGACATATATTTGCCGTCGAGGTTTCGCGACCTGGGACTTACTACTCCCCTCAGAACAAGAAGCGGAAAAGTTGGCCAGGGCCGACCTGAGGCATAAACATCTGATCCTCAGGCCGGAGTACTTGAGCAGGAGGAGGACACTAGTCACTGTCCTCGGCGTCCCCTGCTATATTGACTCGGAGCAACTAGGTGCAGTGATGAGTCAATATGGGGACGTAGAAGCCATAATTCCGGTCCGCGGTCCCCATAACCTAATGGTAGGGGACTACAAAATTAAAATGCGTTTGGACCGGGATGGCTTCAACAAGATACCGCCACTGCTCAAGTGCGACTCCTGGTCGATGTCTATCATCGTCGAGGGCAGGAGGCCACATTGCTGGCACTGCGAGCAGAAGGGGCATATGGCGAAAGACTGCCCAAAAAAGGCGCCAATCAAGAAGACCCCTTCTGCCGCAGCCCCGGGAGGTCCAGCGGCATCAGCAGCTCCTAGAACTGAAAAAGACGAGGAGGGTTTCACCCCAGTGGTCCGAAAGAACAAACCACAGAAGCCCTCCTCCAAAGTGCAGCCCTCTGAAGTAAAAGGGATGCGGGGTCCCGCTAAGTCAATGAGCGTGGATATGCCCACCGATAAGGAGCCGCAGCAAACATCTAGCACGGCAGCGGCCACGAAACGAAAAACCGAGGTTCCCCTGTCACTACCTTCGTCAACATCTTCATCGTCCGAATCGGAAGGGGAGAAGATGGAGGGTGACGCTGGCCCGGCCCCGGCTCGAGAGACAGTGAAAAAGTTCAACCGGGACAAAAAGGTGGCCAAACGTGCCGTTTCACAAGCAAAAGAGGCTGGGCCCCAATCCCCCGCCCCAATGTCCGTAGAGATGACTATCTCTCCTGCTCAGTCCCCCGAATCCCCAAAACCTAAACCCACCACTGAGCAGAAATCCCCTTCCCCCACTGAAACTCCCCCAGCTAGTTCCCGCTCTCTGTCTCGAAAGGAAGAGTCGGGGTCCAAAACTCCCAATGTGGCCAAACAGGCCAAGAAACAAAAAGCGTCGCCCTCCCCTACAAGAAAGGAGAAGACGAGAAAGCTCCCCTTCCTGCCAGGGGACCTCATCTGCGAAGCAGATCTGCACCACGCCGCTGCCGAGCTTACGCCGCAGCAGAGAGGTGCCATCAAACCGCTGCAGCTCCTTACGAAGACCCAGGGTCTGGACACTACCAACCCGTCCAACTTCCCCGATGCTCCTTTGCTGATCACGTTCGTCAGGAAGACGAAAATTCGCCGCACGAAATCCATGTGGCGAATGATAGAAGCAGCAAAGGATGCGATCCTGGGTCTAACGTTGGTGGAAGAAGGGCACGACTCCCTCGACGATCTGAGGGATAAATGTGAAGGGAGGATCCCCATTTACGTCCACCCTTGTTTTTATAGAGCTTTAAAGTTAACCTTCCCCCTGGATGTCGGGGGCATCTCCCGAGACGGCCGCGCGTCGTCAGAATTGCTCACTGGCAATATCGGGCATGCCGTCGGCATCCTCACTGACAAAGACTTTAGGCCGCTGATTGACACTGACTAGTGCAATGGCTACGACCTTGAAACTAGGAAGCTTGAACGCGAGAGGCTTGAGATCCTTAAGCAAAGCAGCCCGCATACTGGGGGATCTCAAGGCTCTTGAATTAGATGTGGCTGCGGTACAGGAAACTCACTATGTTTCGATGGACGATCACCGACTGCTGTCGGAACATTTCGATGTTTTTTCAGCTTTTGGTGACCGTTCTGCTCGGGGAGTTTCGCTGTTAGTTAGACGCACTCTGTTAGCAAGGGTAAACGTTGTTCACGCGGATGCTGATGGCAGACTGGTCGTGGCTGATGTTGCCGTGAATAGTGCCATGTTTCGAATCGTCGCGGTTTATGCGCCCAATTCCATTCGTGAGAGGGTTTCCTTTTTCCGAGGGTTGGAGGGGTTTCTCGGTGGTTCGGAGCGGCTAATCCTAGTGGGAGATTGGAATGCCATCCTTGATCCCAGGATAGATAAGGTGGGGGGACCTAGTGGGTCGGATAGGTGTGAGACAAGTCTGTCTGATCTGATGGCACAATGCGATCTGGTCGACAGATTTCGTATCGATCACCCAGGGCGGGAGATGTGGACGTGGCTCGCTAGCGGCACTTTCCTTTCAAGTACTTACTTGGATAGATTGCTAATTAGAAGAGGCAACGTAGATTATATCTCTTGTCCCACGTTCCACTGGTTAGGCCATTCTGACCACAAGCTACTTGTGGCCAGTCTGGAGTTAGGCCCTAAGACACATAAGGTAGCTAGCTACTGGAAGTTAAATACCTCCTTACTGGAGATACGTGACTTCCGGGAGCAGCTATCTCTTAACTTTCAAAAGGGATTAGTGGGGGCGGTAACCGGGAGTAAGTGGTGGGTTAACGCCAAAGTTGGCATTAGGCGCTTTTCTGTTCAATATAGCCAACGCCTCGCCTTAAATAAGGCAGAAACAGAAAAGCGTTTAGAAACTAAGCTGGCCCGGGCGGTGGCTGGGGGGGATTCCCTAGGCATAGAACTAGCTAAGGGGGACCTGAAACGTGCGGCTAACGTGCGGTATGAGGGTCAAGTAGTTAGAGCTAGGCTAGATAGAGTGTCCAACGAAGCCGTGAATGTGGACGCGCAAGAGCGTAGAACTCCACTTCGTCGCAGCTCGGTCGGTCTCATTCGTCAAGTCAAACACCCGGAAGGACACACCCTTGTGTCGGCTCGGGAGATTTGCCGGGGATTTCGTGAGCATTTCATGGAACGGTTCACCCAACTGCCCGGACTCCGCGTCGAGGAGTTTGGCAGCTATTTAGCTGGCTCGCCCCGCCTGGAGGCGGCCCGAGCGGCTAGCTGTGATGGGCGCGTTACAGAGTGCGAGGTCTTGGCTGCACTGAAGCAGGTCGGCTACGACAAATCGCCGGGACTCGATGGTTTGCCCTATGAATTGTTCTTGAGGCTGTCGCACATCTTCGTACCTATTCTGGTCAATGTTTTCAATCACTGGTTTGAACAGGGTTCCATCCCCGGTCAAGTCACCAAGGGAGTGATCACATTGCTTCAGAAAAAGGGCCAAGATGGTGGGGAATTAGACGATTACAGGCCCATAACTCTGCTAAACACAGATTTAAAGATTTTGGCCAAAGTTCTTGCAAATCGGTTGCAGCTTGTTATCGCTGAGTTGGTCGAACCTGATCAGAATTATGCTGTGAAGGGGAGATCGATTCAAAACAACTTGCATCTGATGCGCACGATCATAGAGGGATTAGAAGACGACACCGAAGCCGCGCTGATCAATTTAGATCAGTCCAAAGCTTTTGACAGGGTCGACCATCGGTTCCTGGGATCTGTTTTAGAGGCCTCCGGTTTTACACCGGACTTCCGCAGATGGATCTCCATTTTGTATCGCGGGCCGACGGCAGTGGTGCAAGTGAATGGAATGCGATCGGAGTCTTTTGCCGTCTCTCGGTCGGTACGTCAGGGATGTCCGCTGTCTCCCCTGCTTTACGTCCTTGCCTTGGAGCCTTTTCTCCGCAGGCTTAGGATCGGGGAGCCTGGACTGGCCCTACGCGGTATTGCTCTTCCTGGCGGTGCGCGAGCCAGGGTATCCGCGTATGCCGATGATGTCACCGTGTTTGTGTCGTGCTTTCGAGACATTCTCGCGGTGACTAAGGCACTCAGAAGGTACGAAAAAGTGACAGGGGCCAAAGTCAACCTTAGCAAATCCAATGGCCTAAGGTTGGCTGCCTGGAGTGGCGCGGCTGCGCTCCCGGGCCTTTTCAACTGGACTGACGGCCCGGTTCGGATCCTCGGCGTATGGTTCGGACCCGGTCTCCAGCTTGATAAGAACTGGTCGGAAGTACAGTCTAAGGTCGAAGCGTCTGTAAGGATTTGGCTTCGAAGGGGGCTTTCCCTTAAAGGTCGGGCTGAGGCGTGCGTCACGTACGTCTTTCCGCTCATCCTTTACCGATTGGCTGTACTACCTCTGCCTGCGGACCGCCGAGCGGTTTTAACGCGTCTCCTTTTCTCGCTTTTGTGGGCAAAGGGGAAGCCGCTAGTCCGTAGACAGGTCTGCACTCAACGTCCTGATGTGGGAGGCTTGGGAATGCCCGACTTGGCGAGCCATTTGTATGCCGAGCGGTTATCATTCCTGAGCCGAACCTTGACAGAGGAGTCTGCGTGGGGCCCTGCGGTTGGAAGCGCTTTTCCTAACCTCATCCCTGACCACTTGGCCGAATGCCGACGTAAGCCAAGGAGTCAATCGCAGTTCTTCAACGAATGCCGAGCTGCGCTCAGAGTGCTGCCGGGGTCCAGTGACCTCGCCCGGTCTAGAAGGACATTCTATCGGGAGTTAGTGGTGGGGACCGCTTCGGATCCTCTTGGGGAGCGACTTGGATTGTCGGAGGAGGAGGCTCGCTCTCAGTGGAATTGGGCGCCAGGCAGGAGCTATCTCAATAATTCTGAGTTCTCTCTGACCTGGCGATTGGTTCGAAATGTGTTACCCCTCAATGACATACGATTCAAAATTGGTATGGCTATCAGCCCCTTTTGCCCACGTTGCGAGGAAGATGAAATTGAAACGGCGGAACATGCCTTTTTCACCTGCTCCAAACTTCGTGAATTTTGGACGTATGTCGGCGAGGTGACGGCTCGCATCACCCCCGATCGGGTGACGTGCTTGGATTTAGCATCCGTTGTCTTCAACATGGACCCCTTGTGGCCCAGGGAGAAACGTATGGTTTTGCTCGCGATCTTAGCCGTAGCTAGACTCGTGGTGTATACTTCTCGCTTAGAGATAGGGCGTGGGGGGGTGCCGCCTTCTTATTATGATTTGATTTCGTATTTTAAACACCAGCTTAAAATCAAAATCAAATCTGATAGAAGGAGGTTGCCTTCTTCACTTTTCAAAAGTAGGTGGATACACACCGCTAGTTTATGCGTGTTCACGCGGAATAGATTCGAGTTCGTGTTCCCTGCCTAGGCATGGCACACAGCGACCTTAAAGCATCTTTGTCGAAAAACAAAAATCCCCTTAAAAACTGACCAGTAAATTTTGGGCGCAGTCCCTATTAGCTAGTAGCGTAAATGAGCTCTTTGCCCCCAGCTTTATTTTAGGTGTCAGAACTCCTTCAGGATGCCCGCTCCCTAATTTATTTTATATCCCCGACCCGCCATAATAGTTCTTATCCTGAAGGACACCGCACATCCCGACAAACCCATCCCTCCATTTCTTTTGCCCCCATAGAAACTCCCACTCCCAATTAGGAGCTTACTCTCTTGCTTTCGGTCTGTACCAGAAGACAGCGAGCAGCTCATACTCTAGATAGGATGGGGGGTACCTTACTAACACACCTTAATTAGCATTTTCTTTGGTTCTTTATTTTTATCATCACTTTTATTTTTATTTATTTTTGGGGGATTATTTAAGGCTTAGTTTTTTGTTCTCCCACTCCCATCATCACACATGTAAATATCTATTGTAAATAAAATTCATTGAAACACCTGGGGATATTTTAAGTAGCTTAAGTCCATAGAGTGAATGTGGTATTGTGGTGACTGAAACTAGTTTTTAGGGTATTCATAGACCAAGTGGACGACCCCCGACCCCCATCTTCCCCCCCATACCCCTTTTTGGCCTTGTGCCACATCTGATTATTTATGTACAAATTTTTGGATAAATAAATTGATTTTCTCCCGCCTTTTAAAATCTTGACTCGTCTTGTATTTTTTCAGGCAACTCTTAGGCAATCACTTGTGATTGCCTAAGAGGAGACCAGCTACTTGGGCCCCGCCCAGTTTAAAGCTAAATCATCAGGGGACTCTCTCTGTCCCCTTAGACTAGCCCCTGTTGGGCAATTTGTCTCTTCACACCCCTCTTGGGTGGCCGCCCCTGTTGGGCGGTTCCATTGTATTAATCTTTTTGTTCCCTTCTCTTGCAGGTGTCCAACCCCCAGGCTTGACTTAAGCAGCTGGCAGGTTTCGGGTCTGACTTACGTACCTTTTGGCGACGGTCTTCCTGAATCCGAATCGGCGGGTCTCTAGCCGGGAGTTGGATGGAAGAGGGGAGGAGTGGTCCGGGCTCTGCTGCAGAGTCTTTGTCTAGCCCGGGCTCCTTTTCCGAACTGAGGCGACGGTCTCAGGTCGGGGAGGGAGCAGACCTCAAACAGCAGGACGGTCACGCCGCCATAGGCGTCGTGCCCAGTACGTCCGCCAGTGCCGCTCCCAGCACTGAAAGTAGATCAGGGTCTGCCGCCTTAGGCGGGAGCCCTGTTAGCTTGCACGCTGCTGTCCCCGGCAGCTCCACCCAGGATAGCTCAGATCCTAGAGGTGATCTGGGTCGGTGGGAACGACTCCCCACTGTACCAATCGCTCGCCGGGCTTCAACCGTCAGCCCGCCTGGTAGTAGGCGAAAAGGCCGCCTGCCTCCAGGAGTAAGAGCGACCCGGTCGGTGGAGTCCCACAAAGAAGGGGCCACCGACCCAGATCAGCCACCAGCCCACATTGACAGGGACTCTGCTCAATGCCGCAACCTCACCCAAGAACTCTTTGGAAGTGACAGCAGCATTTGCAGCGACAGCAGTGTCTGCAGCGACCACAGCCCTGTGAGCAGTCGTGGCAGTAGCAGAGACAGCAGCATGGAAGTTCTGCAGCTGACTCCAGATGGCCCGGCCAAGGCTAGCATGCGGCAGTCTAGGCCGAGGAAGATGGGGGCTGCTCGCACCGTCACCAAAAAAGGAGCAGCGGATGTCGCTGGCAAGAGAGGAACCAAGGCGGCCACTCCGCCGGCAACAACGCCGGAAACAGCTCCAAAGGAGTGGCCGTCCCTCTCATCAACACCAGCGGAGACACCCAATTCATGGGCGATACCTCCCGGGCAGAAGACGCCGTCACCGTCGAAGACACCTACAACTCCGACGGCAACTATCACTCCTGCCCAACCATCACCAAAAGACCAGTGGGGACCCCAGTCGCAAAGAAGCCCATCAGAATACCGTCGGTTGTTCGAGTCTAAGTACAAGGAACTAACCGACGGTAGCGTTATCAAAGCAGCGCCAGGAGCGGTGGACCGGCTAGCGAAGCGAATTGTTTCGCTAGTCACCATCGACTCCAGAACCAAAGGGCTGGCTGGGGTCCAGATCGAGACGGTAGGGGAGATTCTATGGTCCCTAAAAGTCCCGGCGACATATATTTGCCGTCGAGGTTTCGCGACCTGGGACTTACTACTCCCCTCAGAACAAGAAGCGGAAAAGTTGGCCAGGGCCGACCTGAGGCATAAACATCTGATCCTCAGGCCGGAGTACTTGAGCAGGAGGAGGACACTAGTCACTGTCCTCGGCGTCCCCTGCTATATTGACTCGGAGCAACTAGGTGCAGTGATGAGTCAATATGGGGACGTAGAAGCCATAATTCCGGTCCGCGGTCCCCATAACCTAATGGTAGGGGACTACAAAATTAAAATGCGTTTGGACCGGGATGGCTTCAACAAGATACCGCCACTGCTCAAGTGCGACTCCTGGTCGATGTCTATCATCGTCGAGGGCAGGAGGCCACATTGCTGGCACTGCGAGCAGAAGGGGCATATGGCGAAAGACTGCCCAAAAAAGGCGCCAATCAAGAAGACCCCTTCTGCCGCAGCCCCGGGAGGTCCAGCGGCATCAGCAGCTCCTAGAACTGAAAAAGACGAGGAGGGTTTCACCCCAGTGGTCCGAAAGAACAAACCACAGAAGCCCTCCTCCAAAGTGCAGCCCTCTGAAGTAAAAGGGATGCGGGGTCCCGCTAAGTCAATGAGCGTGGATATGCCCACCGATAAGGAGCCGCAGCAAACATCTAGCACGGCAGCGGCCACGAAACGAAAAACCGAGGTTCCCCTGTCACTACCTTCGTCAACATCTTCATCGTCCGAATCGGAAGGGGAGAAGATGGAGGGTGACGCTGGCCCGGCCCCGGCTCGAGAGACAGTGAAAAAGTTCAACCGGGACAAAAAGGTGGCCAAACGTGCCGTTTCACAAGCAAAAGAGGCTGGGCCCCAATCCCCCGCCCCAATGTCCGTAGAGATGACTATCTCTCCTGCTCAGTCCCCCGAATCCCCAAAACCTAAACCCACCACTGAGCAGAAATCCCCTTCCCCCACTGAAACTCCCCCAGCTAGTTCCCGCTCTCTGTCTCGAAAGGAAGAGTCGGGGTCCAAAACTCCCAATGTGGCCAAACAGGCCAAGAAACAAAAAGCGTCGCCCTCCCCTACAAGAAAGGAGAAGACGAGAAAGCTCCCCTTCCTGCCAGGGGACCTCATCTGCGAAGCAGATCTGCACCACGCCGCTGCCGAGCTTACGCCGCAGCAGAGAGGTGCCATCAAACCGCTGCAGCTCCTTACGAAGACCCAGGGTCTGGACACTACCAACCCGTCCAACTTCCCCGATGCTCCTTTGCTGATCACGTTCGTCAGGAAGACGAAAATTCGCCGCACGAAATCCATGTGGCGAATGATAGAAGCAGCAAAGGATGCGATCCTGGGTCTAACGTTGGTGGAAGAAGGGCACGACTCCCTCGACGATCTGAGGGATAAATGTGAAGGGAGGATCCCCATTTACGTCCACCCTTGTTTTTATAGAGCTTTAAAGTTAACCTTCCCCCTGGATGTCGGGGGCATCTCCCGAGACGGCCGCGCGTCGTCAGAATTGCTCACTGGCAATATCGGGCATGCCGTCGGCATCCTCACTGACAAAGACTTTAGGCCGCTGATTGACACTGACTAGTGCAATGGCTACGACCTTGAAACTAGGAAGCTTGAACGCGAGAGGCTTGAGATCCTTAAGCAAAGCAGCCCGCATACTGGGGGATCTCAAGGCTCTTGAATTAGATGTGGCTGCGGTACAGGAAACTCACTATGTTTCGATGGACGATCACCGACTGCTGTCGGAACATTTCGATGTTTTTTCAGCTTTTGGTGACCGTTCTGCTCGGGGAGTTTCGCTGTTAGTTAGACGCACTCTGTTAGCAAGGGTAAACGTTGTTCACGCGGATGCTGATGGCAGACTGGTCGTGGCTGATGTTGCCGTGAATAGTGCCATGTTTCGAATCGTCGCGGTTTATGCGCCCAATTCCATTCGTGAGAGGGTTTCCTTTTTCCGAGGGTTGGAGGGGTTTCTCGGTGGTTCGGAGCGGCTAATCCTAGTGGGAGATTGGAATGCCATCCTTGATCCCAGGATAGATAAGGTGGGGGGACCTAGTGGGTCGGATAGGTGTGAGACAAGTCTGTCTGATCTGATGGCACAATGCGATCTGGTCGACAGATTTCGTATCGATCACCCAGGGCGGGAGATGTGGACGTGGCTCGCTAGCGGCACTTTCCTTTCAAGTACTTACTTGGATAGATTGCTAATTAGAAGAGGCAACGTAGATTATATCTCTTGTCCCACGTTCCACTGGTTAGGCCATTCTGACCACAAGCTACTTGTGGCCAGTCTGGAGTTAGGCCCTAAGACACATAAGGTAGCTAGCTACTGGAAGTTAAATACCTCCTTACTGGAGATACGTGACTTCCGGGAGCAGCTATCTCTTAACTTTCAAAAGGGATTAGTGGGGGCGGTAACCGGGAGTAAGTGGTGGGTTAACGCCAAAGTTGGCATTAGGCGCTTTTCTGTTCAATATAGCCAACGCCTCGCCTTAAATAAGGCAGAAACAGAAAAGCGTTTAGAAACTAAGCTGGCCCGGGCGGTGGCTGGGGGGGATTCCCTAGGCATAGAACTAGCTAAGGGGGACCTGAAACGTGCGGCTAACGTGCGGTATGAAGGTCAAGTAGTTAGAGCTAGGCTAGATAGAGTGTCCAACGAAGCCGTGAATGTGGACGCGCAAGAGCGTAGAACTCCACTTCGTCGCAGCTCGGTCGGTCTCATTCGTCAAGTCAAACACCCGGAAGGACACACCCTTGTGTCGGCTCGGGAGATTTGCCGGGGATTTCGTGAGCATTTCATGGAACGGTTCACCCAACTGCCCGGACTCCGCGTCGAGGAGTTTGGCAGCTATTTAGCTGGCTCGCCCCGCCTGGAGGCGGCCCGAGCGGCTAGCTGTGATGGGCGCGTTACAGAGTGTGAGGTCTTGGCTGCACTGAAGCAGGTCGGCTACGACAAATCGCCGGGACTCGATGGTTTGCCCTATGAATTGTTCTTGAGGCTGTCGCACATCTTCGTACCTATTCTGGTCAATGTTTTCAATCACTGGTTTGAACAGGGTTCCATCCCCGGTCAAGTCACCAAGGGAGTGATCACATTGCTTCAGAAAAAGGGCCAAGATGGTGGGGAATTAGACGATTACAGGCCCATAACTCTGCTAAACACAGATTTAAAGATTTTGGCCAAAGTTCTTGCAAATCGGTTGCAGCTTGTTATCGCTGAGTTGGTCGAACCTGATCAGAATTATGCTGTGAAGGGGAGATCGATTCAAAACAACTTGCATCTGATGCGCACGATCATAGAGGGATTAGAAGACGACACCGAAGCCGCGCTGATCAATTTAGATCAGTCCAAAGCTTTTGACAGGGTCGACCATCGGTTCCTGGGATCTGTTTTAGAGGCCTCCGGTTTTACACCGGACTTCCGCAGATGGATCTCCATTTTGTATCGCGGGCCGACGGCAGTGGTGCAAGTGAATGGAATGCGATCGGAGTCTTTTGCCGTCTCTCGGTCGGTACGTCAGGGATGTCCGCTGTCTCCCCTGCTTTACGTCCTTGCCTTGGAGCCTTTTCTCCGCAGGCTTAGGATCGGGGAGCCTGGACTGGCCCTACGCGGTATTGCTCTTCCTGGCGGTGCGCGAGCCAGGGTATCCGCGTATGCCGATGATGTCACCGTGTTTGTGTCGTGCTTTCGAGACATTCTCGCGGTGACTAAGGCACTCAGAAGGTACGAAAAAGTGACAGGGGCCAAAGTCAACCTTAGCAAATCCAATGGCCTAAGGTTGGCTGCCTGGAGTGGCGCGGCTGCGCTCCCGGGCCTTTTCAACTGGACTGACGGCCCGGTTCGGATCCTCGGCGTATGGTTCGGACCCGGTCTCCAGCTTGATAAGAACTGGTCGGAAGTACAGTCTAAGGTCGAAGCGTCTGTAAGGATTTGGCTTCGAAGGGGGCTTTCCCTTAAAGGTCGGGCTGAGGCGTGCGTCACGTACGTCTTTCCGCTCATCCTTTACCGATTGGCTGTACTACCTCTGCCTGCGGACCGCCGAGCGGTTTTAACGCGTCTCCTTTTCTCGCTTTTGTGGGCAAAGGGGAAGCCGCTAGTCCGTAGACAGGTCTGTACTCAACGTCCTGATGTGGGAGGCTTGGGAATGCCCGACTTGGCGAGCCATTTGTATGCCGAGCGGTTATCATTCCTGAGCCGAACCTTGACAGAGGAGTCTGCGTGGGGCCCTGCGGTTGGAAGCGCTTTTCCTAACCTCATCCCTGACCACTTGGCCGAATGCCGACGTAAGCCAAGGAGTCAATCGCAGTTCTTCAACGAATGCCGAGCTGCGCTCAGAGTGCTGCCGGGGTCCAGTGACCTCGCCCGGTCTAGAAGGACATTCTATCGGGAGTTAGTGGTGGGGACCGCTTCGGATCCTCTTGGGGAGCGACTTGGATTGTCGGAGGAGGAGGCTCGCTCTCAGTGGAATTGGGCGCCAGGCAGGAGCTATCTCAATAATTCTGAGTTCTCTCTGACCTGGCGATTGGTTCGAAATGTGTTACCCCTCAATGACATACGATTCAAAATTGGTATGGCTATCAGCCCCTTTTGCCCACGTTGCGAGGAAGATGAAATTGAAACGGCGGAACATGCCTTTTTCACCTGCTCCAAACTTCGTGAATTTTGGACGTATGTCGGCGAGGTGACGGCTCGCATCACCCCCGATCGGGTGACGTGCTTGGATTTAGCATCCGTTGTCTTCAACATGGACCCCTTGTGGCCCAGGGAGAAACGTATGGTTTTGCTCGCGATCTTAGCCGTAGCTAGACTCGTGGTGTATACTTCTCGCTTAGAGATAGGGCGTGGGGGGTGCCGCCTTCTTATTATGATTTGATTTCGTATTTTAAACACCAGCTTAAAATCAAAATCAAATCTGATAGAAGGAGGTTGCCTTCTTCACTTTTCAAAAGTAGGTGGATACACACCGCTAGTTTATGCGTGTTCACGCGGAATAGATTCGAGTTCGTGTTCCCTGCCTAGGCATGGCACACAGCGACCTTAAAGCATCTTTGTCGAAAAACAAAAATCCCCTTAAAAACTGACCAGTAAATTTTGGGCGCAGTCCCTATTAGCTAGTAGCGTAAATGAGCTCTCTGTCCCCAGATTTATTTTAGGTGTCAGAACTCCTTCAGGATGCCCGTTCCCTAATTTATTTTATATCCCTGACCCGCCCTAAAAGTACTTATCCTGAAGGACACCGCACATCCCGACAAACCCATCCCTCCATTTCTTTTGCCCCCATAGAAACGCCCACTCCCAATTAGGAACTGACTCTCTTGCTT
This sequence comes from Sepiola atlantica, assembly GCA_963556195.1. NCBI lineage: Eukaryota > Metazoa > Mollusca > Cephalopoda > Sepiida > Sepiolidae > Sepiola > Sepiola atlantica. Next base: position 93,434,088 of record OY744520.1, on the reverse strand, counting down.
TCGGTTTTTACCGGAAGACAGCGAGCATTTCATACCTTAGATAGGTGGGGGGGACCTTACTAACTTATCTTAATTAGCATTTTCCTTGTTTCTTTATTTTTACCATCACTTTTATTTTTATTTATTTTTGGGGGATTATTTAAGGCTTAGTTTTTTGTTCTCCCACTCCCATCATCACACATGTACATAATCTTTGTAAATAAAATTCATTGAAACACCTGGGGATATTTTAAGTAGCTTAAGTCCATAGAGTGAATGTGGTATTGTGGTGACTGAAACTAGTTTTTAGGGTATTCATAGACCAAGTGGACGACCCCCGACCCCCATCTTCCCCCCCACAACCCCCTTTTGGCCTTGTGCCACATCTAAATTTTTTGTACATGTATAAATTTTTTGGATAAATAAATTGATTTTCTCCCGCCTTTTAAAATCTTGACTCGTCTTGTATTTTTTCAGGCAACTCTTAGGCAATCACTTGTGATTGCCTAAGAGGAGACCAGCTACTTGGGCCCCGCCCAGTTTAAAGCTAAATCATCAGGGGACTCTCTCTGTCCCCTTAGACTAGCCCCTGTTGGGCAATTTGTCTCTTCACACCCCTCTTGGGTGGCCGCCCCTGTTGGGCGGTTCCATTGTATTAATCTTTTTGTTCCCTTCTCTTGCAGGTGTCCAACCCCCAGGCTTGACTTAAGCAGCTGGCAGGTTTCGGGTCTGACTTACGTACCTTTTGGCGACGGTCTTCCTGAATCCGAATCGGCGGGTCTCTAGCCGGGAGTTGGATGGAAGAGGGGAGGAGTGGTCCGGGCTCTGCTGCAGAGTCTTTGTCTAGCCCGGGCTCCTTTTCCGAACTGAGGCGACGGTCTCAGGTCGGGGAGGGAGCAGACCTCAAACAGCAGGACGGTCACGCCGCCATAGGCGTCGTTCCCAGTACGTCCGCCAGTGCCGCTCCCAGCACTGAAAGTAGATCAGGGTCTGCCGCCTTAGGCGGGAGCCCTGTTAGCTTGCACGCTGCTGTCCCCGGCAGCTCCACCCAGGATAGCTCAGATCCTAGAGGTGATCTGGGTCGGTGGGAACGACTCCCCACTGTACCAATCGCTCGCCGGGCTTCAACCGTCAGCCCGCCTGGTAGTAGGCGAAAAGGCCGCCTGCCTCCAGGAGTAAGAGCGACCCGGTCGGTGGAGTCCCACAAAGAAGGGGCCACCGACCCAGATCAGCCGCCAGCCCACATTGACAGGGACTCTGCTCAATGCCGCAACCTCACCCAAGAACTCTTTGGAAGTGACAGCAGCATTTGCAGCGACAGCAGTGTCTGCAGCGACCACAGCCCTGTGAGCAGTCGTGGCAGTAGCAGAGACAGCAGCATGGAAGTTCTGCAGCTGACTCCAGATGGCCCGGCCAAGGCTAGCATGCGGCAGTCTAGGCCGAGGAAGATGGGGGCGGCTCGCACCGTCACCAAAAAGGAGCAGCGGATGTCGCTGGCAAGAGAGGAACCAAGGCGGCCACTCCGCCGGCAACAACGCCGGAAACAGCTCCAAAGGAGTGGCCGTCCCTCTCATCAACACCAGCGGAGACACCCAATTCATGGGCGATACCTCCCGGGCAGAAGACGCCGTCGCCGACGAAGGCTGTAACACCTACAACTCCGGCGCAAACCAACTCTCCTGCCCAATCACCTAAAGACCAGTGGGGACCCCAGTCGCAAAGAAGCCCGTCAGAATACCGTCGGTTGTTCGAGTCTAAGTACAAGGAACTAACCGACGGTAGCGTTATCAAAGCAGCGCCAGGAGCGGTGGAACGGCTAGCGAAGCGAATTGTTTCGCTAGTCACCATCGACTCCAGAACCAAAGGGCTGGCTGGGCTCCAGATCGAAACGGTAGGGGAGATTTTATGGTCCCTGAAAGTCCCGGCGACATATATTTGCCGTCGAGGTTTCGCAACCTGGGACCTTTTACTCCCCTCTGAACAGGAAGCAGAGAAGTTGGCCAGGGCCGACCTGAGGCATAAACATCTGATCCTCAGGCCGGAGTACTTGAGCAGGAGGAGGACACTAGTCACTGTCCTCGGCGTCCCCTGCTATATTGACTCGGAGCAACTAGGTGCAGTGATGAGTCAATATGGGGACGTCGAAGCCATAATCCCGGTCCGCGGTCCCCATAACCTAATGGTAGGGGACTACAAAATTAAAATGCGTTTGGACCGGGATGGCTTCAACAAGATACCGCCACTGCTCAAGTGCGACTCCTGGTCGATGTCTATCATCGTCGAGGGCAGGAGGCCACATTGCTGGCACTGCGAGCAGAAGGGGCATATGGCGAAAGACTGCCCAAAAAAGGCGCCAATCAAGAAGACCCCTTCTGCCGCAGCCCCGGGAGGTCCAGCGGCATCAGCAGCTCCTAACACCGGAAAAGACGAGGAGGGTTTCACCCCAGTGGTCCGAAAGAACAAACCACAGAAGCCCTCTTCCAAAGTGCAGCCCTCTGAAGTAAAAGGGATGCGGGGTCCCGCTAAGTCAATGAGCGTGGATATGCCCACCGATAAGGAGCCGCAGCAAACATCTAGCACGGCAGCGGCCACGAAACGAAAAACCGAGGTTCCCCTGTCACTACCTTCGTCAACATCTTCATCGTCCGAATCGGAAGGGGAGAAGATGGAGGGTGACGCTGGCCCGGCCCCGGCTCGAGAGACAGTGAAAAAGTTCACCCGGGACAGAAAGGTGGCCAAACGTGCCGTTTCACAAGAAAAAGAGGCTGGGCCCCAATCCCCCGCCCCGATGTCCGTAGAGATGACTATCTCTCCTGCTCAGTCCCCCGAATCCCCAAAACCTAAACCCACCACTGAGCAGAAATCCCCTTCCCCCACTGAAACTCCCCCAGCTAGTTCCCGCTCTCTGTCTCGAAAGGAAGAGTCGGGGTCCAAAACTCCCAATGTGGCCAAACAGGCCAAGAAACAAAAAGCGTCGCCCTCCCCTACAAGAAAGGAGAAGACGAGAAAGCTCCCCTTCCTGCCAGGGGACCTCATCTGCGAAGCAGATCTGCACCACGCCGCTGCCGAGCTCACGCCGCAGCAGAGAGGTGCCATCAAACCGCTGCAGCTCCTTACGAAGACCCAGGGTCTGGACACTACCAACCCGTCCAACTTCCCCGATGCTCCTTTGCTGATCACGTTCGTCAGGAAGACGAAAATTCGCCGCACGAAATCCATGTGGCGAATGATAGAAGCAGCAAAGGATGCGATCCTGGGTCTAACGTTGGTGGAAGAAGGGCACGACTCCCTCGACGATCTGAGGGATAAATGTGAAGGGAGGATCCCCATTTACGTCCACCCTTGTTTTTATAGAGCGTTAAAGTTAACCTTCCCCCTGGATGTCGGGGGCATCTCCCGAGACGGCCGCGCGTCGTCAGAATTGCTCACTGGCAATATCGGGCATGCCGTCGGCATCCTCACTGACAAAGACTTTAGGCCGCTGATTGACACTGACTAGTGCAATGGCTACGACCTTGAAACTAGGAAGCTTTAACGCGAGAGGCTTGAGATCCTTAAGCAAAGCAGCCCGCATACTGGGGGATCTCAAGGCTTTTGAATTAGATGTGGCTGCGGTACAGGAAACTCACTATGTTTCGATGGACGATCATCGACTGCTGTCGGAACATTTCGATGTTTTTTCAGCATTTGGTGACCGTTCTGCTCGGGGAGTTTCGCTGTTAGTTAGACGCACTCTGTTAGCAAGGGTAAACGTTGTTCACGCGGATGCTGATGGCAGACTGGTCGTGGCTGATGTTGCCGTGAATAGTGCCATGTTTCGAATCGTCGCGGTTTATGCGCCCAATTCCATTCGTGAGAGGGTTTCCTTTTTCCGAGGGTTGGAGGGGTTTCTCGGTGGTTCGGAGCGGCTAATCCTAGTGGGAGATTGGAATGCCATCCTTGATCCCAGGATAGATAAGGTGGGGGGACCTAGTGGGTCGGATAGGTGTGAGACAAGTCTGTCTGATCTGATGGCACAATGCGATCTGGTCGACAGATTTCGTATCGATCACCCAGGGCGGGAGATGTGGACGTGGCTCGCTAGCGGCACTTTCCTTTCAAGTACTTACTTGGATAGATTGCTAATTAGAAGAGGCAACGTAGATTATATCTCTTGTCCCACGTTCCACTGGTTAGGCCATTCTGACCACAAGCTACTTGTGGCCAGTCTGGAGTTAGGCCCTAAGACACACAAGGTAGCTAGCTACTGGAAGTTAAATACCTCCTTACTGGAGATACGTGACTTCCGGGAGCAGCTATCTCTTAACTTTCAAAAGGGATTAGTGGGGGCGGTAACCGGGAGTAAGTGGTGGGTTAACGCCAAAGTTGGCATTAGGCGCTTTTCTGTTCAATATAGCCAACGCCTCGCCTTAAATAAGGCAGAAACAGAAAAGCGTTTAGAAACTAAGCTGGCCCGGGCGGTGGCTGGGGGGGATTCCCTAGGCATAGAACTAGCTAAGGGGGACCTGAAACGTGCGGCTAACGTGCGGTATGAAGGTCAAGTAGTTAGAGCTAGGCTAGATAGAGTGTCCAACGAAGCCGTGAATGTGGACGCGCAAGAGCGTAGAACTCCACTTCGTCGCAGCTCGGTCGGTCTCATTCGTCAAGTCAAACACCCGGAAGGACACACCCTTGTGTCGGCTCGGGAGATTTGCCGGGGATTTCGTGAGCATTTCATGGAACGGTTCACCCAACTGCCCGGACTCCGCGTCGAGGAGTTTGGCAGCTATTTAGCTGGCTCGCCCCGCCTGGAGGCGGCCCGAGCGGCTAGCTGTGATGGGCGCGTTACAGAGTGTGAGGTCTTGGCTGCACTGAAGCAGGTCGGCTACGACAAATCGCCGGGACTCGATGGTTTGCCCTATGAATTGTTCTTGAGGCTGTCGCACATCTTCGTACCTATTCTGGTCAATGTTTTCAATCACTGGTTTGAACAGGGTTCCATCCCCGGTCAAGTCACCAAGGGAGTGATCACATTGCTTCAGAAAAAGGGCCAAGATGGTGGGGAATTAGACGATTACAGGCCCATAACTCTGCTAAACACAGATTTAAAGATTTTGGCCAAAGTTCTTGCAAATCGGTTGCAGCTTGTTATCGCTGAGTTGGTCGAACCTGATCAGAATTATGCTGTGAAGGGGAGATCGATTCAAAACAACTTGCATCTGATGCGCACGATCATAGAGGGATTAGAAGACGACACCGAAGCCGCGCTGATCAATTTAGATCAGTCCAAAGCTTTTGACAGGGTCGACCATCGGTTCCTGGGATCTGTTTTAGAGGCCTCCGGTTTTACACCGGACTTCCGCAGATGGATCTCCATTTTGTATCGCGGGCCGACGGCAGTGGTGCAAGTGAATGGAATGCGATCGGAGTCTTTTGCCGTCTCTCGGTCGGTACGTCAGGGATGTCCGCTGTCTCCCCTGCTTTACGTCCTTGCCTTGGAGCCTTTTCTCCGCAGGCTTAGGATCGGGGAGCCTGGACTGGCCCTACGCGGTATTGCTCTTCCTGGCGGTGCGCGAGCCAGGGTATCCGCGTATGCCGATGATGTCACCGTGTTTGTGTCGTGCTTTCGAGACATTCTCGCGGTGACTAAGGCACTCAGAAGGTACGAAAAAGTGACAGGGGCCAAAGTCAACCTTAGCAAATCCAATGGCCTAAGGTTGGCTGCCTGGAGTGGCGCGGCTGCGCTCCCGGGCCTTTTCAACTGGACTGACGGCCCGGTTCGGATCCTCGGCGTATGGTTCGGACCCGGTCTCCAGCTTGATAAGAACTGGTCGGAAGTACAGTCTAAGGTCGAAGCGTCTGTAAGGATTTGGCTTCGAAGGGGGCTTTCCCTTAAAGGTCGGGCTGAGGCGTGCGTCACGTACGTCTTTCCGCTCATCCTTTACCGATTGGCTGTACTACCTCTGCCTGCGGACCGCCGAGCGGTTTTAACGCGTCTCCTTTTCTCGCTTTTGTGGGCAAAGGGGAAGCCGCTAGTCCGTAGACAGGTCTGTACTCAACGTCCTGATGTGGGAGGCTTGGGAATGCCCGACTTGGCGAGCCATTTGTATGCCGAGCGGTTATCATTCCTGAGCCGAACCTTGACAGAGGAGTCTGCGTGGGGCCCTGCGGTTGGAAGCGCTTTTCCTAACCTCATCCCTGACCACTTGGCCGAATGCCGACGTAAGCCAAGGAGTCAATCGCAGTTCTTCAACGAATGCCGAGCTGCGCTCAGAGTGCTGCCGGGGTCCAGTGACCTCGCCCGGTCTAGAAGGACATTCTATCGGGAGTTAGTGGTGGGGACCGCTTCGGATCCTCTTGGGGAGCGACTTGGATTGTCGGAGGAGGAGGCTCGCTCTCAGTGGAATTGGGCGCCAGGCAGGAGCTATCTCAATAATTCTGAGTTCTCTCTGACCTGGCGATTGGTTCGAAATGTGTTACCCCTCAATGACATACGATTCAAAATTGGTATGGCTATCAGCCCCTTTTGCCCACGTTGCGAGGAAGATGAAATTGAAACGGCGGAACATGCCTTTTTCACCTGCTCCAAACTTCGTGAATTTTGGACGTATGTCGGCGAGGTGACGGCTCGCATCACCCCCGATCGGGTGACGTGCTTGGATTTAGCATCCGTTGTCTTCAACATGGACCCCTTGTGGCCCAGGGAGAAACGTATGGTTTTGCTCGCGATCTTAGCCGTAGCTAGACTCGTGGTGTATACTTCTCGCTTAGAGATAGGGCGTGGGGGGGTGCCGCCTTCTTATTATGATTTGATTTCGTATTTTAAACACCAGCTTAAAATCAAAATCAAATCTGATAGAAGGAGGTTGCCTTCTTCACTTTTCAAAAGTAGGTGGATACACACCGCTAGTTTATGCGTGTTCACGCGGAATAGATTCGAGTTCGTGTTCCCTGCCTAGGCATGGCACACAGCGACCTTAAAGCATCTTTGTCGAAAAACAAAAATCCCCTTAAAAACTGACCAGTAAATTTTGGGCGCAGTCCCTATTAGCTAGTAGCGTAAATGAGCTCTTTGCCCCCAGCTTTATTTTAGGTGTCAGAACTCCTTCAGGATGCCCGCTCCCTAATTTATTTTATATCCCCGACCCGCCATAATAGTTCTTATCCTGAAGGACACCGCACATCCCGACAAACCCATCCCTCCATTTCTTTTGCCCCCACAGAAACGCCCACTCCCAATTAGGAGCTTACTCTCTTGCTTTCGGTCTGTACCAGAAGACAGCGAGCAGCTCATACTCTAGATAGGATGGGGGGTACCTTACTAACACACCTTAATTAGCATTTTCTTTGGTTCTTTATTTTTATCATCACTTTTATTTTTATTTATTTTTGGGGGATTATTTAAGGCTTAGTTTTTTGTTCTCCCACTCCCATCATCACACATGTAAATATCTATTGTAAATAAAATTCATTGAAACACCTGGGGATATTTTAAGTAGCTTAAGTCCATAGAGTGAATGTGGTATTGTGGTGACTGAAACTAGTTTTTAGGGTATTCATAGACCAAGTGGACGACCCCCGACCCCCATCTTCCCCCCCATACCCCTTTTTGGCCTTGTGCCACATCTGATTATTTATGTACAAATTTTTGGATAAATAAATTGATTTTCTTCCGCCTTTTGGCGAAGATCAAAGTGTAGTATCTGTTCCGATGGATACTGCACTTCATAGATCGGTATTGTCTTGCCCTTCGGGGCTTGATTTACGCCGGTCTATGGGTCTGTCCTGTGCAGTTCTAGGAGGTCCACCCTCCCAGGCTTCGCCTCCCCTCTTTGGGGAGGAGTAAGTTTATTGCTTACTGTCTGAGGCGCCCCTACCGGGGAATGCCGACGGGGCTGCCCAGGCAATTTTTAATGGCCAGAGCGCTCACCTTCTCGGGCGCTGGCTTTTCAAATCCCACTTTCCGACCTTGTGTCACATACTCCCATTGTGGGTGGGTGTTAAATAACGCCTTTTGGCGAAGATCAAAGTGTAGTATCTGTTCCGATGGATACTGCACTTCATAGATCGGTATTGTCTTGCCCTTCGGGGCTTGATTTACGCCGGTCTATGGGTCTGTCCTGTGCAGTTCTAGGAGGTCCACCCTCCCAGGCTTCGCCTCCCCTCTTTGGGGAGGAGTAAGTTTATTGCTTACTGTCTGAGGCGCCCCTACCGGGGAATGCCGACGGGGCTGCCCAGGCAATTTTTAATGGCCAGAGCGCTCACCTTCTCGGGCGCTGGCTTTTCAAATCCCACTTTCCGACCTTGTGTCACATACTCCCATTGTGGGTGGGTGTTAAATAACGCCTTTTGGCGAAGATCAAAGTGTAGTATCTGTTCCGATGGATACTGCACCCCATAGACTGGTATTGTCTTGGCCTCCGGGGCTTGATTTACGCCGGTCTATGGGATTGTCCTGTGCAGTTCTAGGAGGTCCACCCTCCCAGGCTTCGCCTCCCCTCTTTGGGGAGGAGTAAGTTTATTGCTTACTGTCTGAGGCGCCCCTACCGGGGAATGCCGACGGGGCTGCCCAGGCAATTTTTAAATGGCCAGAGTGCTCACCTCTCGAGCGCTGGCTTTTAACCCCACTTTCTCGACCCAATCTGTGGTCACATCCTACTTGTGGGAGTAGGATAAAACTGGCCTTGTGCCTAACTCCTGAGGTGGAGTAAATACCTTGATTTTCTTCCGCCTTTTGGCGAAGATCAAAGTGTAGTATCTGTTCCGATGGATACTGCACCCCATAGACTGGTATTGTCTTGGCCTCCGGGGCTTGATTTACGCCGGTCTATGGGATTGTCCTGTGCAGTTCTAGGAGGTCCACCCTCCCAGGCTTCGCCTCCCCTCTTTGGGGAGGAGTAAGTTTATTGCTTACTGTCTGAGGCGCCCCTACCGGGGAATGCCGACGGGGCTGCCCAGGCAATTTTTAAATGGCCAGAGTGCTCACCTCTCGAGCGCTGGCTTTTAACCCCACTTTCTCGACCCAATCTGTGGTCACATCTTACTTGTGGGAGTAGGATAAAACTGGCCTTGTGCCTAACTCCTGAGGTGGAGTAAATACCTTGATTTTCTTCCGCTTTGTTGGCTTTTTGGCTAAGATCAAAGTGTAGTATCTGTTCTCGGCATTTTTGCCTTGAGATAAAGTGTATTATCTAGTCCTATCCGATAGGTGTCGATCTTACACTCTCGAATCAAAAATCAGATTATCATTTTATTTTTTAATCCCTTTTCCTTTTGTGCGCTTCCTCTCCCCTAAAGTACGGCCTGATACGCGCCCACTGTCCGGATCTCTCTCTTACCGCTTAATACTCGTACTCCTCCAAATTTCGCCATAGGCGCTCACATCGACGAATGCAGGAACTTCCCCCTCCCCCCCCAATTCGGCCTGGGAACCTCACCTAATTTGGCCTGAGGCGCCACACCGGCGAATGCTGATACTCCTCCTCCCCAAATTTCGCCTGAGGCGCACCGAATGCCGACACTCCCCCTCGCCCCCAAATTTCGCCTGAGGCGCCCCACTGCCGATACCCCGCCCCTCCCCCAAATTTCGCCTGTGGCGCTCACACCGGTGAATGCCGGAATCCCCCCTCCCCCAAATTCGGCATAATTTCGCCTGAGGCGCTCATACTGCCGACATTCCCCCTCCCTAAATTCGGCCTGAGGTGCCCCACCGCCGAATGCCGACACTCCTCCTCCCCAGATTTGGCCTGAGGCGCCCCACCGCCAAATGCCGACCCTCCCTTCCACCGCCGAATGCCGATACCGCCCCCCCCCATGTAATGCATGGGATGAGTGCATCATGACAACGGAACCGAATCGACCCTACCTCTACACGTCTCAAAAAAGGAGGAGGTAATGCATCGGATCAGTGCATCATGACAACGGAACCGATACGACCCTACCTCAACACGTCTCAAATAAGGAGGAGATAATGCATGGGATGAGGGCATCATGACAACGGAACCGATACGACCCTACCTCAACACTTCTCAAATAAGGAGGAGATAATGCATGGGATGAGGGCATCATGACAACGGAACCGATACGACCCTACCTCAACACTTCTAAAAAAAGGAGGAGGTAATGCATGGGATCAGTGCATCATGACAACGGAACCGATACGACCCTACCTCAACACGTCTCAAATAAGGAGGAGATAATGCATGGGATGAGTGCATCATGACAACGGAACCGATACGACCCTACCTCAACACTTCTCAAATAAGGAGGAGATAATGCATGGGATGAGGGCATCATGACAACGGAACCGATACGACCCTACCTCAACACTTCTAAAAAAAGGAGGAGGTAATGCATGGGATCAGTGCATCATGACAACGGAACCGATACTACCCTACCTCAACACTCTCAAAAAAGGAGGAGGTAATGCTCACACCGGCGAATACCGTACCCCCCCCCCCCAATTTGGCCTGAAAGGAGGAGGTAATTCCTATCATGATAACAGAACGGCCACAGGGAGGGAGGGGGGGGGGGATATTAGCGTCTATTAATAATTAAAAAAGAAAGTGTGAGAGGGAAAAATGACAGAAAGGAAAACTGCCACTCTCTGACGTCATGATGACCTGATATAACCGGACACAATTTAGGTCAAGACCGGGTACATCCGGCAAGGGATTATGGGACAGGTGCGGATGTGATTGAGCAACCCTTGTTTCACTACACACTCTTAACGTAGGATTCCTATGTTGTTATTGATGCAACCGGACAGAAGTTATTGGATGATCTGATACAACCGGACACAATTTAGGGCAAGACCGGGTACATCCGGCAAGGGATTATGGGATGTTTACAGTGACTCGGCATTTTTATCGCATTAGTACATAAATACATTAGATTATTTCGAATTTACTACATATTAACGTTGAAATTTCGTGTAAAATACGAAAAAACTGCTACCTTTTGTCGGAAAGTGGTCCGGTTGACTGTCAGCGAGTGAATCGTTTGTCGTGATTTTTAGATATTATGATTCCGGAATATGTACGGTGCTAAAGATATCAACTTTTTGACATGTCGCCGCGTAGTTTTTGAGGAGTATCTGGACATACAAACAAACAAACAGACAGACATACAGACAACTGGCCTTTATATAATAGACTAGCGGGGCTACCCGGCGTTGCTCGGGGTCATAAAAACATATATTTGAAGAAAGATCGTGTGTGTAACATCTTTATATTCAAACTTCTATGTCCGCCCCCTCTCTCTATAGCCGTCTCTTTATCTGCTACCTTTCTCTTTCCTGGTCGCTCCATTTCGCCGCTACTTTCTAATTTTGCCTTTTGCAAAAGCTGTTTCTTCCCCACCATTTCTCCTATTGCCCAGGGTAATAGTATGACATATTTCTATAAAAAGTAACACCTCTATCTGCACCTTCTATATAGGTACTTATCTCCACCCCGGTGTTCATACTATATACGTATCTATCATCACCCCGGTGCGCATACTATATACGTACCTATCGCCGCCCCAGTGCACATACTATATACATACCTATCGCCGCCCCGGTGCAGATACTGTTTAAGTACATATCGCCGCCCCGTTGCGAATGCTAAATAGTACCTATCGTTGCCCCGGTGTGAATGCTAAATACATACATATTGCGCCCCGGTGTGCATGCTACATAAGTACCTATCGCTGCCCTAGTGCGAATAATTAATATGTACATATTGCCGCTTTGGTGTGAATGCTAAATACGTACCTATCGCCGGCCCAGTGCGAATGCTAAATACGTACCTATAGCCGCCCCGGTGCGAATGCTAAATAGTACCTATAGCCGCCCCAGTGCGAATGCTAAATACGTACCTATCACCACTACGGTGCGAATGCGAAATACATACATTTCGCCGCTCCGGTGCGCATGCAATATATGTACTGATCGCCGCCACAGAGCGCATGCTATGTACGTACTTATTGCTGCCCATGTGTACATGCTATATACGTAGCTATCGCCACCCCTGAATTCTGAATACGTACCTATCGCCGCCCCGGTGCGGAAGCTAAATACGTACATATCGCTGCCCCGGTGCGAATGCTAAATACATACCTATCGCTGCCCCGGTGTGAATGCTAAATACATACCTATCGCCGCCCCGGTGTGAATTCTAAATACGTACCTATCGCCGCCCCGGTGTGAATTTTAAATATGTTCCTTTCGCCGCCCGGTGTGAATTTTAAATATGTACCTTTCCCCGCCCCTGTGCGCGTGCTATATACATACCTATCGCCGCTCCGGTGCGCGTGCTATATATGAAACGATCGCTGCCTTAGTGCGCATGCTAAATACATACCTATCACTGCCCCGGTGTGCATACTATATACGTACTTATTACCGCCCATGTGCACATGCTATATAAGTACCTATCACCACCGCTGAATGCTAAATAAGTACCTATCGCCGCCCCGGTGTGGAAGCTAAATATGTACATATCGCCGCCCCTAAATTTGGGCAGACCCCTAAAAAATTTGGCCTGACCCCTAAAATTTTCCCCGTCCCCTAAATCTCTCCAGCCTCTAATTTTTCACTCTCCCCCAACCATGAGAAATATTTTGACTTCAAAACAAAAAAAAACAAAAAAATTTAGCCTGACCCCTAAAAAGATCCGCCTTACCCCTAAAATTTTCCCGACCCTAAATGTCTCCAGCCCCCTAATTTTTCACTCTCCCACAACCATTAGATATATTTTGACTTCAAAACAAAAAAAAACAACAAAATTTGGCCTGACCCCTAAAAAGTTCGTCCTGACCCCTAAAATTTTCCCCGACCCCTAAATCTCTCCAGCATCCTAATTTTTAACTCTCCTCCAACCATGAGAAATATTTTGACTTCAAAACAAAAAAAAAGAAAAAAATTTGGGCTGACCCCTAAAATTTTCCCCGACCCCATAATCTCTCCAGCCCCCTAATTTTTCACTCTCCCCCAACCCTGAGAAATATTTTTACTTCAAAACAAAAAAAAACAAAAAAAAGCAAAAAAATTTGGCTTGACCCCTAAAAAGTTCGTCCTGACCCCTAAAATGTTCCCCGACCCCTAAATCTCTCCAGCCCCCTAATTTTTCACTCTCCCCCAACCATGAGAAATATTTTGAGTTCAAAACCAAAAAAAAGAAAAAAATTTGGCCTGACCCCTAAAAAGTGCGTCCTGACCCCTAAAATTTTCCCCGACCCCTAAATCTCTCCAGCCCCCTAAATTTTCACTCTCCCCCAACCCCGAGAAATATTTTGAGTTCAAAACCAAAAAAAAGAAAAAAATTTGGACTGACCCTAAAAAGTTCGTCCTGACTCCTAAAATTTTCCCCGACCCCTAAATCTCTCTAGCCCCCTTATTTTTCACTCTCCCCCAACCATGAGAAATATTTTGACTCCAAAACAAAAACAAACAAAAAAATTAGGCCTGACCCCTAAAAAGTCTGTCCTGACCCCTAAAATTTTCCCCGACCCCTAAATTTCTCCAGCCCCCTAATTTTTCACTCTCCCCCAACCCTGAGAAATATTTTGACTTCAAAACAAAAAAAAAACAAAAAACAAAAAAAAATTAGGCCTGACCCCTAAAAAGTTCGTCCTGACCCCTAAAATTTTCCCCGACCCCTAAATCTCTCCAGCCCCCTAATTTTTCACTCTCCCCCAACCTTGAGAAATATTTTCAGTTCAAAACAAAATAAAACAAAAAAATTTGGCCTGACCCCTAAAAAGTTCGTCCTGACCCCTAAAATGTTCCCCGACCCCTAAATCTCTCCAGCCCCCTAATTTTTCACTCTCTCTCCCAACCCTGAGAAATATTTTGACTTCAAAACAAAAAAAAACAAAAAAATTTGGCCTGACCCCTAAAAAGTTCGTCCTGACCCCTAAAATTTTCCCCGACCCCTAAATCTCTCCAGCCCTCTAATTTTTCACTCTCCCCCAACCCTGAGAAATATTTTGACTTCAAAACAAAAAAAAACAAAAAAATTTGGCCTGACCCCTAAAAAGTTCGTCCTGACCCCTAAAATTTTCCCCGACCCCTAAATCTCTCCAGCCCCCTAATGTTTCACCTTCCCCCAACCATGAGAAATATTTTGACTTCAAAACAAAAAAAAACAAAAAAATTAGGCCTGACCCCTAAAAAGTCTGTCCTGACCCCTAAAATTTTCCCCGACCCCTAAATCTCTGCAGCCCCTAATTTTTCACTCTCCCCCAACCCTGAGAAATATTTTCAGTTCAAAACAAAAAGAAACAAAAAAATTTGGCCTGACCCCTAAAAAGTTCGTCCTGACCCCTAAAATTTTCCCCGACCCCTAAATCTCTCCAGCCCCCTAATTTTTAACTCTCCTCCAACCCTGAGAAATATTTTGACTTCAAAACAAAAAAAAACAAAAAAATTTGGGTGACCCCTAAAAGGTTCGTCCTGACCCCTAAAATTCTCCCCGACCCCTAAATCTCTCCAGCCCCCTAATTTTTCACTCTCCCCCAACACTGAGAAATATTTTCAGTTCAAAACAAAAAAAAAATAAAAAATTTGGCCTGACCCCTAAAAAGTTCGTCCTGACCCTTAAAATTTTCCCCGACCCCTAAATCTCTCCAGCCCTCTAATTTTTCACTCTCCCCCAACCCTGAGAAATATTTTGACTTCAAAACAAAAAAAAACAAAAAAAAACAAAAAAATTTGGCCTGACCCCTAAAAAGTTCGTCCTGACCCCTAAAATTTTCCCCGACCCCTAAATCTCCCCAGCCCCCTAATTTTTCACTCTCCCCCAACCCTGAGATATATTTTGACTTCAAAACAAAAAAAAACAAAAAAATTTGGCCGGACCCCTAAAAAATTTGGCCTGCCCCCTAAAATTTTCCACGACCCCTCGTATCTCTCCAGCACCCTCCCAACTTTTTTTGTCAGTGTCCCACAACCCTGAGAAATATTTTAAGTTCAAAAAAAAAAAAAAAAAAAAATTTGGCCTGACCCCTAAAAATTTGGCCTGACCCCTAAAATTTTCCCCGACCCCCTAATCTCTCCAGCCCCCCCAACTTTTTTTTTTTCAGTATCCAACAACCCTGAGAATTATTTTAAGTTCAAAAAAAGAAAAAAAAAATTTGGCCGGACCCCTATAAAATTTGGCCTGACCCCTAAAATTTTCCCCGACCCCCTAATCTCTCCAGCCCCCCCCCAATTTTTTTTTCATTGTTCCACAACTCTGAGAATTATTTTAAGTTCAAAAAAAAAAACCCCAAAAAATTTGGCCGGACCCCTAAAAAATTTGGCCTGACCCCTAAAATTTTCTCCGACCCCCTAATCTCTTTATTATAGATACAAATAAATGCACATTGGCCTTTATTATAGATGCAAATAAATGCACATTGGTCTTTATTATAGATACAAATAAATGCACATTGGCCTTTATTATAGATGCAAATAAATGCACATTGGTCTTTATTATAGATACAAATAAATGCACATTGGTCTTTATTATAGATGCAAATAAATGCACATTGGTCTTTATTATAGATGCAAATAAATGCACATTGGTCTTTATTATAGATACAAATAAATGCACATTGGTCTTTATTATAGATGCAAATAAATGCACATTGGCCTTTATTATAGATACAAATAAATGCACATTGGTCTTTATTATAGATACAAATAAATGCACATTGGTCTTTATTATAGATTTGCTTAATATCCCCCCCCCAAGAAAAGATTTGGCCTGAGGCGCTCACACCGGCGAATGCTGACACTCTCTCCTCGCAACAGATACTACACTAGGAGGAGGTAATGCCTATCATGATAACGGAAGGGAGGGGGAGGAATATTAGCGTCTATTAAAAGGTTGTAATGTGAGTGAATTTCTTCCCGCCACTTTGCATTATTTTTCAAATTATCTGCCACTCTCTGACGTCATGATATAACCGGACACAATTTAGAGCAAGACCGGGTACATCCGGCAAGGGATTATGGGACAGGTGCGGATGTGATTGAGCAACCCTTGTTTCACTACACACTCTTAACGTAGGATTACTATGTTGTTATTGATGCATCCGGACAGAAGTTATTGGATGATCTGATACAACCGGACACAATTTAGGGCAAGACCGGATACATCCGGCAAGGGATTATGGGATGTTTACAGTGACTCTGCATTTTTATCGGATTAGTACATAAATACATTAGATTATTTCGAATTTACTATCGAATTTGACCTCCTAGAACTGCACAGGACAAACCCATAGACCGACGGAATGAAGCCCCGAAGGCCAAGACGATACCAGTCTATGGGGTGCAGTATCCATCGAAACAGATACTACACTTTGATGTTAGCCAAAAGAAGTGAATTAATGTCATTTTCGGTAATGGCGTATGAAAGCTATGTTGAATTAGAGAAAAACGGCCTAGGGGAGTCTAAAATTCATTTTTGATATTCCAAACTTATATAAGAATTTGTTAAATAGTAGTATACAATGTTTTTTGAAAGAAAATCTTAGTTATTATTACTTGTTAATTTAATAATGTAATTTAAACAGTGTCTAGTGGATAGACCGCTGTTCAGGTGTAGATTGGTTATAAATTTGCCTCCCCTCTTTGGGGAGGAGTAAGTTTATTACTTACTGCCTGAGGCGCCCCTACCGGGGAATGCCGACGGGGCTGCCCAGGCAATTTTTAATGGCCAGAGTGCTCACCTTCTCGGGCGCTGGCTTTTCAACCCCCACTTTCCGACCCGATCTTGGGTCACATCTTACTTGTGGGAGTAAGATAAACCTGGCCTTGTGCCTAACCTCCTGGGGAGGTAAATAAATTTCTTACGCTTCGTTGGCCTTTTGGCTAAGATCAAAGTGTAGTATCTGTTCTCTGCATTTTTGCCTTGAGATAAAGTGTATTATCTAGTCCTATCCGACGGTCTTAGGCGCTGCCCTCCCCAAATTTTACCTGAGTCGCTCATAATGCTGAGGCCGACCGAGGCCGACCCTCCCAATATTTAGCCTGAGGCGCTCACACCGGCGAATAAGTCCCCCTCCACCAAATTCGGCCTCCCCATGCCGACACTACTCCCCAAATTCGGCCTGAGGCGCTCCTCCCCGAATTTCGCCTGAGGCGCACCACCGCCGAATGCCGACACTCACCCTCCCCATATTTGGCCGCTCACACCGGCGAATGACGCAACTCCCCCTCCACCAAATTCGGCCTCCCCATGCCGACACTACTCCCCAAATTCGGCCTGAGGCGCTCCTCCCCGAATTTCGCCTGAGGCGCACCACCGCCGAATGCCGACACTCACCCTCCCCATATTTGGCCGCTCACACCGGCGAATGACGCAACTCCCCCTCCACCAAATTCGGCCTCCCCAAATTTCGCCTGAGGCGCTCATACTGGCGAATGCCGACACTCCTTCCCAAATTCTGCGCCCCACCGGCGAATGCTGACACTCACACTCCTCCTCCCCAAATTTCGCCTGAGGCGCTAATACCGGCGAATGCCGACATTCCCCTCCCCAAATTTGGCCTGAGGCCCCACCGCCGAATGCCGACCCTTCGCCTGAGCCGCTAACACCGACGAATGCCGGCACCTATGTCAACAGAAAAAAACTCATGTTAAAAAAAGTGCCGTTATTGATTAAACAACACTTGCGTCACTATAAACGCATGTATCAAAAAGTGCCGTTAGGAATTCAGCAACCCTTGCTTCACTATGGACTCGTGTTCAAAAAAGTGCCGACACTCACCCTCCCCATATTTGGCCTGAGGCGCTCACACCGGCGAATGACGCAACTCCCCCTCCACCAAATTCGGCCTCCCCAAATTTCGCCTGAGGCGCTCACACCGGCGAATGCCGACACCCCCCACACCCACGCCACTTTTTCAATATGTATACAATATGTATACAAATATTAGTGAAAACAATGGGGGAGCATACAAATATTAGTGAAAACAGTGGGGGAGCATAATTATTTATTACTTTAATTTTACTGATACTACACTAAAATTTTCCCCGACCCCTAAATCTCTCTAGCCCCTAAATTTTTCACTCTCCCCCAACCATGAGAAATATTTTGACTTCAAAACAAAAAAACAAAAAAAAATTTGGCCTGACTCCTAAAAAGTTCCGCCTGACCCCTAAAATTTTCCCTGATCCCTAAATCTCCCCAGCCCCATAATTTTTCACTCTCCCCCAACCATGAGAAATATTTTCAGTTCAAAACAAAAAAAAAGAAACAAAATTTGGCCTGACCCCTAAAAAGTTCGTCCTGACCCCTAAAATTTTCCCCGATCCCTCAATCTCTCCAGCCCCCTACTTATTCACTCTCCCCCAACCCTGAGAAATATTTTGAGTTCAAAACCAAAAAAAACAAAAAATTTTTGCCTGACCCCTAAAAAGTTCGGCCTGACCCCTAAAATTTTCCCCGACCCCTAAATCTCTCCAGCCCCTAATTTTTCACTCTCTACCAACCATGGGAAATATTTTGACTTCAAAAAAAAAAAAAAAAAAAAAATTTGGCATAACCCTTAAAAAGTTCGTCCTGACCCCTAAAATTTTCCCCGACCCCTAAATCTCTCCAGCCCCCTAATTTTTCACTCTCCCCCAACCATGAGAAATATATTGAGTTCAAAACCAAAACAAAGAAAAAAATTTGGCCTGACCCCTAAAAAGTTCGGCCTGACCCCTAAAATTTTCCCCGACCCCTCAATCTTTCCAGCCCCCTAATTTTTCACTCTCCCCCAACCATGAGAAATATTTTGAGTTCAAAAAAAAAAAAAAAAATTTGGCCTGACCCCTAAAACGTTCGGCCTGACCCCTAAAATTTTCCCCGACCCCTCAATCTCTGCAGCCCCCTAATTTTTCACTCTCCCGCAACCCTGAGAAACATTGTGACTTCAAAACAAAAAAAAAACAAAAAAATTTGGCCTGACCCCTAAAAAGTTCGGCTTGACCCCTAAAATTTTCCCCGACCCCTCATTCTCTCCAGTCCCCATCCCAACTAATTTTTAACTCTCCCCCAACCCTGAGAAATATTTTGAGTTCAAAACAAAACAAAAAAGAAAAAAATTGGCCTGAATCCTAAAAAGCTCGGCTTGACCCCTAAAATCTTCATACAAATATAAGTGAAAACAGTGGGGGAGCATAATTATTTCTCTTACCTTACTTATTGAGACATTATTTGACATGTATACAAATATTAGTCAAAACAATGGCGGAGCATAATTATTTCTCTTCTTTCTTCACTGATTGAGACCTTATTTGATATGTATACAAATATTAGTGAAAACAATGGTGGAACATAATTATTTCTCTTTTTACTTTACTTTGTCGACGTTATTTAACATGTATACAAATATTAGTGAAAACAATGGCGGAGCATAATTATTTCTCTTCTTACTTTACTTATTGAGACGTTATTTAACATGTATACACATATAAGTGAAAACAATGGCGGAGCATAATTATTTTTCTTCTTACTTTTCTTATTGAGACGTTATTTAATATGTATACAAATATTAGTGAAAACAGTGGTGGAGCCTAATTATTTCTCTTCTTACTTTACTTATTGAGACGTTATTTAATATGTATACAGATATTAGTGAAAACAATGGCGGAGCATAATTATTTCTCTTCTTACTTTACTTATTGAGACGTTATTTAATATGTATACAGATATTAGTGAAAACAATGGCGGAGCATAATTATTTCTCTTACTATTCTTATTGAGACGTTATTTAACATGTATACAAATATAAGTGAAAACAATGGCGGAGCATAATTTTTCTCTTCTTACTTTACTTATTTAGACGTTATTTAATATGTATACAAATATTAGTGAAAACAATGGTGGAGCATAATTATTTATTACTTTAATTTTAATGATACTACACTAACTTCACACCTCTTATAATTATTTCTCTTCTTACTTTACTTATTGAGTCGTTATTCAATATGTATACAAATATTAGTGAAAACAATGGCGGAGCAAAATTATTTCTCTTCTTACTATTCTTATTGAGATGTTATTTAATATGTATACAGATATTAGTGAAAACAATGGTGGAGCATAATTATTACACTTCTTACTTTACTATCTGAGACGTTATTTAACATGTATACAAATATTAGTGAAAACAATGGCGGAGCATAATTATCTCTTTTCTTACTTTACTTATTGAGACGTTATTTAACATGTATACAAGTATTAGTGAAAACAATGGCGGAGCATAATTATTTCTTTTCTTACTTTACTTATTGAGACGTTATTTTACATGTATACAAATATAAGTGAAAACAATGGCGGAGCATAATTATTTCTTTTCTTTACTTTACTTATGGAGACGTTATTTAATATGTATACAAATATTAGTGAAAACAGTGGTGGAGCATAATTATTTCTGGTCTTACTTATCTTATTGAGACATTATTTAACATGTATACAGATATTAGTGAAAACAATGGTGGAGCATAATTATTACTCTTCTTACTTTACTTACTGAGACGTTATTTAACATGTATACAAATAATAGTGAAAACAATGGCGGAGCATAATTATCTCTTTTCTTACTTTACTTATTGAGACGTTATTTAACATGTATACAAGTATTAGTGAAAACAATGGCGGAGCATAATTATTTCTTTTCTTACTTTACTTATTGAGACGTTATTTAACATGTATACAAATATTAGTGAAAACAGTGGTGGAGCATAATTATCTCGTTTCTTACTTTACTGATGGAGAGATTATTTAACATGTATATAAATATTAGTGAAAACAATGGCGGAGCATAATTATCTCTTTTCTTACTTTACTTATTGAGACGTTATTTTACATGTATACAAATATTAGTGAAAACAATGGCGGAGCATAATTATTTCTCTTCTTACTACTCTTATTGAGACGTTATTTAATATGTATACAAGTATTAGTGAAAACAATGGTGGAGCATAATTATTTCTTTTTATACTTTACTTATTGAGTCGTTATTAAATATGTATACAAATATTAGTGACAACAATGGCGGAGCATAATTATTGCTCTTCTTACTATTCTTATTGAGACGTTATTTAATATGTATACAGATATTAGTGAAAACAATGGTGGAGCATAATCATTTCTCTTCTTACTTAACTTATTGAGACGTTATTTAACATGTATACAAATATTAGTGAAAACAATGGCGGAGCATAATTATCTCTTTTCTTACTTTACTTATTGAGACGTTATTTAACATTTATACAAATATTAGTGAAAACAGTGGTGGAGCATAATTATCTTTTTTCTTACTTTACTTATTGAGACGTTATTTAACATGTATACAAATATTAGTGAAAACAATGGTGGAGCATAATTATTTCTTTTCTTACTGTACTTATTGAGACGTTATTTAATATGTATACAAATATTAGTGAAAACAGTGGTGGAGCATAATTATCTCTTTTTTTACTTTACTGTCTGAGACGTTATTTAATATGTATACAGATATTAGTGAAAACAATGGTGTAGCATAATTATTTCTCTTCTTACTATTCTTATTGAGACGTTATTTTACATGTATACTAATATTAGTGAAAACAGTGGCGGAGCATAATTATTTCTCTTCTTACTTTACTTATTGAGTCGTTATTCAATATGTATACAAATATAAGTGAAAACAATGGCGGAGCAAAATTATTTCTCTTCTTACTATTCTTATTGAGACGTTATTTAATATGTATACAGATATTAGTGAAAACAATGGTGGAGCATAATTATTTCTCTTCTTACTTTACTTACTGAGACGTTATTTAACATGTATACAAATATTTGTGAAAACAATGGCGGAGCATAATTATTTGTTCCTTTAATTTTACTTATTTAGACGTTATTGAAGTAAAATAAATTTCGAAGAGAAAAAAATGAATGGAAAACCTATAACGATGACGTCATATACCTATTACTGTGACGTCACGTGCACAAGAATAAGTTGGTTGAAAAAAAAATTATAATTACATAATTACATTGGCTGATTTCCAAATTAGTAGTAAATAACATTGAAAAAGCGTGAAAAAAACAGACCCGCTGCTGAAAACTGGCACCGTTGACCCTCAGTAAATTTTTTTTTTGTTGTAATTTTGAGATATTATGATCCCAGGTGTTGTCCGGTCCTAAATATATCAAATTTGTGAAAGTTTGCTGAGTAGTTTTTGAGGAGTAGCTGGACATACAGACAGACAGACAGACAGACAGACAGACAGACAGACAGACATACAGACAACTGGCCTTTATATAATAGACTAGCGGGTCTACCCGGCGTTGCTCGGGGTCATAAAAACATAATTGAAGAAAAATTGCGTGTGTAACATCTTTATATTAAAACTTCTATTTCTCTCCTTCTCTCTCTATAGCTGTCTCTTTATCTTTCTACTTTTCTCTACCCTGATCGCTACTTTTAAATTTTGCCTTTTGCGAAAGCTGTTTCTTCCCCACCATTTCATCCTACGTTTCCCAGGGCAATAGTATGACTTATTTCTATAAAAAGTACCACCACTGTCTGCGCCTTCTATATAGGTACTTATAACCGCCCCGGTGTTCATACTATATATTTTGAATCCCCTCATGATATCCTTCATCATTTTAACTCCCCTCGTTGTATTCATCATTTTCGATCTCCTCATACTATTAATCATTTTAAATCCCCTCATAATATTCTTCATCATTTTCAATCTCCTCATACTATTAATCATTTTCAATCCCCTCATAATATTCTTCATCATTTTCAATCCTCTCGTAATATTCCTCATCATTTTCAATCCGCTCATGATATTCTTAATAATTTTCAATCCTCTCATGATATTCTTCATTTTTTCAATCCTCTCATGGTATTCTTCATCATTTCCAATCCTGTCAGTCTATTCTTCATAATTTTCAATGCTCTCATGACATTCTTCATCATTTTCAATCCTCTCATGACATTCTTCATCATTTTCAATCCCCTCATGACATTCTTCATCATTTTCAATTCCCTCATGATAGTCTTCATCATTTTCAGTCCTCTCATGATAGTCTTCATCATTTTCAATCCTCTCATGTGAGTCTTCATCATTTTCAATCCTCTCATGATAGTTTTCATCACTTTTAATCCTCTCATAATAGTCTTCATCATTTTTAATCCTCTCAGGATAGTCTTCATCATTCTCAATCCTCTCATGATATTCTTCATCATTTTCAATACCCTCATGATATTATTCATCATTTTAAATCCCCTCATGGTATTCTTCATCATTTCCAATCCTGTCAGTCTATTCTTCATCATTTTCAATCCTCTCATGACATTCTTCATCATTTTCAATCCTCTCATGACATTCTTCATCATTTTCAATCCCCTTATGATAGTCTTAATCATTTTCAATCCCCTCATGATAGTCTTCATCATTTTACATCCCCTCATGATAGTGTACATCATTTTCAATCCCCTCATTATAGTCTTCATCATTTTCAATCCCCCCATGATAGTCTTCATAATTTTCAATCCTCTCATGATAGTCTTCATCATTTTCAATCCTCTCATGATAGTCTTCATCATTTTCAATCCTCTCATGATAGTCTTTATCATAGCTCTATCTAGGATATTGAGCACTTTTCTCCCGGACAACGCCAAGTACTTTGAAAATCAAGGAGGCCTCATGAGCACTACTGAAATCACTTAGGTATCCTCTCTCCTTCTGATCTGCGAAATAGTCCAAAGGGGAACAAAGATGGCGTTAAAATATTTTCCAAACCTATCACTACAGTAGATCTATCAAGGACATTGAGCACTTTTCTCCCGGACAACGCCGAGTACTTTAATAATAAAGGAAGCCTCCTGAGGACTACTGAAATCACTTAGGTATCCTTTCTCCTACTGATCTGCGAAATAGTCCAAAGGGGAACGAATATGGCGTTAAAATATTATCCAAACCTATCACTACAGTAGCTCTATATAGGACATTGAGCACTTTTTTCCCGGACAACGCCGAGTACTTTGAAAATCAAAGACGCCTCTTAGGTACAACTGAAATCACTTAGGTATCCTCTCTCCTTCCGATCTGCGAAATAGTCCAAAGGGGAACGAAGATAGCGTTAAAATATTTTCCAAACCTATCACTACAGTAGCTCTATCTAGGATATTGAGCACTTTTCTCCCGGAAAACGCCGAGTATTTCAAAATCAAAGAGGCCTCCTGAGCACTACTGAAATAACTATTATCGATTCCCCATCCTTTTCAGCGTAGATGCTGTTAAAATATTATCCAAACCTATCACTACAGTAGCTCTATCTAGGACATTGAGCACTTTTTTCCCGGACAACGCCAGGTACTTTGAAAATCAAAGAGGCCTCCTGGGGACTACTGAAATCACTTAGGTATCCTCCCTCCTTTTCATCTGCAAAATTGTCCAAAGGGGAACGAAGATGGCGTTAAAATATGTTCTAAACCTATCACGACAGTAGCTCTATCTAGGGTATTGAGCACTTTTCTCCCAGACAACGCCGAGTACTTTGAAAATCGAGGAGGCTTCATGAGCACTCCTGAAATCCCTTAGGTATCCTCTCTCCTTCTGATCTGCGAAATAGTCCAAAGGGGAACGAAGATGGCGTTAAAATATTTTCCAAACCTATCACTACAGTAGCTCTATCTAGGACATTGAGCACTTTTCTCCCTAACAACGCCGAGTACTTTGATAATCAAGGAAGCCTCCTGGGGACTACTGAAATCACTTAGGTATCCTCTCTCCTTCTGATCTGCGAAATAGTCCAAAGGGGAACGAAGATGGCGTTAAAATATTTTCCAAACCTATCACTACAGTAGCTCTATCTAGGATATTGAGCACTTTTCTCCCGGACAACGCCGAGTACTTTGAAAATCGAGGAGGCTTCATGAGCACTCTTGAAATCCCTTAGGTATCCTCTCTCCTTCTGATCTGCGAAATAGTCCAAAGGGGAACGAAGATGGCGTTAAAATATTTTCCAAACCTATCACTACAGTAGCTCTATCTAGGACATTGAGCACTTTTCTTCCGGACAACGCCGAGTACTTTGAAAATTGAGGAGGCTTCATGAGCACTCCTGAAATCCCTTAGGTATCCTCTCTCCTTCTGATCTGCGAAATAGTCCAAAGGGGAACGAAGATGGCGTTAAAATATTTTCCAAACCTATCACTACAGTAGCTCTATCTAGGACATTAAGCACTTTTCTCCCGGACAACGCCGAGTACTTTGATAATCAAGGAGGTTTCCTGGGGACTACTGAAATCACTTAGGTATCCTCTCTCCTTCTGATCTGCGAAATAGTCCAAAGGGGAACGAAGATGGCATTAAAATATTTTCCAAACCTATCACTACAGTAGCTCTATCTAGGACATTAAGCACTTTTCTCCCGGACAACGCCGAGTACTTTGATAATCAAGGAGGTTTCCTGGGGACTACTGAAATCACTTAGGTATCCTCTCTCCTTCTGATCTGCGAAATAGTCCAAAGGGGAACGAAGATGGCATTAAAATATTTTCCAAACCTATCACTACAGTAGCTCTATCTAGGATATTGAGCACTTTTCTCCCGGAAAACGCCGAATATTTCAAAATCAAAGAGGCCTCCTGAGCACTACTGACATAACTCTTATCGATTACCCCATCCTTTTCAGCGTAGATGCTGTTAAAATATTATCCAAACCTATCACTACAGTAGCTCTATCTAGGATATTGAGCACTTTTCTCCCGGACAACGCCGAGTACTTTGAAAATCGAGGAAGCTTCATGAACACCCATTAAATCCCTTAGGTATCCTCTCCCCATTCTGATCTGCCAAATAGTCCAAAGGGGAACGAAGATGGCGTTAAAATATTTTCCAAAACCTATCACTACAGTAGCTCTATCTAGGACATTGAGCACTTTTCTCCCGGACAACGCCGAGTACTTTGATAATCAAGGAGGCCTCCTGAGGACTACTGAAATCCCTTAGGTATCCTCTCTCCTTCTGATCTGCGAAATAGTCCAAAGGGGAACGAAGATGGCGTTAAAATATTTTCCAAACATATCACTACAGTAGCTCTATCTAGGACATTGAGCACTTTTTTCCCGGACAACGCCGAGTACTTTGAAAAACAAAGAGGCCTCCTGGGGACTACTGAAATCAGTTAGGTATCCTCCCTTTCTTTTTCAGCTGCAAAATTGTCCAAAGGGGAACGAAGATGGCGTTAAAATATTTTCTAAACCTATCACTACAGTAGCTCTATCTAGGAAATTGAGCACTTTTCTCCCGGACAACGCCGAGTACTTTGAAAATCGAGGAGGCTTCATGAGCACTCATTAAATCCCTTAGGTATCCTCTCTCCTTCTGATCTGCGAAATAGTCCAAAGGGGAACGAAGATGGCGTTAAAATATTTTCCAAACCTATCACTACAGTAGCTCTATCTAGGACATTGAGCAGTTTTCTCCCGGACAACGCCGAGTACTTTGATAATCAAGGAGGCCTCCTGGGGACTACTGAAATCACTTAGTTATCCTCTCTCGTTCTGATCTGCGAAATAGTCCAAAGGGGAACGAAGATGGCGTTAAAATATTTTCTAAACCTATAACTACATTAGCTCTATCTAGGATATTGAGCACTTTTCTCCCGGACAACGCCGAGTACTTTGAAAATCGAGGAGGCTTCATGAGAACTCCTGAAATCCCTTAGGTATCCTCTCTCCTTATGATCTGCGAAATAGTCCAAAGGGGAACGAAGATGGCGTTAAAATATTTTCCAAACCTATCACTACAGTAGCTCTATCTAGGACATTGAGCACTTTTCTCCCGGACAACGCCAGGTACTTTGAAAATCGAGGAGGCTTCATGAGCACTCCTGAAATCCCTTAGGTATCCTCTCTCCTTCTGATCTGCGAAATAGTCCAAAGGGGAACGAAGATGGCGTTAAAATATTTTCCAAACCTATCACTACAGTAGCTCTATCTAGGACATTGAGCAGTTTTCTCCCGGACAACACCGAGTACTTTGATAATCAAGGAGGCCTCCTGGGGACTACTGAAATCACTTAGTTATCCTCTCTCGTTCTGATCTGCGAAATAGTCCAAAGGGGAACGAAGATGGCGTTAAAATATTTTCTAAACCTATAACTACATTAGCTCTATCTAGGATATTGAGCACTTTTCTCCCGGACAACGCCGAGTACTTTGAAAATCGTGGAGGCTTCATGAGCACTCCTGAAATCCCTTAGGTATCCTCTCTCCTTCTGATCTGCGAAATAGTCCAAAGGGGAACGAAGATGGCGTTAAAATATTTTCCAAACCTATCACTACAGTAGCTCTATCTAGGACATTGAGCACTTTTTTCCCGGACAACGCCGAGTACTTTGAAAAACAAAGAGGCCTCCTGGGGACTACTGAAATCAGTTAGGTATCCTCTCTCTTTCTGATTTGCGAAATAGTCCAAAGGGGAACGAAGATGGCGTTAAAATATTTTCCAAACCTATCACTACAGTAGCTCTATCTAGGATATTGAGCACTTTTCTCCCGGAAAACGCCGAGTATTTCAAAATCAAAGAGGCCTCCTGAGCACTACTGAAATAACTCTTATCGATTACCTCATCCTTTTCAGCGTAGATGCTGTTAAAATATTATCCAAACCTATCACTACAGTAGCTCTATCTAGGACATTGAGCAACTTTTCTCCCGGACAACGCCGAGTACTTTGATAATCAAGGAGGCCTCCTGAGGACTACTGAAATCCCTTAGGTATCCTCTCTCCTTCTGATCTGCGAAATAGTCCAAAGGGGAACAGAGATGGCGTTAAAATAGTTTCCAAACCTATCACTACAGTAGCTCTATCTAGGATATTGAGCACTTTTCTCCCGGACAACGCCGAGTATTTCAAAATCAAAGAAGCCTCCTGAGCACTACTGAAATAACTCTTATCGATTACCAAATCCTTTTCAGCGTAGATACTGTTAAAATATTATCCAAACCTATCACTACAGTAGCTCTATCTAGGACATTGAGCACTTTTTTCCCGGACAACGCCGAGTACTTTGAAAAACAAAGAGGCCTCCTGGGGACTACTGAAATCAGTAAGGTATCCTCCCTTCTTTTTCAGCTGCAAAATTGTCCAAAGGAGAACGAAGATGGCGTTAAAATATTTTCTAAACCTATCACTACAGTAGCTCTATCTAGGATATTGAGCACTTTTCTCCCGGACAACGCCGAGTACTTTGAAAATCGAGGAGGCTTTATGAGCACTCATGAAATCCCTTAGGTATCCTCTCTCTTTCTGATCTGCGAAATAGTCCAAAGGGGAACGAAGATGGCGTTAAAATATTTTCCAAACCTATCACTACAGTAGCTCTATCTAGGACATTAAGCACTTTTCTCCCGGACAACGCCGAGTACTTTGATAATCAAGGAGGCCTCCTGGGGACTACTGAAATCACTTAGTTATCCTCTCTCGTTCTGATCTGCGAAATAGTCCAAAGGGGAACGAAGATGGCGTTAAAATATTTTCTAAACCTATAACTACATTAGCTCTATCTAGGATATTGAGCACTTTTCTCCCTAACAACGCCGAGTACTTTGATAATCAAGGAAGCGTCCTGGGGACTACTGAAATCACTTAGGTATCCTCTCTCCTTCTGATCTGCGAAATAGTCCAAAGGGGAACAGAGATGGCGTTAAAATATTTTCCAAACCTATCACTACAGTAGCTCTATCTAGGATATTGAGCACTTTTCTCCCGGACAACGCCGAGTACTTTGAAAATCGAGGAGGCTTCATGAGCACTCCTGAAATCCCTTAGGTATCCTCTCTCCTTCTGATCTGCGAAATAGTCCAAAGGGGAACGAAGATGGCGTTAAAATATTTTCCAAACCTATCACTACAGTAGCTCTATCTAGGACATTGAGCACTTTTCTTCCGGACAACGCCGAGTACTTTGAAAATCGAGGAGGCTTCATGAGCACTCCTGAAATCCCTTAGGTATCCTCTCTCCTTCTGATCTGCGAAATAGTCCAAAGGGGAACGAAGATGGCGTTAAAATATTTTCCAAACCTATCACTACAGTAGCTCTATCTAGGACATTAAGCACTTTTCTCCCGGACAACGCCGAGTACTTTGATAATCAAGGAGGTTTCCTGGGGACTACTGAAATCACTTAGGTATCCTCTCTCGTTCTGATCTGCGAAATAGTCCAAAGGGGAACGAAGATGGCATTAAAATATTTTCCAAACCTATCACTACAGTAGCTCTATCTAGGACATTAAGCACTTTTCTCCCGGACAACGCCGAGTACTTTGATAATCAAGGAGGTTTCCTGGGGACTACTGAAATCACTTAGGTATCCTCTCTCCTTCTGATCTGCGAAATAGTCCAAAGGGGAACGAAGATGGCATTAAAATATTTTCCAAACCTATCACTACAGTAGCTCTATCTAGGATATTGAGCACTTTTCTCCTGGAAAACGCCGAATATTTCAAAATCAAAGAGGCCTCCCGAGCACTACTGAAATAACTCTTATCGATTACCCCATCCTTTTCAGCGTAGATGCTGTTAAAATATTATCCAAACCTATCACTACAGTAGCTCTATCTAGGATATTGAGCACTTTTCTCCCGGACAACGCCGAGTACTTTGAAAATCGAGGAAGCTTCATGAACACCCATGAAATCCCTTAGGTATCCTCTCCCCATTCTGATCTGCGAAATAGTCCAAAGGGGAACGAAGATGGCGTTAAAATATTTTCCAAAACCTATCACTACAGTAGCTCTATCTAGGACATTGAGCACTTTTCTCCCGGACAACGCCGAGTACTTTGAAAATCAAGGAGGCCTCCTGAGGACTACTGAAATCCCTTAGGTATCCTCTCTCCTTCTGATCTGCGAAATAGTCCAAAGGGGAACGAAGATGGCGTTAAAATATTTTCCAAACCTATCACTACAGTAGCTCTATCTAGGATATTGAGCACTTTTCTCCCGGACAACGCCGAGTATTTCAAAATCAAAGAAGCCTCCTGGGGACTACTGAAATCAGTTAGGTATCCTCCCTTCTTTTTCAGCTGCAAAATTGTCCAAAGGGGAACGAAGATGGCGTTAATATATTTTCTAAACCTATCACTACAGTAGCTCTATCTAGGAAATTGAGCACTTTTCTCCCGGACAACGCCGAGTACTTTGAAAATCGAGGAGGCTTCATGAGCACTCATTAAATCCCTTAGGTATCCTCTCTCCTTCTGATCTGCGAAATAGTCCAAAGGGGAACGAAGATGGCGTTAAAATATTTTCCAAACCTATCACTACAGTAGCTCTATCTAGGACATTGAGCAGTTTTCTCCCGGACAACGCCGAGTACTTTGATAATCAAGGAGGCCTCCTGGGGACTACTGAAATCACTTAGTTATCCTCTCTCGTTCTGATCTGCGAAATAGTCCAAAGGGGAACGAAGATGGCGTTAAAATATTTTCTAAACCTATAACTACATTAGCTCTATCTAGGATATTGAGCACTTTTCTCCCGGACAACGCCGAGTACTTTGAAAATCGAGGAGGCTTAATGAGAACTCCTGAAATCCCTTAGGTATCCTCTCTCCTTATGATCTGCGAAATAGTCCAAAGGGGAACGAAGATGGCGTTAAAATATTTTCCAAACCTATCACTACAGTAGCTCTATCTAGGACATTGAGCACTTTTCTCCCGGACAACGCCAGGTACTTTGAAAATCGAGGAGGCTTCATGCGCACTCCTGAAATCCCTTAGGTATCCTCTCTCCTTCTGATCTGCGAAATAGTCCAAAGGGGAACGAAGATGGCGTTAAAATATTTTCCAAACCTATCACTACAGTAGCTCTATCTAGGACATTGAGCAGTTTTCTCCCGGACAACGCCGAGTACTTTGATAATCAAGGAGGCCTCCTGGGGACTACTGAAATCACTTAGTTATCCTCTCTCGTTCTGATCTGCGAAATAGTCCAAAGGGGAACGAAGATGGCGTTAAAATATTTTCTAAACCTATAACTACATTAGCTCTATCTAGGATATTGAGCACTTTTCTCCCGGACAACGCCGAGTACTTTGAAAATCGAGGAGGCTTCATGAGCACTCCTGAAATCCCTTAGGTATCCTCTCTCCTTCTGATCTGCGAAATAGTCCAAAGGGGAACGAAGATGGCGTTAAAATATTTTCCAAACCTATCACTACAGTAGCTCTATCTAGGACATTGAGCACTTTTCTCCCGGACAACGCCAGGTACTTTGAAAATCGAGGAGGCTTCATGCGCACTCCTGAAATCCCTTAGGTATCCTCTCTCGTTCTGATCTGCGAAATAGTCTAAAGGGGAACGAAGATGGCGTTAAAATAGTTTCCAAACCTATCACTACAGTAGCTCTATCTAGGATATTGAGCACTTTTCTCCCGGACAACGCCGAGTATTTCAAAATCAAAGAAGCCTCCTGAGCACTACTGAAATAACTCTTATCGATTACCCAATCCTTTTCAGCGTAGATACTGTTAAAATATTATCCAAACCTATCACTACAGTAGCTCTATCTAGGACATTGAGCACTTTTTTCCCGGACAACGCCGAGTACTTTGAAAAACAAAGAGGCCTCCTGGGGACTACTGAAATCAGTTAGGTATCCTCTCTCTTTCTGATTTGCGAAATAGTCCAAAGGGGAACGAAGATGGCGTTAAAATATTTTCCAAACCTATCACTACAGTAGCTCTATCTAGGATATTGAGCACTTTTCTCCCGGAAAACGCCGAGTATTTCAAAATCAAAGAGGCCTCCTGAGCACTACTGAAATAACTCTTATCGATTACCCCATCCTTTTCAGCGTAGATGCTGTTAAAATATTATCCAAACCTATCACTACAGTAGCTCTATCTAGGACATTGAGCACTTTTCTCCCGGACAACGCCGAGTACTTTGAAAATCGAGGAGGCTTTATGAGCACTCCTGAAATCCATTAGGTATCCTCTCTCCTTCTGATCTGCGAAATAGTCCAAAGGGGAACAAAGATGGCGTTAAAATATTTTCCAAACCTATCACTACAGTAGCTCTATCTAGGACATTGAGCACTTTTCTCCCGGACAACGCCGAGTACTTTGATAATCAAGGAGGCCTCCTGAGGACTACTGAAATTCCTTTAGGTATCCTCTCTCCTTCTGATCTGCGAAATAGTCCAAAGGGGAACAAAGATGGCGTTAAAATAGTTTCCAAACCTATCACTACAGTAGCTCTATCTAGGATATTGAGCACTTTTCTCCCGGACAACGCCGAGTATTTCAAAATCAAAGAAGCCTCCTGAGCACTACTGAAATCACTCTTATCGATTACCAAATCTATTTCAGCGTAGATACTGTTAAAATATTATCCAAACCTATCACTACAGTAGCTCTATCTAGGACATTGAGCACTTTTTTCCCGGACAACGCCGAGTACTTTGAAAAACAAAGAGGCCTCCTGGGGACTACTGAAATCAGTAAGGTATCCTCCCTTCTTTTTCAGCTGCAAAATTGTCCAAAGGGGAACGAAGATGGCGTTAAAATATTTTCTAAACCTATCACTACAGTAGCTCTATCTAGGATATTGAGCACTTTTCTCCCGGACAACGCCGAGTACTTTGAAAATCGAGGAGGCTTTATGAGCACTCATGAAATCCCTTAGGTATCCTCTCTCCTTCTGATCTGCGAAATAGTCCAAAGGGGAACGAAGATGGCGTTAAAATATTTTCCAAACCTATCACTACAGTAGCTCTATCTAGGACATTGAGCAGTTTTCTCCCGGACAACGCCGAGTACTTTGATAATCAAGGAGGCCTCCTGGGGACTACTGAAATCACTTAGTTTTCCTCTCTCGTTCTGATCTGCGAATTAGTCCAAAGGGGAACGAAGATGGCGTTAAAATATTTTCCAAACCTATCACTACAGTAGCTCTATCTAGGATATTGAGCACTTTTCTCCCGGACAACGCCGAGTATTTCAAAATCACAGAGGCCTCCTGAGCACTACTGAAATAACTCTTATCGATTACCCAATCCTTTTCAGCGTAGATACTGTTAAAATATTATCCAAACCTATCACTACAGTAGCTCTATCTAGGACATTGAGCACTTTTTTCCTGGACAACGCCGAGTACTTTGAAAAACAAAGAGGCCTCCTGGGGACTACTGAAATCAGTTAGGTATCCGCTCTCAATTTCAGCTGCAAAATTGTCCAAAGGGGAACGAAGATGGCGTTAAAATATTTTCTAAACCTATAACTACATTAGCTCTATCTAGGATATTGAGCACTTTTCTCCCGGACAACGCCGAGTACTTTGAAAATCGAGGAGGCTTCATGAGCACTCCTGAAATCCCTTAGGTATCCTCTCTACTTCTGATCTGCGAAATAGTCCAAAGGGGAACGAAGATGGCGTTAAAATATTTTCCAAACCTATCACTACAGTAGCTCTATCTAGGATATTGAGCACTTTTCTCCCGGAAAACGCCGAGTATTTCAAAATCAAAGAGGCCTCCTGAGCACAACTGAAATAACTTTTATCGATTACCCCATCCTTTTCAGCGTATATGCTGTTAAAATATTATCCAAACCTATCACTACAGTAGCTCTATCTAGGACATTGAGCACTTTTCTCCCGGACAACGCCGAGTACTTTGAAAATCGAGGAGGCTTTATGAGCACTCCTGAAATCCATTAGGTATCCTCTCTCCTTCTGATCTGCGAAATAGTCCAAAGGGGAACGAAGATGGCGTTAAAATATTTTCCAAACCTATCACTACAGTAGCTCTATCTAGGACATTGAGCACTTTTCTCCCGGACAACGCCGAGTACTTTGATAATCAAGGAGGCCTCCTGGGGACTACTGAAATCACTTCGGTATCCTCTCTCCTTCTGATCTGCGAAATAATCCAAAGGGGAACGAAGATGGCGTTAAAATATTTTCCAAACCTATCACTACAGTAGCTCTATCTAGGACATTGAGCACTTTTTTCCCGGACAACGCCGAGTACTTTGAAAATCAAAGAGGCCTCCTGGGGACTACTGAAATCAGTTAGGTATCCTCCCTCCTTTTCAGCTGCAAAATTGTCCAAAGGGGAACGAAGATGGCGTTAAAATATTTTCTAAACCTATCACTACAGTAGCTCTATCTAGGATATTGAGCACTTTTTTCCCGGACAACGCCGAGTACTTTGAAAATCGAGGAGGGTTTATGAGCACTTTTGAAATCCGTTAGGAATCCTCTCTCCTTCTGATCTGCGAAATAGTCCAAAGGGGAACGAAGATGGCGTTAAAATATTTTCCAAACCTATCACTACAGTAGCTCTATCTAGGACATTGAGCACTTTTCTCCCGGACAACGCCGAGTACTTTGATAATCAAGGAGGCCTCATGGGGACTACTGAAATCACTTCGGTATCCTCTCTCCTTCTGATCTGCGAAATAGTCCAAAGGTGAACGAAGATGGCGTTAAAATATTTTCTAAACCTATCACTACAGTAGCTCTATCTAGGATATTGAGCACTTTTCTCCCGGACAACGCCGAGTACTTTGAAAATCGAGGAGGCTTCATGAGCACTACTGAAATCCCTTAGGTATCATTTCTCCTTCTGATCTGCCAAATAGTCCTGAGGCGCTCATACCGGCGAATGCCGACATTCCCCCTCCCCAGATTTCGCCTGAGGCGCTCATATGGACGAATGCCGACATTCCCCCTCCCCGGATTTCGCTTGAGGCGCTCACACTTCAACACTGCTCAAAAAAGGAGTAGATAATGGATGGGATGAGGGCATATACGACCCTACCTCAATACTTCTCAAAAAAGCTGTTTCTTCCCCACCATTTCATCCTACGTTTCACAGGGCAATAGTATGACTTATTTCTATAAAAAGTACCACCACTGTCTGCGCCTTCTATATAGGTACTTATAACCGCCCCGGTGTTCATACTATATATTTTGAATCCCCTCATGATATCCTTCATCATTTTAACTCCCCTCGTTGTATTCATCATTTTCAATCTCCTCATACTATTAATCATTTTCAATCCCCTCATGATATTCTTCATCATTTTCAATCCTCTCATGGTATATTTCATCATTTTCGATCCCCTCATGATATTCTTCTCATTTTCAATCCCCTCATGATATTATTCATCATTTTCAATCCTCTCATGGTATTCTTCATCATATCCAATCCTGTCAGTCTATTCTTCATAATTTTCAATGCTCTCATGACATTCTTCATCATTTTCAATCCTCTCATGACATTCTTCATCATTTTCAATCCCCTCATGATAGTCTTCATCATTTTCAATTCCCTCATGATAGTCTTCATCATTTTCAATCCTCTCATGTCAGTCTTCATAATTTTCAATCCTCTCATGATAGTTTTCATCATTTTTAATCCTCTCATGATAGTCTTCATCACTTTTTATTCCTCTCAGGATAGTCTTCATTATTTTTAATCCTCTCATGATAGTCTTCATCATTTTCAATCCTCTCATGATATTCTTCATCATTTTCAATCCCCTCATGATATTATTCATCATTTTAAATCCCCTCATGGTATTCTTCATCATTTCCAATCCTGTCAGTCTATTCTTCATCATTTTCAATCCTCTCATGATAGTCTTTATCATAGCTCTATCTAGGATATTGAACACTTTTCTCCCGGACAACGCCGAGTACTTTGAAAATCAAGGAGGCCTCATGAGCACTACTGAAATCACTTAGGTATCCTCTTTCCTACTGATCTGCGAAATAGTCCAAAGGGGAACGAATATGGCGATAAAATATTATCCAAACCTATCACTACAGTAGCTCTATCTAGTACATTGAGCACTTTTCTCTTGGACAACGCCGAGGACTTTGAAAATCAAAGAAGCCTCCTGGGGACTACTGAAATCACTTAGGTATCCTCCCTCCTTTTCATCTGCAAAATTGTCCAAAGGGGAACGAAGATGGCGTTAAAATATTTTCCAAAACCTATCACTACAGTAGCTCTATCTAGGACATTGAGCACTTTTCTCCCGGACAACGCCGATTACTTTGATAATCAAGGAGGCCTCCTGGGGACTACTGAAATCACTTAGGTATCCTCTCTCCTTCTGATCTGCGAATTAGTCCAAAGGGGAACGAAGATGGCGTTAAAATATTTTCCAAACCTATCACTACAGTAGCTCTATCTAGGATATTGAGCACTTTTCTCCCGGACAACGCCGAGTATTTCAAAATCACAGAGGCCTCCTGAGCACTACTGAAATAACTCTTATCGATTACCCAATCCTTTTCAGCGTAGATACTGTTAAAATATTATCCAAACCTATCACTACAGTAGCTCTATCTAGGACATTGAGCACTTTTTTCCTGGACAACGCCGAGTACTTTGAAAAACAAAGAGGCCTCCTGGGGACTACTGAAATCAGTTAGGTATCCGCTCTCAATTTCAGCTGCAAAATTGTCCAAAGGGGAACGAAGATGGCGTTAAAATATTTTCTAAACCTATCACTACAGTAGCTCTATCTAGGATATTGAGCACTTTTCTCCCGGACAACACCGAGCACTTTGAAAATCGAGGAGGCTTCGTGAGCACTCCTGAAATCCCTTAGGTATGGTCTCTCTTTCTGATCTGCGAAATAGTCCAAAGGGGAACGAAGATGGCGTTAAAATATTTTCCAAACCTATCACTACAGTAGCTCTATCTAGGACATTGAGCACTTTTCTCCCGGACAACGCCGAGTACTTTGATAATCAAGGAGGCCTCCTAGGGACTACTGAAATCCCTTAGGTATCCTCTCTCGTTCTGATCTGCGAAATAGTCCAAAGGGGAACGAAGATGGCGTTAAAATATTTTCCAAACCTATAACTACATTAGCTCTATCTAGGATATTGAGCACTTTTCTCCCGGACAACGCCGAGTACTTTGAAAATCGAGGAGGCTTGATGAGCACTCCTGAAATCTCTTAGGTATCCTCTCTCCTTCTGATCTGCGAAATAGTCCAAAGGGGAACGAAGATGGCGTTAAAATATTTTCCAAACCTATCACTACAGTAGCTTTATCTAGGACATTGAGCACTTTTCTCCCGGACAACGCCGAGTACTTTGAAAATCGAGGAGGCTTCATGAGCACTCCTGAAATCGTTTAGGTATCCTCTCTTTTTCTGATCTGCGAAATAGTCCAAAGGGGAACGAAGATGGCGTTAAAATATTTTCCAAACCTATCACTACAGTAGCTCTATCTAGGACATTGAGCACTTTTCTCCCGGACAACGCCGAGTACTTTGATAATCAAGGAGGTTTCCTGGGGACTACTGAAATCACTTAGGTATCCTCTCCCCATTCTGATCTGCGAAATAGTCCCAAGGGGAACGAAGATGGCGTTAAAATATTTTCCAAACCTATCACTACAGTAGCTCTATCTAGGATATTGAGCACTTTTCTCCCGGACAACGCCGAGTATTTCAAAATCAAAGAGGCCTCCTGAGCACTACTGAAATAACTCTTATCGATTACCCCATCCTTTTCAGCGTATATGCTGTTAAAATATTATCCAAACCTATCACTACAGTAGCTCTATCTAGGACATTGAGCACTTTTCTCCCGGACAACGCCGAGTACTTTGAAAATCGAGGAGGCTTTATGAGCACTCCTGAAATCCCTTAGGTATCCTCTCTCCTTCTGATCTGCGAAATAATCCAAAGGGGAACGAAGATGGCGTAAAAATATTTTCCAAACCTATCACTACAGTAGCTCTATCTAGGACATTGAGCACTTTTCTCCCGGACAACGCCGAGTACTTTGATAATCCAGGAGGCCTCCTGGGGCCTCCTGAAATCCCTTAGGTATCCTCTCTCCTTCTGGTCTGCGAAATAGTCCAAAGGAGAACGAAGATGGCGTTAAAATATTTTCCAAACCTATCACTACAGTAGCTCTATCTAGGACATTGAGCACTTTTCTCCCGGACAACGCCGAGTACTTTGATAATCCAGGAGGCCTCCTGGGGCCTACTGAAATCACTTAGGTATCCTCTCTCCTTCTGATCTGCGAAATAGTCCAAAGGGGAACGATGATGGCGTTAAAATATTTTCCAAACCTATCACTACAGTAGCTCTATCTAGGATATTAGGCACTTTTCTCTTGGACAACGCCGAGTACTTTGAAAATCGAGGAGGCTTCATGAGCACTCCTTAAATCCCTTAGGTACCCTCTCTCCTTCGGATCTGCGAAATAGTCCAAAGGGGAACGAAGATGGCGTTAAAATATTTTCCAAACCTATCACTACAGTAGCTCTATCTAGGACATTGAGCACTTTTCTCCCGGACAACGCCGAGTACTTTGATAATCAAGGAGGCCTCGGGGGGACTACTGAAATCACTTAGGTATCCTCTCTCCTTCTGATCTGCGAAATAGTCCAAAGGGGAACGATGATGGCGTTAAAATATTTTCCAAACCTATCACTACAGTAGCTCTATCTAGGATATTGAGCACTTTTCTCCCGGACAACGCCGAGTATTGCAAAATCACAGAGGCCTCCTGAGCACTACTGAAATAACTCTTATCGATTACCCAATCCTTTTCAGCGTAGATACTGTTAAAATATTATCCAAACTTATCACTACAGTAGCTCTATCTAGGACATTGAGCACTTTTTTCCTGGACAACGCCGAGTACTTTGAAAAACAAAGAGGCCTCCTGGGGACTACTGAAATCAGTTAGGTATCCTCCCTCAATTTCAGCTGCAAAATTGTCCAAAGGGGAACGAAGATGGCGTTAAAATATTTTCTAAACCTATCACTACAGTAGCTCTATCTAGGATATTGAGCACTTTTCTCCCGGACAACACCGAGCACTTTGAAAATCGAGGAGGCTTCGTGAGCACTCCTGAAATCCCTTAGGTATGGTCTCTCTTTCTGATCTGCGAAATAGTCCAAAGGGGAACGAAGATGGCGTTAAAATATTTTCCAAACCTATCACTACAGTAGCTCTATCTAGGACATTGAGCACTTTTCTCTCGGACAACGCCGAGTACTTTGAAAATCGAGGAGGCTTTATTAGCACTCCTGAAATCCCTTAGGTATCCTCTCTCCTTCTGATCTGCGAAATAATCCAAAGGGGAACGAAGATGGCGTAAAAATATTTTCCAAACCTATCACTACATTAGCTCTATGTAGGATATTGAGCACTTTTCTCCCGGACAACGCCGAGTACTTTGAAAATCGAGGAGGCTTCATGAACACCCATGAAATCCCTTAGGTATCCTCTCCCCATTCTGATCTGCGAAATAGTCCAAAGGGGAACGAAGATGGCATTAAAATATTTTCCAAAACCTATCACTACAGTAGCTCTATCTAGGACATTGAGCACTTTTCTCCCGGACAACGCCGAGTACTTTGAAAATCAAAGAGGCCTCGTGGGGACTACTGAACTCAGTTAAGTATCCTCCCTCCTTTTCATCTGCAAAATTTCCAAAGGGGAACGAAGATGGCGTTAAAATATTTTCTAAACCTATCACTACAGTAGCTCTATCTAGGATATTGAGCACTTTTCTCCCGGACAACGCCGAGTACTTTGAAAATCGAGGAGGCTTTATGAGCACTCCTGAAATCCCTTAGGTATCCTCTCTCCTTCTGATCTGCGAAATAGTCCAAAGGAGAACGAAGATGGCGTTAAAATATTTTCCAAACCTATCACTACAGTAGCTCTATCTAGGACATTGAGCACTTTTCTCCCGGACAACGCCGAGTACTTTGATAATCCAGGAGGCCTCCTGGGGCCTACTGAAATCACTTAGGTATCCTCTCTCCTTCTGATCTGCGAAATAGTCCAAAGGGGAACGATGATGGCGTTAAAATATTTTCCAAACCTATCACTACAGTAGCTCTATCTAGGATATTGAGCACTTTTCTCTTGGACAACGCCGAGTACTTTGAAAATCGAGGAGGCTTCATGAGCACTCCTGAAATCCTTTAGGTATCCTCTCTCCTTCGGATCTGCGAAATAGTCCAAAGGGGAACGAAGATGGCGTTAAAATATTTTCCAAACCTATCACTACAGTAGCTCTATCTAGGACATTGAGAACTTTTCTCCCGGACAACGCCGAGTACTTTGAAAATCGAGGAGGCTTCATGAGCACTCCTGAAATCGTTTAGGTATCCTCTCTTTTTCTGATCTGCGAAATAGTCCAAAGGGGAACGAAGATGGCGTTAAAATATTTTCCAAACCTATCACTACAGTAGCTCTATCTAGGACATTGAGCACTTTTCTCCCGGACAACGCCGAGTACTTTGATAATCAAGGAGGCCTCGGGGGGACTACTGAAATCACTTAGGTATCCTCTCTCCTTCTGATCTGCGAAATAGTCCAAAGGGGAACGATGATGGCGTTAAAATATTTTCCAAACCTATCACTACAGTAGCTCTATCTAGGATATTGAGCACTTTTCTCTTGGACAACGCCGAGTACTTTGAAAATCGAGGAGGCTTCATGAGCACTCCTGAAATCCTTTAGGTATCCTCTCTCCTTCGGATCTGCGAAATAGTCCAAAGGGGAACGAAGATGGCGTTAAAATATTTTCCAAACCTATCACCACAGTAGCTCTATCTAGGACATTGAGCACTTTTCTCCCGGACAACGCCGAGTACTTTGAAAATCGAGGAGGCTTCATGAGCACTCCTGAAATCCCTTAGGTATCCTCTCTCCTTCTGATCTGCGAAATAGTCTAAAGGGGAACGAAGATGGTGTTAAAATATTTTCCAAACCTATCACTACAGTAGCTTTATCTAGGACATTGAGCACTTTTCTCCCGGACAACGCCGAGTACTTTGATAATCAAGGAGGCCTCATGACAACGGAACCGATACGACCCTACCTCAATACTTCTCAAAAAAGGAGCAGATAATGCATGGGATTATGGCATCATGACAACGGAAACGATACGACCCTACCTCAACACTTCTCAAAAAAGGAGGAGATAATGCATGGGATGAGTGCATCATGACATCGAAACCGATAAGACCCTACCTCAACACTTCTCAAAAAAGGAGGAGATAATGCATGGGAATAGTGCATCATGACAACGGAACCGATACGACCCTACCTCAACACTTCTCAAAAAAGGAGGAGATAATGCATGGGATGAGGGCATCATGACAACGGAACCGATACGACCCTACCTCAACACTTCTCAAAAAAGGAGGAGGTAATTCATGGGATGAGCACATCATGACAACGGAACCGATACTATTCTACATCTACCCTTCTCAAAAAAGGAGGAGGTAATGCATGGGATCAGTGCATCATGACAACGGAACCGATACTACCCTACCTCTACACTTCTCAAAAAAGGAGGAGGTAATGCTCACACCGGCGAATACCGTAACCCCCCCCCCCCCCCCCAATTTGGCCTGAAAGGAGGAGGTAATTCCTATCATGATAACAGAACGGCCACAGGGAGGGAGGGGGGGAGGAATATTAGCGTCTATTAATAATTAAGAAAGAAAGTGTGAGAGGGAAAAATGACAGAAAGGAAAACTGCCACTCTCTGACGTCATGATGACCTGATATAACCGGACACAATTTAGGGCAAGACCGGGTACATCCGGCAAGGGATTATGGGACAGGTGCGGATGTGATTGAGCAACCCTTGTTTCACTACACACTCTTAACGTAGGATTCCTATGTTGTTATTGATGCATCCGGACAGAAGTTATTGGATGATCTGATAGAACCGGACACAATTTAGGGCAAGACCGGGTACATCCGGCAAGGGATTATGGGATGTTTACAATGACTCTGCATTTTTATCGGATTAGTACATAAATACATTAGATTATTTCGAATTTAGTACATAATAACGTTGAAAAAGTCGTGTAAAATACGAAAAAACTGCTACCTTTTGTTGGAAAGTGGTCCGGTTGACTGTCAGCGAGTGAATCGTTATTTGCGATTTTGAGATATTATGATCCCAGGATATGTACGGTGGTGAAGATATAAACTTTTTGACATGTCGCCGCTTAGTTTTTGAGGAGAAGCTTCACATACAGACATACATACATACAGACAACTGCCCTTTATATAAGAGACTAGCGGGGCTACCCGGCGTTGCTCGGGGTCATAAAAACATATAATTGAAGAAAAATCGTGTGTGTAACATCTTTATATACAAACTTCTATTTCTCCCCCCCCCCCTTTCTCTATAGCCGTCTCTTTATCTTTCTACCTTTCTCTTCCCTGGTCACCCCATTTCAGCGCTACTTTCTAATTTTGCCTTTTGCGAAAGCTGTTTCTTCCCCACCATTTCTCCTACGTTGGCCAGGGCAATAGTATATCATATTTCTATAAAAAGTAACACCTCTATCTGCGCCTTCTATATAGGTACTTATCTCCGCCCCGGTGTTCATACTATATACGTATCTATCATCACCCCGGTGCGCATACTATATACGTACCTATCGCCGCCCCAGTGCACATACTATATATGTACCTATCGCCGCCCCAGTGCAGATACTATTTAAGTACCTATCGCCGCCTCGGTGCGAATGCTAAATAGTACCTATCGCCGTCCCGGTGTGCATGCTACATAAGTACCTATCGCTGCCCTAGTGCGAATAATTAATATGTACATATTGCCGCTTTGGTGCGAATGCTAAATACGTACCTATCGCCGCTTTGGTGCGAATGCTAAATACGTACCTATCGCCGGCCCGGTGCGAATGCTAAATACGTACCTATAGCCGCCCCGGTGCGAATGCGAAATACATACCTTTCGCCGTTCCGGTGCGTGTGCTATATACGTACCTATCGCCGCCCCGGTGCACGTGCTATATACGTCCATATCGCCGCCCCGGTGCGCGTGCTATATATGTACTGACTGCCGCCGCAGAGCGCATGCTATGTACGTACTTATTGCTGCCCATGTGTACATGTTATATACGTAGCTATCGCCACCCCTAAATTCTGAATACGTACCTATAGCCGCCCCGGTGTGGAAGCTAAATAGGTACTAATTGCTGCCCCGGTGCGAATGCTAAATACATACCTATCGCCGCCCCGGTGTGAATTCTAAATACGTACCTATCACCGCCCCGGTGTGAATTCTAAATACGTACCTATCGCTGCCCCGGGTGGGAAGCTAAATACGTACATATGGCCACCCTGGTGCGAATGCTAAATACATACCTATCGCCGCCCCGGTGTGAATGCTAAATACATACCTATCGCCACCCTGGTGTGAATGCTAAATACGTACCTATCGCCGCCCCGGTGTGAATGCTAAATACATACCTATCGCCGCCCCGGTGTGAATGCTAAATACGTACCTATCGCCGCTCCGGTGTGAATTTTAAGTACGTACCGTTCGCCGCCCCGGTGCGCGTGCTATATACGTACCTATCGCCGCCCCGGTGTGAAT
This sequence comes from Sepiola atlantica, assembly GCA_963556195.1. Lineage (NCBI taxonomy): Eukaryota > Metazoa > Mollusca > Cephalopoda > Sepiida > Sepiolidae > Sepiola > Sepiola atlantica. The sequence goes on along the minus strand of OY744520.1, from coordinate 93,390,733 downwards.
TTTAAATACGTACCTTTCGCCGCCCCGGTGCGCGTGCTATATACGTACCTATCAGCGCCCTGGTGCACGTGCTATATATGAACCGATCGCTGCCTCAGTGCACATGCTAAATACATGCCTATCACCGCCCCGGTGCACATACTATATACATACTTATTGCTGCCGATGTGCACATGCTATATACGTACTTATCGCCACCGCTGAATGCTAAATAAGTACCTATCTCCGCCCAGGGGTGAATGCTAAATACGTACATATTGCCGCCCCGGTGTGCATACACCATATGTACCTATCACTGCCCCAGTGTGAATACTAAATATGTACATATCGCCGCCCCTGTGCGAATGCTGAATACGTACCTATCGCAACCCCAGGGCGAATGCTAAATACGTAACTATCGCCACCCCTATACACTACTATATACGTACCTATGCCACCCCAGTGCACATACTATATATAAACCTATCGCCGGCCTGGTGCGCATAATATATTCGTACCTATCGCGGCTCTGGTGTGCATACTACATACTTACCTATCTCTGCAAGGGTGCACATACTATATATGTACCTATCTCCAGCCCAGTTCGCACACGTAAGAACTCATATTAGTGCACCCCTGTCGTGTTTGAAAAACAAAATAGTGTTCATTCATGTATTGTCACTATCATAAATATAAATAATTTTAGTTAAAAACAGAAAAAAAGAAATGTTTTTGCCTCCCCCCACGAACATTTTTTTCCATCCTCCCACATACTTAGAAATATTTTTAATTTAAAAGAAATAAAAAAGAAAAGAAAATTTGTTGACCCACCCCAAAAATTTTATGTTCCCCCATACATAAAAATATTTTTAGTTTAAAAAAAGAAAAAAAAAATTTTTTTAGCTCCCCCGCCCCGAAAATTTTTTTTTTCATCCTGCCCCATACATATAAATATTGTCAATGTAAAAGGTAAAAGAAAAGGAAAAAAATGTTGCCCCCCACCCCAATTTTTTTTTACACTCTCGGTGCGCATGCTATATTCGTACTTATGGCATCCCATGTGCACATGCTATATACGTTCCTATCGCCACCGCTGAATGCTAAATACGTACCTATAGTCTCCTCGGTGTGAATGCTAAATAGGTACCTATCGCCGCCCCGGTGCGAATGGTAAATACGTTTATATCGCCGCTAAAAATTTCCACGACCACCAATCTCTCCAGGCCTCCCTAACTTTTTTTTACTCTCGCCCAACCCTGAGTAATATTTTTAGTTCCAAAAATAAAAAAATAAAAAAATTTGGCCCGACCCCTAAAAAGTTTGTCCTGACCTCTAAACATTTCCCCGAGTCCCCAATCTCTGCAGAACGCCCCCAACTTTTTTATTATTCTCTCCCAATCCTAAGAAATATTGTTAGTTAAAAAAATAAAAAAACAAAAAAAATTTGGCTCGACCTATAAAAAGTTTGTCCTGACCCCTAAAAATTTCCGCGACCCCCCCAATCTCTCCAGCCCCCCCCCCCACAGTTTTTTTACTCTCGCCCACCCAGAGTAATATTTTTGTTCAAAAAATAAAAAAATTTGGCCCGACCACTTAAAAGTTTGTCCTGACCCCTGAAAATTTCTCCGACCCCCCAATCTCTCCAGCCCCCATCAATTTCTTTTACTCTCCCAAACATGAGAAATATTTTGAGTTCAAAGAAAAAAAAAAAAATTGGCCTGACCCCTAAAATTTTCCCCGACCCCCTAATCTCTCCAGCCCCCCCCCCCCTCCCTCCAACTTTTTTTCACTCTTCCCCTGAGAAATATTTTAAGTTCAAAAAAAGAAAAAAAAAAATTTGGCCGGACCCCTAAAGAATTTGGCCTGACCCTTAAATTTTCCCCGACCCCCTAATCTCTCCAGCCCCCCCCCCACCAACTTTTTTTTTCAGTGTCCCACAACCCTGAGAAATATGTTAAGTTAAAAAAAATAAAATAAAAAATTTGGCCTGACCCCTAAAAAATTTGTCCTGACCCCTACAATTTAATTGTGTTTTTAAACGTGAGTTTACGCACTTCCTTAGCTATCCTCTAACAAATAAATTTCATTAAAAAACATTAATTGGTTTATGAACTTGAGGTATTACGTAATTAAATTACAATATGACTCAGCAATTTCAAATTACTATAAAATATAATGAAAAATAAATGAAAAGCCCCCCCCCCCGATGAAATATTCCCCATGGACCCCTAAGGGCTGGGTTAATAGATTCGAGAATACTCTCATCATCTTACTCTGTGAATTTTACATAAGAATACACTTTTATATGTTATGTATATATTCTCTAACCTTGTTTTAAACACCTTAATTGTGTTTTTAAACGTGAGTTAACGCACTTCCTTAGCTACCCTCTAAAAAATAAATTTCATTAAAAAACATGAATTGGTTTATGAACTTGAGGTATTACGTAATTAAATTACAATATGACTCAGCAATTTCAAATTACTATAAAATATAATGAAAAATAAATGAAAAGCCCCCCCCCCCTCGATGAAATATTCCCCATGGATCCCTAAGGGCTTGGTTAATAGATTCGAGAATACTCTCATCATCTTACTCTGTGAATTTTACATAAGAATACACTTTTATATGTTATGTATACATTCTCTTCCCTTGTTTTAAACACCTTAATTGTGTGTTTTAAACGTGAGTTAACGCACTTCCTTAGCTACCCTCTAAAAAATAAATTTCATTAAAAAACATTAATTGGTTTATGAACTTGAGGTATTACGTAATTAAATTACAATATGACTCAGCAATTTCAAATTACTATAAAATATAATGAAAAATAAATGAAAAGCCCCCCCCCCCCGATGAAATATTCCCCATGGACCCCTAAGGGCTGGGTTAATAGATTCGAGAATACTCTCATCATCTTACTCTGTGAATTTTACATAAGAATACACTTTTATATGTTATGTATATATTCTCTAACCTTGTTTTAAACACCTTAATTGTGTGTTTTAAACGTGAGTTAACGCACTTCCTTAGCTACCCTCTAAAAAATAAATTTCATTAAAAAACATTAATTGGTTTATGAACTTGAGGTATTACGTAATTAAATTACAATATGACTCAGCAATTTCAAATTACTATAAAATATAATGAAAAATAAATGAAAAGCCCCCCCCCCCCCCCGATGAAATATTCCCCATGGACCCCTAAGGGCTGGGTTAATAGATTCGAGAATACTCTCATCATCTTACTCTGTGAATTTTACATAAGAATACACTTTTATATGTTATGTATATATTCTCTAACCTTGTTTTAAACACCTTAATTGTGTTTTTAAACGTGAGTTAACGCACTTCCTTAGCTACCCTCTAAAAAATAAATTTCATTAAAAAACATGAATTGGTTTATGAACTTGAGGTATTACGTAATTAAATTACAATATGACTCAGCAATTTCAAATTACTATAAAATATAATGAAAAATAAATGAAAAGCCCCCCCCCCCCTCGATGAAATATTCCCCATGGATCCCTAAGGGCTTGGTTAATAGATTCGAGAATACTCTCATCATCTTACTCTGTGAATTTTACATAAGAATACACTTTTATATGTTATGTATACATTCTCTTCCCTTGTTTTAAACACCTTAATTGTGTGTTTTAAACGTGAGTTAACGCACTTCCTTAGCTACCCTCTAAAAAATAAATGTCATTAAAAAACATTAATTGGTTTATGAACTTGAGGTATTACGTAATTAAATTACAATATGACTCAGCAATTTCAAATTACTATAAAATATAATGAAAAATAAATGAAAAGCCCCCCCCCCCCCGATCAAATATTCCCCATGGACCCCTAAGGGCTGGGTTAATAGATTCGAGAATACTCTCATCATCTTACTCTGTGAATTTTACATAAGAATACACTTTTATATGTTATGTATATATTCTCTAACCTTGTTTTAAACACCTTAATTGTGTGTTTTAAACGTGAGTTAACGCACTTCCATAGCTACCCTCTAAAAAATAAATTTCATTAAAAAACATTAATTGGTTTATGAACTTGAGGTATTACGTAATTAAATTACAATATGACTCAGCAATTTCAAATTACTATAAAATATAATGAAAAGTAAATGAAAAGCCCCCCCCCCCCCGATGAAATATTCCCCATGGACCCCTAAGGGCTGGGTTAATAGATTCGAGAATACTCTCATCATCTTACTCTGTGAATTTTACATAAGAATACACTTTTATATGTTATGTATATATTCTCTAACCTTGTTTTAAACACCTTAATTGTGTGTTTTAAACGTGAGTTAACGCACTTCCATAGCTACCCTCTAAAAAATAAATTTCATTAAAAAACATTAATTGGTTTATGAACTTGAGGTATTACGTAATTAAATTACAATATGACTCAGCAATTTCAAATTACTATAAAATATAATGAAAAATAAATGAAAAGCCCCCCCCCCCCCCCCGATGAAATATTCCCCATGGACCCCTAAGGGCTGGGTTAATAGATTCGAGAATACTCTCATCATCTTACTCTGTGAATTTTACATAAGAATACACTTTTATATGTTATGTATATATTCTCTAACCTTGTTTTAAACACCTTAATTGTGTGTTTTAAACGTGAGTTAACGCACTTCCTTAGCTACCCTCTAAAAAATAAATTTCATTAAAAAACATTAATTGGTTTATGAACTTGAGGTATTACGTAATTAAATTACAATATGACTCAGCAATTTCAAATTACTATAAAATATAATGAAAAATAAATGTAAAGCCCCCTCCCCCCCCGATGAAATATTCCCCATGGACCCCTAAGGGCTGGGTTAATAGATTCGAGAATACTCTCATCATCTTACTCTGTGAATTTTACATAAGAATACACTTTTATATGGTATGTATATATTCTCTAACCTTGTTTTAAACACCTTAATTTTGTTTTTAAACGTGAGTTAACGCACTTCCTTAGCTATCCTCTAAAAAATAAATTTCATTAAAAACATTAATTGGTTTATGAACTTGAGGTATTACGTAATTAAATTACAATATGACTCAGCAATTTCAAATTACTATAAAATATAATGAAAAATAAATGTAAAGCCCCCTCCCCCCCGATGAAATATTCCCCATGGACCCCTAAGGGCTGGGTTAATAGATTCGAGAATACTCTCATCATCTTACTCTGTGAATTTTACATAAGAATACACTTTTATATGGTATGTATATATTCTCTAACCTTGTTTTAAACACCTTAATTGTGTGTTTTAAACGTGAGTTAACGACTTCCTTAGCTACCCTCTAAAAATAAATTTCATTAAAAACATTAATTGGTTTATGAACTTGAGGTATTACGTAATTAAATTACAATATGACTCAGCAATTTCAAATTACTATAAAATATAATGAAAAATAAATGAAAAGCCCCCCCCCCCCCGATGAAATATTCCCCATGGACCCCTAAGGGCTGGGTTAATAGATTCGAGAATACTCTCATCATCTTACTCTGTGAATTTTACATAAGAATACACTTTTATATGTTATGTATATATTCTCTAACCTTGTTTTAAACACCTTAATTGTGTTTTTAAACGTGAGTTAACGCACTTCCTTAGCTACCCTCTAAAAAATAAATTTCATTAAAAAACATGAATTGGTTTATGAACTTGAGGTATTACGTAATTAAATATGACTCAGCAATTTCAAATTACTATAAAATATCATCAAAAATAAATGAAAAGCCCCCCCCCCCCCGATGAAATATAAATGCACATTGGTCTTTATTATAGATACAAATAAATGCACATTGGTCTTTATTATAGATACAAATAAATGCACATTGGTCTTTATTATAGATACAATTAAATGCACATTGGTCTTTATTATAGATTTTCTTAATATCCCCCCCCCCCAAGAAAAAAATTGGCCTGAGGCGCTCACACCGGCGAATGCCGTCACCCCCCTCCCTATTTGGCATGAAAGGAGGAGGTAATGCCTATCATGATAACGGAAGGGAGGGGGAGGAATATTAGCGTCTATTAAAAGGTTGTAGTGTGAGTGAATTTCTTCCTGACACTTTGCATTATTTTTCAAATTATCTGCCACTCTCTGACGTCATGATGACCTGATATAACCGGACACAATTTAGAGCAAGACCGGGTACATCCGGCAAGGGATTATGGGACAGGTGCGGATGTGATTGAGCAACCCTTGTTTCACTACACACACTTAACATAGGATTCCTATGTTGTTATTGATGCATCCGGACAGAAGTTATTGGATGATCTGATACAACCGGACACAATTTAGGGCAAGACCGGGTACATCCGGCAAGGGATTATGGGATGTTTACAGTGACTCTGCATTTTTATCGGATTAGTACACAAATACATTAGAGTAATTTACTCCTCTCCAGGATATGGCACAAGGCCAGTTTTTATCCTACTCCCACCAGTAAGATGTGACCCAAGCTCGGGTCGGAAAGTGGGGGTTGAAAAGCCAGCGCCCGAGAGGTGAAATACATTAGATTATTTCGAATATGTTAAAAAAATGGCGTATAAAAGCTATGGTGAATTAGAGAAAAACGGCCTAGAGGAGTCTAAAAAATGTTGTTGATATTTAAAACTCATGTAATAATTTGTTAAATAGTATTGTACAATGTTTGTTGAAAGAAAATCATAGTTATTATTACTTGTTAATTTATTAAAGTAATTTGAACAGTGTATAGTGGATAGGCTGCTGTACTGCAGTAGATTTGTTATAAATAATCCAGTAAATCGCATCAAACTTTTTAAGCTTTGTCGCTTCCTTGGTCTTTTGGCTAAGATCAAAGTGTAGTATCTGTTCCCATGGACTGGTATTGTCTTGGCCTCCGGGGCTTGATTTACGCCTGTCTATGGGATTGTCCTGTGCAGTTCTAGGAGGTCCACCCTCCCAGGCTTCGCCTCCCCTCTTTGGGGAGGAGTAAGTTTATTGCTTACTGTCTGAGGCGCCCCTACCGGGGAATGCCGACGGGGCTGCCCAGGCAATTTTTAAATGGCCAGAGTGCTCACCTCTCGAGCGCTGGCTTTTAACCCCACTTTCTCGACCCAATCTGTGGTCACATCTTACTTGTGGGAGTAAGATAAAACTGGCCTTGTGCCTAACTCCTGGGGAGGAGTAAATACCTTTTTAAGCTTTGTCGGCCTTTTGGCTAAGATCAAAGTGTAGTATCTGTTCTCGGCATTTCTGCCTTGAGATCAAGTGTATTATCTAGTCCTATCCGATAGGTGTCGATCTTACACTCTCGAATCAAAAATCAGATTATCATTTTATTTTTTAATCCCTTTTCCTTTAGTGCACTTCCTCTCCCCTAAAGTACGGCTGATCGCGTCCACGCCGACTAATACTCAAACTCCCCAAAATTTCGCCTGAGCCGCTCATACTGCGAATGCCGACATTCCACCATCCCCAGATTTGGCCTGAGGTGCTCATACCGACGAATGCCGACATTCCCCCTCCCCAGATTTCCCCTGAGGCGCTCATACAGGCGAATGCCCACATTCCCCCTCCCCAGATTTAGCCTGAGGCGCTCATACCTGCGAATTCCGACATTCCCCCTCCCTAAATTCGGCCTGAGGGGCCCGACTGCTGACATTCCCCCTCCCCAGATTTGGCCTGAGGCGCTCATACCGGCGAATGCCGACATTCCTCCTCCCCAAATTCGGCCTGAATGCCGACGCTCCCACTCCCCAAATTTCGCCTGAGGCGCTCATACCGGCGAATGCCGACATTCCCCCTCCCCAGATTTGGCCTGAGGCGCCCCACCACCGAATGCCGACACTCCCCCTCCCCCAAATTTCGCCTTAAGCGCTCATACCGCCGAATGCCGACACTCCCCCTCCCCCAAATTTCGCCTTAAGCGCTCATACCGCCGAATGCCGACACTCCCCCGCCCCCAAATGTCGCCTGAGGCGCTCACACCGACGAATGTCGACACTCCCCCTCCCAAAATTTGGCCTGAGGCGCTCATAACGGCGAATGCCGACACTCCCCTCCCCCAAATTTGGACTGAGGCGCCCGAATGCCGACACTCCCCCTCCCCCAAATTTGGCCTGAGGCGCTCATACCAGCGAATGCCGACATTCCCCCTCCTCAGATTTGGCCTGAGGCGCGCCGAATGCCGACACTCCCTCTCCCCAGATTTGGCCTGTGGCACGCACATCGGTGAATGCCGACATTCCCCCCCCCCCCTATTTGGCCCGAAAGGAGGAGGTAATTAAGAAAGAAAGTGTGGGAGTGAGAGGGGAAGAAGAAAGAAAGAAAAAAAATGGTTGTAGTGTGAGTGAATTTCTACCCGCCACTCCCTTACTCTGACGTCATATCTAGTTTATCGTTACTTTGCATTATTTTTCTTCTCAAATTAGTATAAATAACGTTGAAAAATGGAGTTAAAAGCCACCCCCCATTGGAGAAAAGTGCTCAGTCGACCCCGGAAGAGTCAATTTTTTTTTCCGGTTCCGAGATATTAGACGCGCCTGGGCTGGCCGGTCGGAATGATGTCACCCGTGTGACCGTGTGTTGGGTACTTTCGGAGGAGAAGCTTTACATACATACATACATACATACATACAGACAGGTGGGATTTATATAATAGACTAGCGGGGCTACCCGGCGTTGCTCGGGGTCATAAAAACATATAATTGAAGAAAAATCGTGTGTGTAACATCTTTATATACAAACTTCTATTTCTCCCCCCCCCCCCCTTTCTCTATAGCCGTCTCTTTATCTTTCTACCTTTCTCTTCCCTGGTCACCCCATTTCAGCGCTACTTTCTAATTTTGCCTTTTGCGAAAGCTGTTTCTTCCCCACCATTTCTCCTACGTTGGCCAGGGCAATAGTATATCATATTTCTATAAAAAGTAACACCTCTATCTGCGCCTTTTATATAAGAACTTATCTCCGCCCCGGTGTTCATACTATATACGTATCTATCATCACCCCGGTGCGCATACTATATACGTACCTATCGCCGCCCCAGTGCACATACTATATATGTACCTATCGCCGCCCCAGTGCAGATACTATTTAAGTACCTATCGCCGCCTCGGTGCGAATGCTAAATAGTACCTATCGCCGTCCCGGTGTGCATGCTACATAAGTACCTATCGCTGCCCTATTGCGAATAATTAATATGTACATATTGCCGCTTTGGTGCGAATGCTAAATACGTACCTATCGCCGCTTTGGTGCGAATGCTAAATACGTACCTATCGCCGGCCCGGTGCGAATGCTAAATACGTACCTATAGCCGCCCCGGTGCGAATGCGAAATACATACCTTTCGCCGTTCCGGTGCATGTGCTATATACGTACCTATCGCCGCCCCGGTGCACGTGCTATATACGTCCATATCGCCGCCCCGGTGCGCGTGCTATATATGTACTGACTGCCGCCGCAGAGCGCATGCTATGTACGTACTTATTGCTGCCCATGTGTACATGTTATATACGTAGCTATCGCCACCCCTAAATTCTGAATACGTACCTATAGCCGCCCCGGTGTGGAAGCTAAATAGGTACTAATTGCTGCCCCGGTGCGAATGCTAAATACATACCTATCGCCGCCCCGGTGTGAATTCTAAATACATACCTATCGCTGCCCCGGGTCGGAAGCTAAATACGTACATATCGCCACCCTGGTGCGAATGCTAAATACATACCTATCGCCGCCCCGGTGTGAATGCTAAATACATACCTATCGCCACCCTGGTGTGAATGCTAAATACGTACCTATCGCCGCCCCGGTGTGAATGCTAAATACATACCTATCGCCGCCCCGGTGTGAATGCTAAATACATACCTATCGCCGCCCCGGTGTGAATGCTAAATACGTACCTATCGCCGCTCCGGTGTGAATTTTAAGTACGTACCGTTCGCCGCCCCGGTGCGCGTGCTATATACGTACCTATCGCCGCCCCGGTGTGAATTTTAAATACGTACCTTTCGCCGCCCCGGTGCGCGTGCTATATACGTACCTATCAGCGCCCTGGTGCACGTGCTATATATGAACCGATCGCTGCCCCAGTGCACATGCTAAATACATGCCTATCACCGCCCCGGTGCACATACTATATACATACTTATTGCCGCCGATGTGCACATGCTATATACGTACTTATCGCCACCGCTGAATGCTAAATAAGTACCTATCTCCGCCCAGGGGTGAATGCTAAATACGTACATATTGCCGCCCCGGTGTGCATACACCATATGTACCTATCACTGCCCCAGTGTGAATACTAAATATGTACATATCGCCGCCCCTGTGCGAATGCTGAATACGTACCTATCGCAACCCCAGGGCGAATGCTAAATACGTAACTATCGCCACCCCTATACACTACTATATACGTACCTATGCCACCCCAGGGCACATACTATATATAAACCTATCGCCGGCCTGGTGCGCATAATATATTCGTACCTATCGCGGCTCTGGTGTGCATACTACATACTTACCTATCTCTGCAAGGGTGCACATACTATATATGTACCTATCTCCAGCCCAGTTAGCACACGTAAGAACTCATATTAGTGCACCCCTGTCGTGTTTGAAAAACAAAATAGTGTTCATTCATGTATTGTCACTATCATAAATATAAATAATTTTAGTTAAAAACAGAAAAAAAGAAATGTTTTTGCCTCCCCCCACGAACATTTTTTTCCATCCTCCCACATACTTAGAAATATTTTTAATTTAAAAGAAATAAAAAAGAAAAGAAAATTTTTTGACCCGCCCCAAAAATTTTATGTTCCCCCCCATACATAGAAATATTTTTAGTTTAAAAAAAGAAAAAAAAAATTTTTTTAGCTCCCCCGCCCCGAAAATTTTTTTTTTTCATCCTGCCCCATACATATAAATATTGTCAATGAAAAAGATAAAAGAAAAGGAAAAAAATGTTGCCCCCCACCCCAATTTTTTTTTACACTCCCGGTGCGCATGCTATATTCGTACTTATGGCATCCCATGTACACATGCTATATACGTTCCTATCGCCACCGCTGAATGCTAAATACGTACCTATAGTCTCCTCGGTGCGAATGCTAAATAGGTACCTATCGCCGCCCCGGTGCGAATGGTAAATACGTTTATATCGCCGCTAAAAATTTCCACGACCACAAATCTCTCCAGGCCCCCCAACTTTTTTTTACTCTCGCCCAACCCTGAGTAATATTTTTAGTTCCAAAAATAAAAAAATAAAAAAATTTGGCCCGACCCCTAAAAAGTTTGTCCTGACCTCTAAACATTTCCCCGAGCCCCCAATCTCTTCAGAACGCCCCCAACTTTTTTATTATTCTCTCCCAATCCTAAGAAATATTGTTAGTTAAAAAAATAAAAAAACAAAAAAAATTTGGCTCGACTTATAAAAAGTTTGTCCTGACCCCTAAAAATTTCCCCGACCCCCCCCCCAATCTCTCCAGCCCCCCCCCCCCACACAGTTTTTTTACTCTCGCCCACTCTGAGTAATATTTTTGTTCAAAAAATAAAAAAATTTGGCCCGACCACTTAAAAGTTTGTCCTGACCCCTGAAAATTTCTCCGACCCCCCAATCTCTCCAGCCCCCATCAATTTCTTTTACTCTCCCAAACATGAGAAATATTTTGAGTTCAAAGAAAAAAAAAAATTTGGCCTGACCCCTAAAATTTTCCCCGACCCCCTAATCTCTCCAGCCCCCCCCCCCCTCCAACTTTTTTTCACTCTTCCCCTGAGGAATATTTTAAGTTCAAAAAAAGAAAAAAAAAAATTTGGCCGGACCCCTAAAGAATTTGGCCTGACCCTTAAATTTTCCCCGACCCCCTAATCTCTCCAGCCCCCCCACCAACTTTTTTTTTCAGTGTCCCACAACCCTGAGAAATATTTTAAGTTAAAAAAAAATAAAATAAAAAATTTGGCCTGACCCCTAAAAAATTTGTCCTGACCCCTAAAATTTAAGTGTGTTTTTAAACGTGAGTTAACGCACTTCCTTAGCTATCCTCTAACAAATAAATTTCATTAAAAAACATTAATTGGTTTATGAACTTGAGGTATTACGTAATTAAATTACAATATGACTCAGCAATTTCAAATTACTATAAAATATAATGAAAAATAAATGAAAAGCCCCCCCCCCCCGATGAAATATTCCCCATGGACCCCTAAGGGCTGGGTTAATAGATTCGAGAATACTCTCATCATCTTACTCTGTGAATTTTACATAAGAATACACTTTTATATGTTATGTATATATTCTCTAACCTTGTTTTAAACACCTTAATTGTGTTTTTAAACGTGAGTTAACGCACTTCCTTAGCTACCCTCTAAAAAATAAATTTCATTAAAAAACATTAATTGGTTTATGAACTTGAGGTATTACGTAATTAAATTACAATATGACTCAGCAATTTCAAATTACTATAAAATATAATGAAAAATAAATGAAAAGCCCCCTCCCCCCCCCCCCGATGAAATATTCCCCATGGACCCCTAAGGGCTGGGTTAATAGATTCGAGAATACTCTCATCATCTTACTCTGTGAATTTTACATAAGAATACACTTTTATATATTCTCTAACCTTGTTTTAAACACCTTAATTTTGTTTTTAAACGTGAGTTAACGCACTTCCTTAGCTACCCTCTAAAAAATAAATTTCATTAAAAAACATTAATTGGTTTATGAACTTGAGGTATTACGTAATTAAATTACAATATGACTCAGCAATTTCAAATTACTATAAAATATAATGAAAAATGAATGAAAATTCCCCCCCCCCTCGATGAAATATTCCCCATGGACCCCTAAGGGCTGGGTTAATAGATTTGAGAATACTCTCATCATCTTACTCTGTGAATTTTACATAAGAATACACTTTTATATGTTATGTATATATTCTCTAACCTTGTTTTAAACACCTTAATTGTGTGTTTTAAACGTGAGTTAACGCACTTCCTTAGCTACCCTCTAAAAAATAAATTTCATTAAAAAACATTAATTGGTTTATGAACTTGAGGTATTACGTAATTAAATTACAATATGACTCAGCAATTTCAAATTACTATAAAATATAATGAAAAATAAATGAAAATTCCCCCCCCCTCGATGAAATATTCCCCATGGACCCCTAAGGGCTGGGTTAATAGATTCGAGAATACTCTCATCATCTTACTCTGTGAATTTTACATAAGAATACACTTTTATATGTTATGTATATATTCTCTAACCTTGTTTTAAACACCTTAATTGTGTGTTTTAAACGTGAGTTAACGCACTTCCTTAGCTACCCTCTAAAAATAAATTTCATTAAAAAACATTAATTGGTTTATGAACTTGAGGTATTACGTAATTAAATTACAATATGACTCAGCAATTTCAAATTACTATAAAATATAATGAAAAATAAATGAAAAGCCCCCCCCCCCCGATGAAATATTCCCCATGGACCCCTAAGGGCTGGGTTAATAGATTCGAGAATACTCTCATCATCTTACTCTGTGAATTTTACATAAGAATACACTTTTATATATTCTCTAACCTTGTTTTAAACACCTTAATTTTGTTTTTAAACGTGAGTTAACGCACTTCCTTAGCTACCCTCTAAAAATAAATTTCATTAAAAAACATTAATTGGTTTATGAACTTGAGGTATTACGTAATTAAATTACAATATGACTCAGCAATTTCAAATTACTATAAAATATAATGAAAAATAAATGAAAAGCCCCCCCCCCCCCCCGATGAAATATTCCCCATGGACCCCTAAGGGCTGGGTTAATAGATTCGAGAATACTCTCATCATCTTACTCTGTGAATTTTACATAAGAATACACTTTTATATGTTATGTATATATTCTCTAACCTTGTTTTAAACACCTTAATTGTGTGTTTTAAACGTGAGTTAACGCACTTCCTTAGCTACCCTCTAAAAAATAAATTCCATTAAAAAACATTAATTGGTTTATGAACTTGAGGTATTACGTAATTAAATATGACTCAGCAATTTCAAATTACTATAAAATATCATCAAAAATAAATGAAAAGCCCCCCCCCCCCGATGAAATATAAATGCACATTGGTCTTTATTATAGATAAATATAAATGCACATTGGTCTTTATTATAGATACAAATAAATGCACATTGGTCTTTATTATAGATACAAATAAATGCACATTGGTCTTTATTATAGATACAAATAAATGCACATTGGTCTTTATTATAGATACAATTAAATGCACATTGGTCTTTATTATAGATTTTCTTAATATCCCCCCCCCCCCAAGAAAAAAATTGGCCTGAGGCGCTCACACCGGCGAATGCCGTCACCCCCTCCCAATTTGGCATGAAAGGAGGAGGTAATGCCTATCATGATAACGGAAGGGAGGGGAGGAATATTAGCGTCTATTAAAAGGTTGTAGTGTGAGTGAATTTCTTCCTGACACTTTGCATTATTTTTCAAATTATCTGCCACTCTCTGACGTCATGATGACCTGATATAACCTGACACAATTTAGAGCAAGACCGGGTACATCCGGCAAGGGATTATGGGACAGGTGCGGATGTGATTGAGCAACCCTTGTTTCACTACACACACTTAACATAGGATTCCTATGTTGTTATTGATGCAACCGGACAGAAGTTATTGGATGATCTGATACAACCGGACACAATTTAGGGCAAGACCGGGTACATCCGGCAAGGGATTATGGGATGTTTACAGTGACTCTGCATTTTTATCGGATTAGTACACAAATACATTAGAGTAATTTACTCCTCTCCAGGAGTTAGGCACAAGGCCAGTTTTTATCCTACTCCCACCAGTAAGATGTGACCCAAGCTCGGGTCGGAAAGTGGGGGTTGAAAAGCCAGCGCCCGAGAGGTGAAATACATTAGATTATTTCGAATATGTTAAAAAAATGGCGTATAAAAGCTATGTTGAATTAGAGAAAAACGGCCTAGAGGAGTCTAAAAAATTTTGTTGATATTTAAAACTCGTGTAATAATTTGTTAAATAGTATTGTACAATGTTTGTTGAAAGAAAATCATAGTTATTATTACTTGTTAATTTATTAAAGTAATTTGAACAGTGTATAGTGGATAGGCTGCTGTACCGCAGTAGATTTGTTATAAATAATCCAGTAAATCGCATAAAGTTTTTAAGCTTTGTCGGCCTTTTGGCTAAGATCAAAGTGTAGTATCTGTTCTCGGCATTTTTGCCTTGAGATCAAGTGTATTATCTAGTCCTATCCGATAGGTGTCGATCTTACACTCTCGAATCAAAAATCAGATTATCATTTTATTTTTTAATCCCTTTTCCTTTAGTGCACTTCCTCTCCCCTAAAGTACGGCTGATCGCGCCCACGGTAGGGATCTCTCTCACGCCGACTAATACTCAAACTCCCCAAAATTTCGCCTGAGCCGCGAATGCCGACATTCCCCCATCCCCAGATTTGGCCTGAGGCGCTCATACCGACGAATGCCGACATTCCCCCCTCCCTAAATTCGGCCTGAATGCCGACGCTCCCACTCCCCAAATTTCGCCTGAGGCGCTCATACCGCCGAATGCCGACACTCCCCCTCCCCAAATTTGGCCTGAGGCGCTCATAACGGCGAATGCCGACACTCCCCCAAATTTGGACTGAGGCGCCCGAATGCCGACACTCCCCCTCCCCCAAATTTGGCCTGAGGCGCTCATACCAGCGAATGCCGACATTCCCCCTCCTCAGATTTGGCCTGAGGCGCCCCACCGCCGAATGCCGACACTCCCTCTCCCCAGATTTGGCCTGTGGCACTCACATCGGTGAATGCCGACATCCCCCCCCCCTATTTGGCCTGAAAAGAGGAGGTAATGCCTGGAAGTATTATATCAGGATAACAGAACGGCCATAGTGAGGAAGGGAGGGGGGAAGGAATATTAGCGTCTATTAATAATTAAGAAAGAAAGTGTGGGAGTGAGAGGGGAAGAAGAAAGAAAGGAAAAAAATGGTTGTAGTGTGAGTGAATTTCTACCCGCCACTCCCTTACTCTGACGTCATATCTAGTTTATCGTGACTTTGCACTTTTCTCCCGGACAACGCCGAGTATTTCAAAATCAAAGAGGCCTCCTGAGCACTACTGAAAAAACTCTTATCGATTACCCCATCCTTTTCAGCGTAGATGCTGTTAAAATATTATCTAAACCTATCACTACAGTAGCTCTATCTAGGACATTGAGCACTTTTTTCCCGGACAACGCCGAGTACTTTGAAAATCAGAGAGGCCTCCTGGGGACTACTGAAATCAGTTAGGTATCCTCCTTCCTTTTCTTCTGCAAAATTGTCCAAAGGGGAACGAAGATGGCGTTAAAATATTTTCTAAACCTATCACTACAGTAGCTCTATCTAGGATATGTAGCACTTTTCTCCCGGACAACGCCGAGTGCTTTGAAAATCGAGGAGGCTTCATGAGCACTCCTGAAATCACTTAGGTATCGTCTCTCTTTCTGATCTGCGAAATAGTCCACAGGGGAACGAAGATGGCGTTAAAATATTTTCCAAACCTATCACTACAGTAGCTCTATCTAGGATATTGAGCACTTTTCTCCCGGACAACGCCGAGTACTTTGAAAATCGAGGAGGCTTCATGAACACCCATGAAATTCCTTAGGTATCCTCTCTCCTTCTGATCTGCGAAATAGTCCAAAGGGGAACGAAGATGGCGTTAAAATATGTTCCAAAACCTATCACTACAGTAGCTCTATCTAGGACATTGAGCACTTTTCTCCCGGACAACCCCGAGTACTTTGATAATCAAGGAGGCCTCCTGGGGACTACTGAAATCACTTAGGTATCCTGTCTCCTTCTGATCTGCGAAATAGTCAAAAGGGGAACGAAGATGGCGTTAAAACATTTTCCAAACCTATCACTACAGTAGCTCTATCTAGGACATTGAGCACTTTTCTCCCGGACAACGCCGAGTACTTTGATAATCAAGGAGGCCTCCTGGGGACTACTAAAGTCCCTTAGGTATCCTTTCTCCTTCTGATCTGCGAAATAATCCAAAGGGGAACGAAGATGGCGTTAAAATATTTTCCAAACCTATCACTACAGTAGCTCTATCTAGGACATTGAGCACTTTTTTCCCGGACAACGCCGAGTACTTTGAAAATCAGAGAGGCCTCCTGGGGACTACTGAAATCAGTTAGGTATCCTCCCTCCTTTTCATCTGCAAAATTGTCCAAAGGGGAACAAAGATGACGTTAAAATATTTTCTAAACCTATCACTACAGTAGCTCTATCTAGGATATTGAGCACTTTTCTCCCGGACAACGCCGAGTACTTTGAAAATCGAGGAGGCTTCATGAGCACTGTTGAAATTACTTAGGTATCCTCTCTCCTTCTGATCTGCGAAATAGTCCAAAGGGGAACGAAGATGGCGTTAAAATATTTTCCAAACCTATCACTACAGTAGCTCTATCTAGGATATTGAGCACTTTTCTCCCGGACAACGCCGAGCATTTTGAAAATCGAGGAGGCTTCATGAACCCACATGAAATACCTTATGTATCCTCTCTCCTTCTGATCTGCGAAATAGTCCAAAGGGGAACGAAGATGGCGTTAAAATATGTTCCAAAACCTATCACTACAGTAGCTCTATCTAGGACATTGAGCACTTTTCTCCCGGACAACGCCGAGTACTTTGATAATCAAGGAGGCCTCCTGGGGACTACTGAAAAAACTCTTATCGATTACCCCATCCTTTTCAGCGTAGATGCTGTTAAAATATTATCCAAACCTATCACTACAGTAGCTCTATCTAGGACATTGAGCACTTTTTTCCCGGACAACGCCGAGTACTTTGAAAATCAGAGAGGCCTCCTGGGGACTACTGGAATCAGTTAGGTATCCTCCCTCCTTTTCATCTGCAAAATTGTCCAAAGGGGAACAAAGATGGCGTTAAAATATGTTCTAAACCTATCACTACAGTAGCTCTATCTAGGATATTGAGCCCTTTTCTCCCGGACAACGCCGAGTACTTTGAAAATCGAGGAGGCTTCATGAGCACTCTTGAAATTACTAAGGTATCCTCTCTCCTTCTGATCTGCGAAATAGTCCAAAGGGGAACGAAGATGGCGTTAAAATATTTTCCAAACCTATCACTACAGTAGCTCTATCTAGGACATTGAGCACTTTTCTCCCGGACAACGCCGAGTACTTTGATAATCAAGGAGGCCTCCTGGAGACTACTGAAATCACTGAGGTACCCTTTCCTCTTTCTGATCTGCGAAATAGTCCAAAGGGGAACGAAGATGGCGTTAAAATATTTTCCAAACCTATCACTACAGTAGCTCTATCTAGGATATTGAGCACTTTTCTCCCGGACAACGCCGAGTACTTAGAAAATCGAGGAGGCTTCATGAACCCACATAGAATACCTTAGGTATCCTCTCTCCTTCTGATCTGCGAAATAGTCCAAAGCACTCCTGAAATCACTTAGGTATCCTAATAGTGCATCATGACAACGGAACCGATACGACCCTACCTCAACACTTCTCAAAAAAGGAGGAGATAATGCATGGGATGAGTGCATCATGACAACGGAACCGATACGACCCTACCTCAACACTTCTCAAAAAAGGAGGAGATAATGCATGGGATGAGTGCATCATGACAACGGAACCGATACGACCCTACCTCAACACTTCTCAAAAAAGGAGGAGATAATGCATGGGAATAGTGCATCATGACAACGGACCCGATACGACCCTACCTCAACACTTCTCAAAAAAGGAGGAGATAATGCATGGGAATAGTGCATCATGACAACGGAACCGATACGACCCTACCTCAACACTTCTCAAAAAAGGAGGAGATAATGCATGGGAATAGTGCATCATGACAACGGAACCGATACGACCCTACCTCAACACTTCTAAAAAAAGGAGGAGATAATGCATGGGATGAGAGCATCATGACAACGGAACCGATACGACCCTACCTCAACATTTCTCAAAAAAGGAAGAGATAATGCATGGGATGAGGGCATCATGACAACGGAACCGATACGACCCTACCTCAACATTTCTCAAAAAAGGAGGAGGTAATGCATGGGATCAGTGCATCATGACAACGGAACCGATACTACCCTACCTCAACACTTCTCAAGAAAGGAGGAGGTAATGCTCACACCAGCGAATACCGTAACCCCCCACCGCCCCCCCCCCCAATTTGGCCTGAAAGGAGGAGGTAATTCCTATCATGATAACAGAAAGGCCACAGGGAGGGAGGGGGGAGGAAAATATTAGCGTCTATTAATAATTATGAAAGAAAGTGTGAGAGGGAAAAAAAACTGCCACTCTCTGACGTCATGATGACCTGATATAACCGGACACAATTTAGAGCAAGACCGGGTACATCCGGCAAGGGATTATGGGACAGGTGCGGATGTGATTGAGCAACCCTTGTTTCACTACACACTCTTAACGTAGGATTCCTATGTTGTTATTGATGCAACCGGACAGAAGTTATTGGATGATCTGATACAACCGGACACAATTTAGGGCAAGACCGGGTACATCCGGCAAGGGATTATGGGATGTTTACAGTGACTCGGCATTTTTATCGGATTAGTACATAAATACATTAGATTATTTCGAATTTACTACATATTAACGTTGAAATTTCGTGAAAAATACGAAAAAAACTGCTACCTTTTGTCGGAAAGTGGTCCGGTTGACTGTCAGCGAGTGAATCGTTATTTGCGATTTTGAGATATTATGATCCCAGGATATGTACGGCGCTGAAGATATAAACTTTTTGACATGTCGTCGCGTAGTTTTTGAGGAGAAGCTTCACATACAGACATACATACATACATACATACATACATATAGACAACTGCCCTTTATATAAGAGACTAGCGGGGCTACCCGGCGTTGCTCGGGGTCATAAAAACATATAATTGAAGAAAAATCGCGTGTGTAACATCTTTATATTCAAACTTCTATTTCTCCCCCTCCTCTATAGCCGTCTCTTTATCTTTTTACCTTTCTCTTCCCTAGTCGCCCCATTTCACTGCTACTTTCTAATTTTGCCTTTTGTGAAAGCTGCTTCTTCCCTACCATTTCTCCTACATTGCCCAGGTCAATAGTATGACATATTTCTATAAAAAGTACTACATCTATATGCGCTTTATATATATAAGTACTTATCTCCGCCCCGCGTTCATACTATATACATATCTATCACCACCCCGGTGCACATATAGTATATGAGTACCTATTGCCGCCCCGGTATGCATACTACATAAGTACTTATCGCTGCCCCGGTGCAAATGCTACATACGTACGTATCGCCACCCCAGTGTGAATGCTGCATATGTACCTATCGCCGCCTCGTTGCTAATGCTACATATGTACCTATCGCCGCCCCGGTGTAAATGCTAAATACATACCTATCGCCACCCTGGTGTGCGTGCTATATACGTACCGATCGCCGGCCCGGAGCGCATGCTTAATAAATACCTATCACCGCCCTGGTGCGCATTCTATATACATACTTACTGCATCCCTGTGCACATGCTATATAGTACCTATCGCCATCTCTATGCACCACTATACACGTACCTCTTGCCACCCCGGTGCACATACTATATATATACCTATCGCCGCCCCCGTGCGCATACTATATTCGTACCTATCGCCGCCCCGGTGTGCATACTATATACTTACCTACGAAATATTTTAAGTTCATAAAAACAAAAAAATTTCGCCCGACCCCCTAAAAAGTTTTTCCCGATCCCTACAATTTTCCCAGACCCCTAATATCTAAAGCCGCACCACCCAATTATGTTTTACTCTCCCCCAACCCTGAGAAATATTTTGAGTTCAAAACAAAAAAATAACCAAAAAATTTGGCTTAACCCCTATAAAGTTCGGCCTGACCCGTAAAATTTTCCCCGACCCCTCAATCTCTCCAGCCCCCCATCCCAAATAAGTTTTCATTCTCCCCCAACCCTGAGAAATATTGTGAGTTCAGAAAAACAAAAAAAATTTAGCCTGACCCCTAAAAAGTTCGGCCTGACCCCTAAAATTTTCCCCGACGCCTCAATCTCTCCAGCCCCCTATCCCAACTAATTTTTCACTCTCCCCCAAGCCTGAGAATTATTTTGAGTTCAAAACAAAAAAAAACAAAAAAGTTTTGCCTGACCCCTAAAAAGTTCGGCCTGACCCCTAAAATTTTCCCCGACCCCTCAATCTCTCCAGCCCCTCAGCTCAACTAATTTTTCACTCTCCCCACCCTGAGAAATATTTTGAGTTCAAAACAAAAAGAAAAAAATTTGGCCTGACCCCTAAAATTTTCGGCCTGACCGTCTAAAATTTTCCCCGACCCCTCAATCTCTCCAGTCCCCTAATTTTTCACTCTCCCCCAACCCTGAAAAATATTTTGAGTTCAAAACAACAAAAAAAATAAAAAAATTTGGCCTGACCCCTAAAAAGTTCGGATTGACCCCTAAAATTTTCCCCGACCCCTCAATGTCTCCAGCCCCCTTCCCAACTAATTTTTCACAGTTCCCCAACCCTGAGAAATATTTTTAGTTCAAAACAAAAAAAAACAAAAAAAATTTGGCCTGACCCCTAAAAAGTTCGGCCTGACCCCTAAAAAGTTCGGCCGAACCCCTAAATCTCTCCAGCCCTCGATCTCAACTACATTTTCACCCTCCCCCAACCTTGGGAAATATTTTGAGTTCAAAACAAAAAAAAACAAAAAAATTTGGCCTTACCCCTAAAAAGTTCGGCCTGACCCCTAAAATTTTCCACGACCCCTCAATCTCTCCAGCCCCTCATCCCAACTAATTTTTCACTCTCCCCACCCTGAGAAATATTTTGAGTTCAAAACAAAAAAAAAACAAACAAATTTTGCCTGACCCCTGAAAAGGTTGGGCTTGACCCTAAAAAGTTCGGCCTGACCCCTTAATCACTCCAAGCCCCCCCAACTTTTTTTTTTAAACGCGAGTTATCGCTCTTCCTTAGCTATCCTTTAACAACATTCCGGGGGGGACCGTTATACTTTAGAAGCACCAATATTTGCAGGGACCATTATAATTTAGAAGCACCAACATTCCTGGGGTGAGACCGTTATACTTCAGAAGCACCAATATTTCTAGGGACCGTTATACTATAGAATCACCAACATTCCTGACAGGCCGTGATAATTTAGAAGCACCACCCCTGGTCTCTATACTGGAGAAGCACCCATTGTTCCTATTCTGCAGAAGATTCCGGGTCCTAAAATGTAGAAGCACCCCTGGTGCTAGGTTATATACTGTAGAAGCACCCCTGGTCCCTTTACTGAAGAAGCACCCATGGTCCTTTTTCTGCAGAGGCCTCTATGTTCTAATATTGTAGTATCACCTCCGGTACTGGGTCCTATACTGTAGAAGCACCTCTGGTCCCTATTCTGAAGAAGCACCTTTGTCCCTATTCTGTAGAATCCTCTGGGTTCTATATGGTAGAAGCACTCCCAGTTCTGGGTCCTGTACTGTAGAAGCACCCATGGTCCCTATTCTGCAGAAGCCTCCGGGTCCTATATTGTTGAAGCACCCCCGGTTCTGGGCCTTTTTTATACATATATAGAGTGGTTATGACCCAACGGGTCACTGGTAACATGTACTGGTTAAATTCTTTTTTTCTGTTTTTATACATATATAGAGTGATGATGACCCAACGCGTCACTGTAAACGTGTACTTGTTAAATTCTTCTTTTTTTTCTTTTTTTATACATATATAGAGTGGTTATGACTCAACGGGTCAGTGTAAACGTGTACTTGTTAAATTCTTCTTTTTTCCTTTTTATACATATATAGAGTGGTTATGACTCAACGGGTCACTGTAAACGTGTACTTGTTAAATTCTTCTTTTTTCTTTTTTAA
This sequence comes from Sepiola atlantica, assembly GCA_963556195.1. NCBI lineage: Eukaryota > Metazoa > Mollusca > Cephalopoda > Sepiida > Sepiolidae > Sepiola > Sepiola atlantica. The sequence continues at coordinate 93,367,826 of OY744520.1, read as the reverse complement.
TACATATATAGAGTGGTTATGACTCAACGGGTCACTGTAAACGTGTACTTGTTGAATTATTCTTTTTTCTTTTTTTATACATATATAGAGTGGTTATGACTCAACGGGTCATTGTAAACGTGTACTTGTTAAATTCTTCTTTTTTCTTTTTTTATACATATATAGAGTGGTTATGACTCAACGGGTCACTGTAAACGTGTACTTGTTAAAGTCTTCTTTTTTTATACATATATAGAGTGGTTATGACTCAACGGGTCACTGTAAACGTGTACTTGTTGAATTATTCTTTTTTCTTTTTTTGTACATATATAGAGTAGTTATGACTCCACGGGTCACTGTAAACGTGTACTTGTTAAATTATTCTTTTTTCTTTTTTATACATATATAGAGTGGTTATGACTCAACGGGTCACTGTAAACGTGTTCTTGTTAAATTCTTCATTTTTTCTTTTTTTTATACATATATACAGTGGTTATGACTCAACGGGTCACTGTAAACGTGTTCTTGTTAAATTCTTCATTTTTTTTTTTTTTATACATATATAGAGTGGTTATGACTCAACGGGTCAGTGTAAACATGTACTTGTTAAATTCTTCTTTTTTTCTTTTTTTATACATATATAGAGTGGTTATGACTCAACGGGTCATTGTAAACGTGTACTTGTTAAATTCTTCTTTTTTCTTTTTTTATACATATATAGAGTGGTTATGACTCAACGGGGCACTGTAAACGTGCACTTGTTAAATTCTTCTTTTTTCTTTTTTATACATATATAGAGTGGTTATGACTCAACGGGTCAGTGTAAACGTGTTCTTGTTAAATTCTTCTTTTTTCTTTTTTATACATATATAGAGTGGTTATGACTCAACGGGTCAGTGTAAACGTATACTTGTTAAATTCTTCTTTTTTCTTTTTTATACATATATAGAGTGGTTATGACTCAACGGGTCAGTGTTAATGTGTACTTGTTAAATTCTTCTTTTTTCTTTTTTATACATATATAGAGTGGTTATTACTCAACGGGGCACTGTAAACGTGTTCTTGTTAAATTCTTCTTTTTTCTTTTTTATACATATATAGAGTGGTTATGACTCAACGGGGCACTGTAAACGTGTTCTTGTTAAATTCTTTTTTCTTTTTTTATACATATATAGAGTGGTTATGACTCAACGGGTCAGTGTAAACGTGTACTTGTTAAATTCTTCTTTTTTCTTTTTTATACATATATAGAGTGGTTATGACTCAACGGGGCACTGTAAACGTGTACTTGTTAAATTCTTCTTTTTTCTTTTTTATACATATATAGAGTGGTTATGACTCAACGGGTCAATGTAAACGTGTTCTTGTTAAATTCCTCTTTTTTCTTTTTTCTATACATATATAGAGTTGTTATGACTCAACGGGTCACTGTAAACGTTTACTTGTTAAATTCTTCTTTTTTTCTTTTTTTATACATATATAGAGTGGTTATGACTCAACGGGTCATTGTAAACGTGTACTTGTTAAATTCTTCTATTTTCTTTTTTATACATATATAGAGTGGTTATGACTCAACGGGTCACTGTAAACGTTTACATGTTAAATTCTTCTTTTTTTATACATATATAGAGTGGTTATGACTCAACGGGTCATTGTAAACGTGTACTTGTTAAATTCTTCTTTTTTCTTTTTTTATACATATATAGAGTGGTTATGACTCAACGGGTCACTGTAAACGTTTACTTGTTAAATTCTTCTTTTTTTTTTTTATTATACATATATAGAGTGGTTATGACTCAACGGGTCATTGTAAACGTGTACTTGTTAAATTCTTCTTTTTCTGTTTTTATACATATATAGAGTGGTTATGACTCAACGGGTCACTGTAAACATGTACTTGTTAAATTCTTCTTTTTTTTTTTTTATACATATATAGAGTGGTTATGACTCAACGGGTCACTATAAACATGTTCTTGTTAAATTCTTCTTTTTTTCTTTTTTCTATACATATATAGAGTGGTTATGACTCAACGGGTCACTGTAAACGTTTACTTGTTAAATTCTTCTTTTTTTATACATATATAGAGTGGTTATGACTCAACGGATCATTGTAAACGTGTACTTGTTAAATTCTTCTTCTTTCCTTTTTATACATATATAGAGTGGTTATGACTCAACGGGTCACTGTAAACGTTTACTTGTTAAATTCTTCTTTTTTTCTTTTTTTATACATATATAGAGTGGTTATGACTCAACGGGTCACTGTAAACGTGTTCTTGTTAAATTCCTCTTTTTTCATTTTTCTATACATATATAGAGTTGTTATGACTCAACGGGTCACTGTAAACGTTTACTTGTTAAATTCTTCTTTTTTCTTTTTTTATACATATATAGAGTGGTTATGACTCAACGGGTCACTGTAAACGTGTACTTGTTAAATTCTTTTTTCTTTTTTTATACATATATAAAGTGGTTATGACTCAACGGGTCACTGTAAACGTTTACTTGTTAAATTCTGCTTTTTTGTTTTTTTATACATATATAGAGTGGTTATGACTCAACGGGTCAATGTAAACGTGTTCTTGTTAAATTCCTCTTTTTTCTTTTTTCTATACATATATAGAGTTGTTATGACTCAACGGGTCACTGTAAACGTTTACTTGTTAAATTCTTCTTTTTTTCTTTTTTTATACATATATAGAGTGGTTATGACTCAACGGGTCATTGTAAACGTGTACTTGTTAAATTCTTCTTTTTTCTTTTTTATACATATATAGAGTGGTTATGACTCAACGGGTCACTGTAAACGTTTACTTGTTAAATTCTTCTTTTTTTATACATATATAGAGTGGTTATGACTCACCGGGTCATTGTAAACGTGTACTTGTTAAATTCTTCTTTTTTCTTTTTTTATACATATATAGAGTGGTTATGACTCAACGGGTCACTGTAAACGTTTACTTGTTAAATTCTTTTTTTCTTATATTATACATATATAGAGTGGTTATGACTCAACGGGTCACTGTAAACGTGTTCTTGTTAAATTCCTCTTTTTTCATTTTTCTATACATATATAGAGTTGTTATGACTCAACGGGTCACTGTAAACGTTTACTTGTTAAATTCTTCTTTTTTTCTTTTTTTATACATATATAGAGTGGTTATGACTCAACGGGTCATTGTAAACGTGTACTTGTTAAATTCTTCTTTTTGCTTTTTTATACATATATAGAGTGGTTATGACTCAACGGGTCACTGTAAACGTGTACTTGTTAAATTCTTCTTTTTTCTTTTTTTATACATATATAGAGTGGTTATGACTCAACGGGTCACTATAAACATGTTCTTGTTAAATTCTTCTTTTTTTCTTTTTTCTATACATATATAGAGTGGTTATGACTCAACGGGTCACTGTAAACGTTTACTTGTTAAATTCTTCTTTTTTTATACATATATAGAGTGGTTATGACTCAACGGGTCATTGTAAACGTGTACTTGTTAAATTCTTCTTTTTTCATTTTTCTATACATATATAGAGTGGTTATGACTCAACGGGTCACTGTAAACGTGTACTTGTTAAATTCTTCTTTTTTCTTTTTTTATACATATATAGAGTGGTTATGACTCAACGGGTCACTGTAAACGTTTACTTGTTAAATTCTTCTTTTTTTCTTTTTTTATACATATATAGAGTGGTTATGACTCAACGGGTCATTGTAAACGTGTACTTGTTAAATTCTTCTTTTTCTGTTTTTAATACATATATAGAGTGGTTATGACTCAACGGGTCACTGTAAACGTTTACTTGTTAAATTCTTCTTTTTTTCTTTTTTTATACATATATAGAGTGGTTATGACTCAACGGGTCACTGTAAACGTGTTCTTGTTAAATTCCTCTTTTTTCATTTTTCTATACATATATAGAGTTGTTATGACTCAACGGGTCACTGTAAACGTTTACTTGTTAAATTCTTCTTTTTTTCTTTTTTTATACATATATAGAGTGGTTATGACTCAACGGGTCACTGTAAACGTGTTCTTGTTAAATTCCTCTTTTTTCTTTTTTCTATACATATATAGAGTTGTTATGACTCAACGGGTCACTGTAAACGTTTACTTGTTAAATTCTTCTTTTTTTCTTTTTTTATACATATATAGAGTGGTTATGACTCAACGGGTCACTGTAAACGTGTACTTGTTAAATTCTTCTTTTTTCTTTTTTTATACATATATAGAGTGGTTATGACTCAACGGGTCACTATAAACATGTTCTTGTTAAATTCTTCTTTTTTTCTTTTTTCTATACATATATAGAGTGGTTATGACTCAACGGGTCACTGTAAACGTTTACTTGTTAAATTCTTCTTTTTTTATACATATATAGAGTGGTTATGACTCAACGGGTCATTGTAAACGTGTATTTGTTAAATTCTTCTTTTTTCATTTTTCTATACATATATAGAGTGGTTATGACTCAACGGGTCACTGTAAACGTGTACTTGTTAAATTCTTCTTTTTTCTTTTTTTATACATATATAGAGTGGTTATGACTCAACGGGTCACTGTAAACGTTTACTTGTTAAATTCTTCTTTTTTTCTTTTTTTATACATATATAGAGTGGTTATGACTCAACGGGTCATTGTAAACGTGTACTTGTTAAATTCTTCTTTTTCTGTTTTTATACATATATAGAGTGGTTATGACTCAACGGGTCACTGTAAACGTTTACTTGTTAAATTCTTCTTTTTTTCTTTTTTTATACATATATAGAGTGGTTATGACTCAACGGGTCACTGTAAACGTGTTCTTGTTAAATTCCTCTTTTTTCTTTTTTCTATACATATATAGAGTTGTTATGACTCAACGGGTCACTGTAAACGTTTACTTGTTAAATTCTTCTTTTTTTCTTTTTTTATACATATATAGAGTGGTTATGACTCAACGGGTCACTGTAAACGTTTACTTGTTAAATTCTTCTTTTTTTATACATATATAGAGTGGTTATGACTCAACGGGTCATTGTAAACGTGTACTTGTTAAATTCTTCTTTTTTCTTTTTTTATACATATATAGAGTGGTTATGACTCAACGGGTCACTGTAAACGTGTACTTGTTAAATTCTTCTTTTTTCTTTTTTTATACATATATAGAGTGGTTATGACTCAACGGGTCACTGTAAACGTTTACTTGTTAAATTCTTCTTTTTTTCTTTTTTTATACATATATAGAGTGGTTATGACTCAACGGGTCATTGTAAACGTGTACTTGTTAAATTCTTCTTTTTCTGTTTTTATACATATATAGAGTGGTTATGACTCAACGGGTCACTGTAAACGTGTACTTGTTAAATTCTTCTTTTTTTTGTTATACATATATAGAGTGGTTATGACTCAACGGGTCACTATAAACATGTTCTTGTTAAATTCTTCTTTTTTTCTTTTTTCTATACATATATAGAGTGGTTATGACTCAACGGGTCACTGTAAACGTTTACTTGTTAAATTCTTCTTTTTTTATACATATATAGAGTGGTTATGACTCAACGGGTCATTGTAAACGTGTACTTGTTAAATTCTTCTTTTTTCCTTTTTATACATATAAAGAGTGGTTATGACTCAACGGGTCCCTGTAAACGTTTACTTGTTAAATTCTTCTTTTTTTCTTTTTTTATACATATATAGAGTGGTTATGACTCAACGGGTCACTGTAAACGTGTTCTTGTTAAATTCCTCTTTTTTCATTTTTCTGTACATATATAGAGTTGTTATGACTCAACGGGTCACTGTAAACGTTTACTTGTTAAATTCTTCTTTTTTTCTTTTTTTATACATATATAGAGTGGTTATGACTCAACGGGTCACTGTAAACGTGTACTTGTTAAATTCTTCTTTTTTCTTTTTTTATACATATATAAAGTGGTTATGACTCAACGGGTCACTGTAAACGTTTACTTGTTAAATTCTTCTTTTTTGTTTTTTTATACATATATAGAGTGGTTATGACTCAACTGGTCAATGTAAACGTGTTCTTGTTAAATTCCTCTTTTTTCTTTTTTCTATACATATATAGAGTTGTTATGACTCAACGGGTCACTGTAAACGTTTACTTGTTAAATTCTTCTTTTTTTCTTTTTTTATACATATATAGAGTGGTTATGACTCAACGGGTCACTGTAAACGTGTTCTTGTTAAATTCCTCTTTTTTCATTTTTCTATACATATATAGAGTTGTTATGACTCAACGGGTCACTGTAAACGTTTACTTGTTAAATTCTTCTTTTTTCTTTTTTTATACATATATAGAGTGGTTATGACTCAACGGGTCACTATAAACATGTTCTTGTTAAATTCTTCTTTTTTTCTTTTTTCTATACATATATAGAGTGGTTATGACTCAACGGGTCACTGTAAACGTTTACTTGTTAAATTCTTCTTTTTTTATACATATATAGAGTGGTTATGACTCAACGGGTCATTGTAAACGTGTACTTGTTAAATTCTTCTTTTTTCATTTTTCTATACATATATAGAGTGGTTATGACTCAACGGGTCACTGTAAACGTGTACTTGTTAAATTCTTCTTTTTTCTTTTTTTATACATATATAGAGTGGTTATGACTCAACGGGTCACTGTAAACGTTTACTTGTTAAATTCTTCTTTTTTTCTTTTTTTATACATATATAGAGTGGTTATGACTCAACGGGTCATTGTAAACGTGTACTTGTTAAATTCTTCTTTTTCTGTTTTTAATACATATATAGAGTGGTTATGACTCAACGGGTCACTGTAAACGTTTACTTGTTAAATTCTTCTTTTTTTCTTTTTTTATACATATATAGAGTGGTTATGACTCAACGGGTCACTGTAAACGTGTTCTTGTTAAATTCCTCTTTTTTCATTTTTCTATACATATATAGAGTTGTTATGACTCAACGGGTCACTGTAAACGTTTACTTGTTAAATTCTTCTTTTTTTCTTTTTTTATACATATATAGAGTGGTTATGACTCAACGGGTCACTGTAAACGTGTTCTTGTTAAATTCCTCTTTTTTCTTTTTTCTATACATATATAGAGTTGTTATGACTCAACGGGTCACTGTAAACGTTTACTTGTTAAATTCTTCTTTTTTTCTTTTTTTATACATATATAGAGTGGTTATGACTCAACGGGTCACTGTAAACGTGTACTTGTTAAATTCTTCTTTTTTCTTTTTTTATACATATATAGAGTGGTTATGACTCAACGGGTCACTATAAACATGTTCTTGTTAAATTCTTCTTTTCTTTTTTCTATACATATATAGAGTGGTTATGACTCAACGGGTCACTGTAAACGTTTACTTGTTAAATTCTTCTTTTTTTATACATATATAGAGTGGTTATGACTCAACGGGTCATTGTAAACGTGTACTTGTTAAATTCTTCTTTTTTCATTTTTCTATACATATATAGAGTGGTTATGACTCAACGGGTCACTGTAAACGTGTACTTGTTAAATTCTTCTTTTTTCTTTTTTTATACATATATAGAGTGGTTATGACTCAACGGGTCACTGTAAACGTTTACTTGTTAAATTCTTCTTTTTTTCTTTTTTTATACATATATAGAGTGGTTATGACTCAACGGGTCATTGTAAACGTGTACTTGTTAAATTCTTCTTTTTCTGTTTTTATACATATATAGAGTGGTTATGACTCAACGGGTCACTGTAAACGTTTACTTGTTAAATTCTTCTTTTTTTCTTTTTTTATACATATATAGAGTGGTTATGACTCAACGGGTCACTGTAAACGTGTTCTTGTTAAATTCCTCTTTTTTCTTTTTTCTATACATATATAGAGTTGTTATGACTCAACGGGTCACTGTAAACGTTTACTTGTTAAATTCTTCTTTTTTTCTTTTTTTATACATATATAGAGTGGTTATGACTCAACGGGTCACTGTAAACGTTTACTTGTTAAATTCTTCTTTTTTTATACATATATAGAGTGGTTATGACTCAACGGGTCATTGTAAACGTGTACTTGTTAAATTCTTCTTTTTTCTTTTTTTATACATATATAGAGTGGTTATGACTCAACGGGTCACTGTAAACGTGTACTTGTTAAATTCTTCTTTTTTCTTTTTTTATACATATATAGAGTGGTTATGACTCAACGGGTCACTGTAAACGTTTACTTGTTAAATTCTTCTTTTTTTCTTTTTTTATACATATATAGAGTGGTTATGACTCAACGGGTCATTGTAAACGTGTACTTGTTAAATTCTTCTTTTTCTGTTTTTATACATATATAGAGTGGTTATGACTCAACGGGTCACTGTAAACGTGTACTTGTTAAATTCTTCTTTTTTTTGTTATACATATATAGAGTGGTTATGACTCAACGGGTCACTATAAACATGTTCTTGTTAAATTCTTCTTTTTTTCTTTTTTCTATACATATATAGAGTGGTTATGACTCAACGGGTCACTGTAAACGTTTACTTGTTAAATTCTTCTTTTTTTATACATATATAGAGTGGTTATGACTCAACGGGTCATTGTAAACGTGTACTTGTTAAATTCTTCTTTTTTCCTTTTTATACATATAAAGAGTGGTTATGACTCAACGGGTCCCTGTAAACGTTTACTTGTTAAATTCTTTTTTTCTTTTTTTATACATATATAGAGTGGTTATGACTCAACGGGTCACTGTAAACGTGTTCTTGTTAAATTCCTCTTTTTTCATTTTTCTGTACATATATAGAGTTGTTATGACTCAACGGGTCACTGTAAACGTTTACTTGTTAAATTCTTCTTTTTTTCTTTTTTTATACATATATAGAGTGGTTATGACTCAACGGGTCACTGTAAACGTGTACTTGTTAAATTCTTCTTTTTTCTTTTTTTATACATATATAAAGTGGTTATGACTCAACGGGTCACTGTAAACGTTTACTTGTTAAATTCTTCTTTTTTGTTTTTTTATACATATATAGAGTGGTTATGACTCAACTGGTCAATGTAAACGTGTTCTTGTTAAATTCCTCTTTTTTCTTTTTTCTATACATATATAGAGTTGTTATGACTCAACGGGTCACTGTAAACGTTTACTTGTTAAATTCTTCTTTTTTTCTTTTTTTATACATATATAGAGTGGTTATGACTCAACGGGTCACTGTAAACGTGTTCTTGTTAAATTCCTCTTTTTTCATTTTTCTATACATATATAGAGTTGTTATGACTCAACGGGTCACTGTAAACGTTTACTTGTTAAATTCTTCTTTTTTTCTTTTTTTATACATATATAGAGTGGTTATGACTCAACGGGTCACTGTAAACGTGTTCTTGTTAAATTCCTCTTTTTTCTTTTTTCTATACATATATAGAGTTGTTATGACTCAACGGGTCACTGTAAACGTTTACTTGTTAAATACTTCTTTTTTTCTTTTTTTATACATATATAGAGTGGTTATGACTCAACGGGTCACTGTAAACGTGTACTTGTTAAATTCTTCTTTTTTCTTTTTTTATACATATATAGAGTGGTTATGACTCAACGGGTCACTATAAACATGTTCTTGTTAAATTCTTCTTTTTTTCTTTTTTCTATACATATATAGAGTGGTTATGACTCAACGGGTCACTGTAAACGTTTACTTGTTAAATTCTTTTTTTTTTTATACATATATAGAGTGGTTATGACTCAACGGGTCATTGTAAACGTGTACTTGTTAAATTCTTCTTTTTTCATTTTTCTATACATATATAGAGTGGTTATGACTCAACGGGTCACTGTAAACGTGTACTTGTTAAATTCTTCTTTATTCTTTTTTTATACATATATAGAGTTGTTATGACTCAACGGGTCACTGTAAACGTTTACTTGTTAAATTCTTCTTTTTTTCTTTTTTTATACATATATAGAGTGGTTATGACTCAACGGGTCACTGTAAACGTTTACTTGTTAAATTCTTCTTTTTTCTTTTTTTATACATATATAGAGTTGTTATGACTCAACGGGTCATTGTAAACGTGTACTTGTTAAATTCTTTTTTCCTTTTTATACATATATAGAGTGGTTATGACTCAACGGGTCACTGTAAACGTTTACTTGTTAAATTTTTCTTTTTTTCTTTTTTTATACATATATAGAGTGGTTATGACTCAACGGGTCACTGTAAACGTGTTCTGGTTAAATTCCTCTTTTTTCATTTTTCTATACATATATAGAGTTGTTATGACTCAACGGGTCACTGTAAACGTTTACTTGTTAAATTCTTCTTTTTTTCTTTTTTTATACATATATAGAGTGGTTATGACTCAACGGGTCACTGTAAACGTGTACTTGTTAAATTCTTTTTTCTTTTTTTATACATATATAAAGTGGTTATGACTCAACGGGTCACTGTAAACGTTTACTTGTTAAATTCTTCTTTTTTGTTTTTTTATACATATATAGAGTGGTTATGACTCAACGGGTCAATGTAAACGTGTTCTTGTTAAATTCCTCTTTTTTCTTTTTTCTATACATATATAGAGTTGTTATGACTCAACGGGTCACTGTAAACGTTTACTTGTTAAATTCTTCTTTTTTTCTTTTTTTATACATATATAGAGTGGTTATGACTCAACGGGTCACTGTAAACGTGTACTTGTTAAATTCTTTTTTCTTTTTTTATACATATATAAAGTGGTTATGACTCAACGGGTCACTGTAAACGTTTACTTGTTAAATTCTTCTTTTTTGTTTTTTTATACATATATAGAGTGGTTATGACTCAACGGGTCAATGTAAACGTGTTCTTGTTAAATTCCTCTTTTTTTCTTTTTTCTATACATATATAGAGTTGTTATGACTCAACGGGTCACTGTAAACGTTTACTTGTTAAATTCTTCTTTTTTTCTTTTTTTATACATATATAGAGTGGTTATGACTCAACGGGTCATTGTAAACGTGTACTTGTTAAATTCTTCTTTCTTCTTTTTTCTTTTTTATACATATATAGAGTGGTTATGACTCAACGGGTCACTGTAAACGTTTACTTGTTAAATTCTTCTTTTTTTATACATATATAGAGTGGTTATGACTCAACGGGTCATTGTAAACGTGTACTTGTTAAATTCTTCTTTTTTCTTTTTTTATACATATATAGAGTGGTTATGACTCAACGGGTCACTGTAAACGTTTACTTGTTAAATTCTTCTTTTTTCTTTTTTTATACATATATAGAGTGGTTATGACTCAACGGGTCATTGTAAACGTGTACTTGTTAAATTCTTCTTTTTTCTTTTTTATACATATATAGAGTGGTTATGACTCAACGGGTCACTGTAAGTAAAATAAGTATTGAAGAGAAAAAAATGTAAAAACCTATAACGATGACGTCATATACCTATTACTGTGACGTCACGTGCACAAGAATAAGTTGGTTGAAAATAAAATTATTATTACATAATTACATTGGCTGATTTCCAAATTACTACTGAATAACATTAGAAAAGTTTGAAAAAACCAGACCCGCTGCCGAAGACTGGCCCCGTTGACCCCCAGCAACATTTTTTTTTGTTGTAATTTTGAGATATTATGATCCCAGGATATGTACGGTGCTGAAGATATAAACTTTTTGACATGTCGTCGGGTAGTTTTTGAGGAGAAGCTTCACATACAGACATACATACATACATACATACATATAGACAAGTGCCCTTTATATAAGAGATAAAACATATCCTTAGAATCATTAAAGAGAATGAGCTTTTTATTCTGTAACATTTTTATCAAAACATATTTTAGAAAGTAAATCATCATATAAAAGATGTACGTGTGTCTCTTACTGATGCACTAATGATAAAATAAACAAATAAAATGCCACCATATTTAGCAAAAAGTGAGAAATAGTCGAATCATGCTTACATAAAAATAAATATAAATTTAGCATGCACAATCGATCATAGATTTAGAAGTAAAACATGGTAGGTGATCTTGTAGTACTTGTAAATGTAAATCTAATAATACCATATGTAATGTAATATATACTTAGTAAGAATATGAAGTTAATTGAAAAAAAGCCGGTAGATATGCATAGATATATAATAATAATATATATATATATATATACCAAATTATAACAATTTTAAAGGTTAAATTGAAACGGGCAGATAACTCATGATGACCGGATATCTCAGACCAGATATTCTGGCAATGATTTTCTGAACATCAGTGATGAATCGACGGAAGAAATCTGGTATGAGTTTGATTGAAACAGAATGTTTTTTCTAATCTGTAATGAGTCTCAAAGCGTATGTATCACTTTTGCAAGTTAACACAGAATATTTACACATTCCAGGCGAAACAAAACAATATCGTCATAGTTAAATTTGCGTTTTAAATGTTTACAATCTGTTTGTTTATCATACTTCACGCCAAATAAAAGGCCGCCAATGTAAACGTAAGGAGCTACTGAAAATTGGGGTGAAAGAGTTGGGGGTCAGCCTAAATTGGGAGTTGTGAAGCTAGACGTCTGTTTACATTAGTTTCTAATTCATGAATGTCGGTACAGTAAGGGAAACATGGAGCTGGGAGAGATTTCCAAAGGCCGGCAGCACGAGGAAGGACGCTATTTAAGTATAAGGCCCTCGAACATCTGGAGACCTTTACGGTGAATAGATGGGGCTTAGCTTATTGTCGGGTTGGTCTAGCGTATTAACGTCGAAAGGGCACTAGTGCAACAAATTCATCGGGGCACAATCCATTGAAGTACTTGTAAAACAGGCACAAGAATGCAACGCTGCGGTATTGGATAAGGGCTGGAGCTTGGTGGATAGTGAAGAACCTGTTAAATTAGTGAGTATTTTACTAACCTTGTCTGAGAGGGAGAGACTACTGGATGGCAACAATACTCCACGCATTGGAGAATGCTGGCTTGGTTGAGATATAGAATAATTTCAGGTGTGAGAAGTGTACTAGCACGGTAGAGAGGGTCCCGCCTTTTTTGCAGCAGCCATAATTAAACAATAATTTGCTATATATTTTTTTCATAATTTACGTTTTTTTTGTGAATAATTTCATCATTCTCAGGAAATACTGATATTTATTCTTTCGTTAACTGTTTAAGTAGTTAATAGCAGATATATCATTATGTTGTAAAACCTTATACTACCAAACTTATCTTCATTTAAATGTATATATTTTTGTGAGGAGAGATGATTAACTCTACATAATTGATATATGGGTACATTTTTATCTAATTCGTGCGACTTTAAACATTGAAATTTACTTGTAAGTACCGATATGGACTTATTAACTTTTTAAAGCTATTTATATCAAACACTTTCATACATAGCATTTAAATGTATTTAAACTTGGTTCACTTATTAAGTAGATGATTAAAGAATAACTCAATTATAAAATCATATGTTTGTTAAGTCAGCCGTTAATTGCTAATACCATACTTTTAATTAAATATAACATTATTTCAAGTCAATGAGTCCAACGCAACAACAATGATACAAGTTAATATTTATAAATATCAAATAATTAAAACGAAATGTGTGTGCATGCGTCTGAGTGTTTGCGTGCGCGAACGTTTATACTTGTGTGCGGGTGCGCATATATATATATATATATATATATATATATATATATATATATATATAATTAAATAAGTGTGCGTATTTAGGCAGAATATTTTCATTTAAGCAAACATAATTAAATAACACGGAGAGTATTTGCTTGATAATACTTATTTTTTAATTATTCGAATAGTCCATTTGGTGGATGTAAGATCCGTAGGTTTCTTGTTCCATTTTTCTTTCCTTTTTCGCTAATACATTCGATTTGATCTGTCAAATAATCTTCAATCGGCGTTAATCTTTGTGATTTACAAATATGTCGTTACTGCTGAGTATTTTAAACGGCTAGTAATTACTATTTTTTTAAAAAGAGCGTCTATAATAGTGTGATGTTATATACGAGCAAGATTACGTTCTAAGCATATGCAAGAATACAAAATATAATTGCTTACTAAAAAGTGTTGCAAAGAATCCAGGCTGAACTTGACAACAAAAAGGAAATGATGACTATGCCAACAGCCAAACTCTGGTTGCAGTATCTCAACATGGTGGACATCTTGCGGAAATTTATTAAAGCTGAAAGAACAGGGAACTGGAGCTTACACCTCCAATGTGTGCACGATATGCTTCCCTACCTTGCCGCTTCTGGACACCGACTGTATACAAAGTCTGCATATGTTTACCTGCAAATGATGACCGAACTACCAAATACACATCCGGATGTGTATAAGAAGTTCCAAGATGGATACCACGTTGTGCGGCGCAGTGATAGATACTGGGCAGGGCTCTCCACAGATCTGATCATCGAACAAGTTTTGATGAGAAGTATAAAGACGCATGGGGGCCTAACTCGAGGAAAAGGGATGACAGAGACTCAGCGCTTACTGTGGGTCCTATCCATGCCAGCATGCGCAAACATCAACGATGCAATGCAGAAGTTCAGCGGGGTCTCCTACGAAACCAGCGACCAACACAAAGATATTTCGAAGGCTAGACAGGCCAGAGATGTCAAGGACACCCTCGATCTTATCAGCTATCTGAAGGAAAGAGATCCATTCAAGGAGAATACCTCACTTCACAACATTGCTAATGGCATGGCCGCTCAGGACGGAGTCAATGTTGACCAAACAAAAGAAATTGGAGAAAAGATTCTTGTGAGCATGGCAGGTAAATCTGTGGAAGAGTTCACCTTCCGAAAAGCCGATAAAGCAATGACACTTGCATCCAGATCAACTGTCAAAGTCAGAGGGGAATCTGTAGTAGTGGATCCACAATTGGTGTTCCAGCGACTGGTAATTGTAGGTGAACGGTGCAAAGACTTGTCAACGTTATTCAAGTTCGAACTTTGTAGCCACCCTCCTGCCTTATTTGACTCGTCATCCCTTCCCTTGCAGGCCAATAAGGCAGTCCTTGCTGATGTTCTGTGGAAGTCTATAGATGAAGAACAACGTGAGCCGAGTGCAGACCAAGTCCAATATGTCTTTGATGGCGGCGCGCTACTCCATCGGATTCCCTGGCCAAAAGGTTCCACATATAATAGTGTGTGTCAGATTTATGTCAGATATGTGACACAGAAATATGGAGCTGCTGTCATTGTTTTCGATGGCTACAAAGATAAACCCACAACTAAAGATGCCACACAACAAAGAAGAACAGGAACCTGCTCTAGTTTGACCGTAAGCTTTGCTGGTGATATGATGATCCAATCCAAGAAGGAGGACTTCCTGAACAACAAGGCAAACAAACAGCGCTTCATACATTTTCTCAGCGACAAACTAGAAAAGGCTGGATGCAGCACAGAACACGCAAAGCATGATGCTGATGTCCTCATTGTTCAAACAGCCCTTGCCTCTGCCAGAACAAGAGATACGGTTCTCATTGGTGACGACACAGATTTGTTGGTCCTCCTGTTGTATCACGCTGATATGACCGAAAACGAACTGTTTCTGGTATCAGAGTCAAAGCAACCCACCAAATTGAGAAGGGTGTGGTGCATAAAGCAGTCGAAAGAGTTGCTGGGTCCTCAGATTTGCGACCATCTTCTCTTTGTCCATGCTATTCTTGGCTGCGATACCACTAGTCGCCTGTTTGGATTGGGAAAAGGTTTGGCAGTGAAGAAGGTGAAGACTGATTCCCTGTTTCGTGAGCAATCAGAGATGTTCCACAAATCAGGGCAAACACCGAGGACATAACTGCTGCAGGAGAGAAAGCTCTGGTATCACTGTACGGTGGTACCAAAGAGGAAGGACTGGACAGCTTAAGATACAAACGGTTCTGTGACAAGATTTCCAAGAACACATTTTCCGTGGAACCACAAGCTCTACCCCCAACATCAGCAGCTGCAAGATTCCTTAGCCTCCGTGTCTATTACGAGGTAATGGAGTGGAAAGAAACATGTGTCAACATGAAGCCACAAGATTGGGGATGGCACTTTGTGGACAGAAGGTGCATGCCTATACAGACAGATCAGCCCGCAACACCACCGGAGATACTGGATGTCATCTGTTGTAGCTGCAGGAAAAACTGCAAAACAAGGAGGTGCACATGCCAAAAATATGATCTCCATTGCACTGGCGTGTGTTGAGAATGTCGTGGTACAAGTTGCTCTAACTCACAGGTGCCAGATTTGTCAGATGATGTAGACGACGATGCTTAAGCCTGATACCGCAAATTGGCACAACTGAAATTGGCACTCTTGAAATTAATATTGATGATCTGTTGTTGAAACACAGGCTTACTGTTGTTCATGAGTATGATAACAAACTTATCTATGGCTACAATTGTGTTTTCCAACATTTCAGTAGGCCCTAGGTTAAAAAATGTACCGAAAAAAATAAAATGTTGAGCAAATACATTCTAAAAATAGACATTCTTTCCAGCATATTAGATGTTTGGCTATAAATTCTTTATCCAATAAAAATGTAACCTACTCCACGTAAATCCTTGTGTTCAAAAACCCCCTTTTAGCACTTCAAATCACTCAATTATGACATTTAAATGCGGAGATATGGCAAATTATCGAAAATTGGCGGCCATCTTGGATTTATGCTAATTAGACATATTTCCTCAACGTTGATTTCTTAGGACTTTTAGTATGATGTTCTAGACACCTCATGGGAATGCCTGGTGGTGAAAAAAATTCTGTTGCAATTTGTTCCAAGTTGGGCCCTAAAATGTGCTATATTGCCTGGACTACTAGGATTTGCTACTTTTTTAACCCACTGCTGCATTTGTATGACGCCTTAAACTATATATACACACACACACATATATATATATATATATATATATATATATATATATATATATATATATATATATATACATATAAATTTCAAAAAAGTATAAGTAAGTTTCAGTAGACATCAACACTTTAGATTAAACGGAGATACTTGGAAATAATAAAACATGTGCAACTACATACACAATTCAGCACTCTAATCATTTCAAGTTAGCTAAAATACTAAATCAGATACACTATATACTAATATTTCATTTTTATCTCCCTCTCTCTTACTCTCTCTCTCTCTCATATATATATATATATATATATATATATATATATATATATATATATAAGATTAATGAAAGAAGATGGATAAAGATGTACGAACGAAAACTCTATTTAAACTTCGATTGTTCAATGCAAGGTGTACTCCGTAAAAACATGTCTATTATTCTTTCCTTTAGCCATGGCTTTTCAAAGATTAAAATCTTATCATCAGAGGAATTACATAGACGGATAAGTTGGCATTCTCGGTCCACAGAAGTATTTTTAAAATGACCCGAATTCTCAAAATTACTTCTGAAAAGGTGTGTTCTATCTATGATTGAACTAAACGTCTTTCTATTTAATTTCCTTCATTTTTGAACTTTTTCAACGCTGCCTTCACGAAAACCGTTCTTTTCCAATTTGAAATCTCCTTTCACTGGACACTTTATTAACGGACATTTACCAACTAGACATACCGCATATTTGTTACACGCACACTCTCACTCGCCATTACTTATATTTCTTTTATAATTTTGAATGTTGACTCTTCCACTGCCAACTTATCCATCTATGTAATTCCTCTGATGATAAGATGTTAATCTTTGAAACGCCTTGTCTTCAGGAAAGAATAATAAACATGTCTTCACCGTGTACACTTGGCATCGGACAATCTAAGTTGAAATAAATCGTCATTCGTACACGTGTGTCCCTCTTCTTTCATTTATCTTTATAATTGCTCTATCTCGTATATTGAGCTTAAACCATTTCACTATAGGTTCTATCTACTACAAGATAAATATATATATATATATATATATATCTGTATATATATATCTGTATATATATATATATAGCATACAGTTACTAGTGCTCAATATATTAGAAACAACCATTAGTAGTCTGAAGAAGAGATATGTATGACAAATAAGTTATATATTGATGAGCCATGTAAAAACAATATCGTTATATATTGATGAGCCTGTAAAAACAATATCGACTATGGAAGAGTTCTCTATTCGTTTTGGCAAAACGGTGTGCATTATATATATATATATATATATATATATATATATATATATGTGTGTGTGTGTGTGTGGGTGTGTGCGTGTGTGCGTGTGTGCGTGTTTGTGAGTGGGAGTATATATTACATATATTTTTCATGTAGTTAAAGTCTAAATTGTTCATCCAACTAACGTAACAATAAAACAAATACCTTTTCTTCGAATATCCTGTGATTTTTATAAATCTCAGTATTTTTCAAACAAAAATTACAGCGAAATCGCACGTGTTTTCCTGAGGCTGTATTTGGAAATGATGTGCGCTTTTACAGAACACAATTTTTGATTGCTTTTTTATAAACGAAATGTGTGTAATCATTTTGAGGATGTTTTCGTTTAAATGCTTTCATTTAAAATTTATTCGCAAACATGGACTCCCCCCACAAAAAAAACTGTTTTATTCTTGTCTATTCGTTTCATTTTTTCGAATTGATTTTTTTATACGCAAATATTTGTTTCGTTTTATTTAATTCATGGGGATATTTTCTTCCAACAAGCATGATTAATTTCCTTCAAAAAGGAATTTTACAAATTTATCTTGTAGAAATCTGAAAAGTACGAATAAAAAAAAGATAACTTTATAAGTGACGTGCAATGTATTTATTTATACTTTAATCTATATTCTATTAAAATGGTGTTTTTTAAGACTATCTGTTCGTATATAATTAGAACATGCGATTGGTTGAAAATAAGATATAGGAAGAGTATATATTACGCAACAAGAAGGTTTTTATGTATAAATACCAAAGTTCCAATTTCACGTTAGTCTAATATATTTTTAATCGGTCACGTATTATATTAATGTAATGAAATTAACATAACATAAACGCATAAAGACTTTACATACATAAGTTTCTTAAACTAAGTGATCGGTTCTTATATAATAGAAAGCCGAAAAAAGTTATTTTTGTCTTTTAGTGTTGGAGAGGTAAATAAGGGGCAGATAACTCTTACCACGAATTTTAAGCAATATTTTCCAGTAATCAAAACTGATGGCTTTAATTGGCGTTGCACATGTGACTACTGTGCAAGGAGAACGTCGAATAGACATAAAAGGGTGGGGGTTAGGGTTAGGGTTTAGGGTTAGGGTTAGGGTTAGGTTTAGAGTATGGGGGTAGGGTGTAGGGTGTAGGGTGTATGGTGTAGGGTTAGGGTTAGGATTTAGGGTTAAGGTTAGAAACATATTGTTCGAAAGTTAGAGCTGTTGTGAAGAGTTACCTGCCACTTCTTTACCTCTCCAACACTAAAAGACAAAAACAACTTTTTTTCGGCTTTTTATTATACAAGCACAAAGTGATATTTTTAATAATCCGCTGAGAAGTAGACATAAACAGTATGCAGCATTAGTGGAAAGCGAATAAGCTTGATTAAAACCAATTTCTAATGTTTAGCTAATAAAAATATTGTGTAAATACATTCATTTAGTCAATTACTTTCTCATGCAAATAGTACATTCATAAATATTACTGTTTGTACTCACTATAAAGCAATACATTCAAGGTAAAGTGTGAACTTGCGACACCCAGGTCCTGTATCAACGCTGTCCAAAATGGTCAGTATATACTAGTAGACATAAACATATTTACAGAGTAAGGTAGCGAATCCGGAAAAAATGAATCTGTTTTCTATTTCTTCTTTATTAACACCAAAAATACGCTGGGATTTAAAACATGTTATATCGAGCTAAGTTATAAATTCATGGGTTACATCAACTATGTAAATTCAACGTCATCTGACTATACGCCCCTCTCTTTCACTCTACCTCTCTATATCTCTACCTCTTTCTCGTGTTTGACTTAGAGCAGGTGGTGCGACGGGAATAGTCGCGTGTTTCTTTTAACGCTTTTTAAACTTAATTCTCTCTTTTTTCACCTCCAACGCTCGGATGATCACTTATCGCTTGTTTAAATGAATGTATCTCTTATCGAGTAACCCGTCTTATTTGATAAGCTTCTAAGACTTGCTGTAACGTCATACCTAAAATGAAAGACTTACATCAAAGTTATTGTTAAGGTTGCTGGAAAGATTGCTTCATCATTCTATAACTTAAGTATATACCTCAGTCCTCACGCAATTTTTTTCCTGTATGAGAGCGATATTTGTCCTCAGATCGAGTACTGCTTTTATACTTGGCAAGTGCCGCTCAGATCACGCTGTCTTGTCTTGACAAAGTATAAAATAGACTTCGCAATGTCGTGGTGGACGATCTCTTCGCGTCCATAAAGCTTAGTAATAGTCTGCCCTTTCCATCCATTGCTTCTATTCTTCTCATGGGGCGACCATCGTCAATCTGACAAGCTCTTACAACCCTTATCTTAATGTCGCCCCCTGTGCGTGATAGATATGTGATCCATCAGTAAGATACACTAATATAAACTTTAAAATTCATGAAAAGTATAAAGTAAAGCAAAAAGGTGTTTTCTTTAGAATCGATCTTAATACTCATATTAATTTGTATCTGTTGAACTTTGCTATTGCAGCTCTACTGAATTCTAATTCAAACAAATTGCTTATTCTACTCTGATGACGTTATTCTCGATCCTGTTTCTAGCTATGTGTATTCAACAAATCCACAAACGTATTGTTTGACCTCCTGCCTTGTCAAACGATTCTGCTGTCGACAATTCTCAAAGTAAAACCACATTAAATGCATCCGCCTTTCAAATCAGCGAACTTACCCACCTCTAGTTATTACAGTTTAAATAAAGATTTTCTTTGTACAGCTCTCTCTTTCCAAGTATGATTGGTTTCTTTCTTTAAAAGGAAACATACAACTACTTAGATAATCAAATGAGTACCTATATTGCATTCATATTCCTTCAAAGCGATTCATAAGATGATGATAAAAATCTAAATTTCATCAGCGACAGAGAATATGAGGGCTTTTCGGATTATATTTTAAAAAAAACAATGGAGTATACAAAAGATTCTTACTAAAAAACAGTTTAAGGAAAACTTATCATACACTGGAGCATCGATAAGTTGAAATAGAAATTGTAAACACCACATGGTTTTACACTGCCTATAAAAATACGTAAGAATAAAGGAATAGTATACCAACTTAATGCAAATCAACTTTCCAAGTATATATATATATATATTCAATTATTGGCATATTTGAAAAATAACACATGTGTATTTATTTTTTTATAAGTATATCGGAATTCAATCAAACTAAATTGAATGTTTAATAAGACAGTGAGAGAAGAGATAAACCAGCAGTGAAATAGAGATGCAAGAAAATATAATATGAGAAAATATAATATTTTTTCTTTCAAAAACGAATCTTTTTAGTTTTCAGTAAATCCTCTATATAGTATTTTAGTATTTTTTCACTTACAGTTAATAAAATAAGAAATTGTAGAAAATGGATATTTCGGAAGAATATATTTTACACAAAACAAGATAACTAACGTTCTTTCCGCTTATAGGGAAGAAACGTCCAAGATGACAGTTATATTTAGGACTGCAGGTGCGCAGAAAATATAAGTTCAGCAGAATATTTATCATGAAGTATTTTATTTGAATTTAATTATGTTTTGTCTTATTATTAGTATTCTGTTTATGCTTTTTATTCTTGCCTTGTAGGATTATGCGTTTTCAAAATATTTTATTTAGTAAATTTTAAATCGGAAAAAGTGTTCTTTTTGGTCCCCCGATTTATAACATCGGGGGACTTATGTTTTGAGGCATGTTCGTCCGTCCGTCCGTCCGGATTTTTCTCCGCAACCATCCATTGAATTTCTCTGAAATTTTGCATGAAGTTGTAACTTAAGTCAGGTTAGAAAGTGACATTCTCCGATTTTTGAAAAATATCTGGTTAGCCCCCCAGGGGGTCAAAAAGCCCCGAAATAGCATAAAATGACATTTTTGGCCCCATAACTTTTCATCAATCTATTCAATTTATCTGAAACCTGGCCAAAATGTGGAGGCAATTGTTCCTAATAGAAAATAAGTATCGCTGACCTTGGAGTAAATCTGGTTCGCGGACCGAGGGGGTAAAAAGCCACCAAAATGGCAAAAAATGCAACTTTTCTCCCATAACGTTTGATCCATCAATTTCAATTTTTCTGAAACTTGACCAAAATGTAGAGGCAATTGTTCTGGATATAAAATGAACATCCTTGGCTTCAGAAAAATTCTGGTTCGGGCCCCAGGGGGTCAAAGGGGTGAAAATGCTCCAAACTGCCCAAAGTTATTGCATTTTAAACTCGCCACATTGAGTCACATACAGAGGGGTCCACGCACGGGCGGCTTGTTTATATTTGCTTATAGTTAAACATTACTTATAGAAGACAGAAGAAATATCCCTAAATATAATATGGCTTGTATGGCTCCATATTTTAGCGGCACATTCTGTCATTATGTTCCATGTTGTCTTCTTCGATTGCACAGAACACAATCCTATTTGCGGGTATCTATTTATATCTCAACGTGGAATGTCTTTGCATGGTCTTAACAGTTGTTTGTCCTACTGATACGTTACCTAGTAAATGCAACTATTTAGAATTGTGCAGTCCAGAAAAATATGGCCCAAAGCTCGCGTGGTTTTAAACAACATGAAATTCATCACTCCTGAAACACAAACAGTAAACCACGCATTACATGTGTGTATATATACTAGGGTAAACTCTCCGTCAAAAATAACGGGAAAATGTTCGATTCGCCAGAGTTTACAATCGATATTGAATTAGATGTAATCCTAAAAATAATATAAAATCAAAGATTACTCACAGTAATTTAATTTTCCATGTAAAAGTTATCATTATCATAGATGCCGACCTATAAGAAATTAACAATGTTGACTTTTATTATAGCTGGACGATTATTTTCCGTAGTCATTTCAGGCTGCCGAGTTAGTTATTGTCTGCCACAGTATTATTCCCTCACCATTTAAATCGGTTTCGTTTGAGGCTAAAAAAAGGGTACGTGTTTTACATTTTACTCGCATCATTTCAGTTACGGAATGGAATTGTATGTATGTATATATATATATATATATATATATATATATATATATATATATATATACATAAGCCTGTATATATTCATATATATATATATATATATATATATATATATATATATATATATATATATATACATATACATACATTGAATTAAAAGAAACACCGAAAATTATTTATATATATATATATATATATATATATATATATATATATATATATATAGATATATATGCTATAGCACTGATGATGATAGAAAATCAGAAACACCGTCGTTTGTAAGTATTAAACCTTTTAATATAAAAACAATATTTATATTTAATGCATCTTCAGGCTTAATAGTAGAGCCATTTTGGGGATAACAAGATGGTTTTCATCCTGTGATTAAACAAGTTACCCTCGAGCGTTTAACACAATCTACAACATGACGCTTGCCCCCGCCTTTCGGGCAAATGTACATTAATTTACATTACGTTATGTTCTGATTTCTCGCGGTCGTGTGGGCTTGTGCCTTCGGCTTGTGATTCTAGACTGAATCTACGAACTACGTTCGCGTTTATACGACCGCTTGACACCTACACTCCTGAACTCATGAGGGTTAGGAAACATGAAAAGTCCTTCTCCGTAGGTAGTTATATCTACATATATACACATCTTTCTACATATTAAAGTTGTACTTCCTATATGTTTGTTGTTTTATCACGAACTAGTCTTAGATGGTGTTTATGTAGACACTCATTACTATATACATGTGTAAACTTAATTATACAAGCTACTTCGATCAGTAAATTTCATTTTTATCGAAGGCAGTATCAGATTATCGCTGTGTGAACGTCTGCACTTGCCATGTAAAGAAATACATCGTTTTATAATATTTTATTCATGACTTAACACTTGTAGAAGTTAAAGATACATTTTTATCAGAAATAATAAGATTGTAGTTACTGTCTGTTTGTATGATCTCGAAAGTATGATGAGTTTATAAAGACAGACTCACATAAGCTATATATTAGTAAACTAAATTGCACGGAATATTTGGATAATTTTATATCAGTTTAATCAAAGAGGCTACAACATTATTCTTTCTTGCTTAATACCAATACAATTACTTTATTTTGTATACGTTAACAATTATGAAAGTAATAAAATGAAAATAGAAATATATATCAGAATTCATAGCTTTTATAGGAAGGATACAGGAATATGGACTGATTAATAGAGGATGCTGAGCGTAACATTCTATGAACATTCCGAAATGTATCTTAATTAACATCACTGTACACACATTCTTCCGTTGTGTATGTTTCAATATGTATTACAATATGAACATTTATTTTTAAAAATAGGAGTAAATAAGTATTTCCTTTTAGGAAATATTTTTTTTAAAACAAAATATGTAAATGCAGTTTGAATGCATTTACGTATTTTATCAACCTGACATGTGACTTTTCTATGCACTTATAAAGCAACCGCAATAAAATTAGGTTGTATTTTGTATATCATGAAAACCTATGAATATTTATGAATTAGCTATAATCAACTGTTTGTAAATAAAAGGGTTCATTTATAGAGGATATACAGAATACTGTTCTCTGAGTAATTAAAGTTTTATATGATCCTAAATCAAGAACGCGCTGCGTGACTATTAAGATATAACATCAACATATTTGCTAACTTTAATATATATATATATATATATATATATATATATATATATATATATATATATATATATGTTGTGTGTATTTAGGCAGCATTTTTTCATTAAGGCATGTGTGATTGAAGACGACAGAAATCTTCTGTTTAGTGATTCCTTTTTATATTTTTTCCATTCGTCGAATGATCTTTTTGACGTGTAGATGGAATGAATTGATGAAGGATCCATGTGTTGGACTAACGTTTTCGATTCTCTCCGGAATCATCTTCAGGTCTTTAATGGCTAAAATGAATACAAAGCGAGTGAAAGAATGGAATTTCTTGAAAAATACGCCGGCAAACCGTTCGCGTAAAATGACGTTTTCAATCTGCCGTCGGCTTTCAATCAGCAGGCGATATTCAATCACTGGTGATTTTTTCTCTCTCTCTCTTTTTTTCTTCTTCAGTAGCGTCCGGCAGTCAAATGTCGATTTTACTATTTCTTTCTTTTGCTCTCGCTTCTTCTTCTTCTTCTTCAACTGGCGTTCTAAAGACACTGGTCGATTGGTCTCTCTTTCTTCTTCTTCCTCATCTTTTTCTTTCTCTTTTTATAACATTCCTCGCGTCCCTACTCCCTTCTTTTTGTTCTCTGAACGTGACTATTTCTTCCAATCGCATTCATTGTATAAATTTGAAAACTGTTCCGTTTTGAAATAAAGTTTACCAACCGATTGATAATGGCCGTATTTTAACGACCGAAATATTTCGGCAGAACTATACAACATGAGTTTTTGAGTTTATTTTTGTCAGTTGTTGAATTGCTTATCCTTTATTCCATTTTTATTTTTATATATATATATATATATATATATATATATATATATATATATATATATATATATATATATAACTTCTTTGTAATATAGCAGGAAATCTCGAAGCAGAGTGCTCGATTAATTAGGAATTATAGTTAAAAATTAAGAGCGTAATATTTATTTATTTACTGAAAAATTAGTACAACGTTCGTCCCGTCGGTTTCAAGCACAAAAGGACTTAGTCATCCGACTCTCTTCAGCTTATGTTGTCATCTGCTTCGGAAATGTGAAGTCACGTGCCACTCTCGTTTGGACGCGTTATCTGCTTAGAGTGTTATGTATTTTTGTTTAAATTTAGTGTAAGGAAGGTTTAATAAGGTTTTAAAAAAGGAGGGAGGGTGAAAAGTAACAGTTGACTTTTAAACTGGAGAAGATTTAAACAGATAACAAAAATTCAAAAAATAAAAAAATATATTTCTATATAAATCCCGTGAGCCAATATTATGAGTGTCGTATATTTGGTTATTACTGTTTTGGGGGTTAATGATGTGTCTTCAAAAGGAATTAGGAAGAGAAAATATGTTTAAGTATTGAAAAGGTTAAAAGGAACTTCATTAATGAAATTCAAGTTCAAATCCTGGATTAAAGAAGTTTAAATGAGATTGATTTAACTGTTACTTTTCCCCCTTCCCCCTTTTCAGCTAGACCTTTTCAAGTCCAAAGTCTTGTTTTGCGCTTTTCTTTTTTTTAAGTATAGAAAAATACGTTGGCCATGAAAAGTTCCGACTCCCTTATAGATGTGACCAAAACATGGTTGCAAATATGTCACCAAACAATATTTATATAAATAAGTATGATATCTTTAATTAACCTATTTCTAATTAAGCATTCTTATATTATCACATTAAATATTCTCTGGATTTTTAATCTTGTCCATATAAACTAACTTTACTTTGATTAATATATATATATATATATATATATATATATATATGTATATATATATATATATATATATATATATATATGTATATATATATATAAATTATCATTATTATTATTATTATTATTATTATTATTATTATTGTCATTATTATTATTATCATTATTATTATTATTATTATCATTATTATCATTATTATTATTATTATTATTATTATTACAGTGTAGAATGACTGGAAACGTCCATTTTAATCTTTATGCTTATGAACATATCTTTGGCTTTTTATTTACATAGAATTGAAGTATTAATTAGGCGTCTGGTAATTGTATTCTTTTAGCGGTCACAGCGCTGCAAACCTCATGAATATATTTTTTTCATGGATTTATTGATGGGCATTGGAGAATGTATTCGTATTATTTGTACTCACTAGGAGTTCTCACACAGGTAATTAAAGATTGTTCACAGACAATTGGTGGTATTTCCTGGAGTCTGAGTGACAACAAGTCTCCCCAGATTTCCAGTATTGTCCACCTCTTTCCGAGAACCACCCCAAATAACCTTGCAGTATTGCAACAGCCGTTTACCATTGATTCAAATATCTCTTAATTTTTTTCCAATTTTTTCGAGACCGATTATGTACTCTTACAATTACTGGTGTAACAGTAGTGTGTCTCGTGTTCCATATTACCTTAAGCTCTATGTACGTATTTTCTTAATTTACTGTATCCTTGAGTTTCACAACGTAAACTGTTGTGACGGCGAAACCTCTAATTGGCAGCGTTTCCCCATTTGGTGACTGTGTTCATGCCTGGTTTACTTGCTTAACTGAGTTTTGTTTTCGTTTGTATTTCCACGTGTTAGATAATCTTACGTTCTTAATTTTCCTATAGTTCTCCGGTTGCATTTACACATCTAGATGTGTATGGGCAAAGTACATGATGTGTATAGTTACCGGTGGACTATCTTTCCGACCCAGTAATGTATTTTTTTATATTCATTTTGAGTATAAATAATATAAGTGGTAGTTGTATGCTATTAAAAGTAGTAGTGCCTGTCGTAGTTTTAGTTGCTGTTTAAGTAGTAATAGTAGTAGTAGTTGTAGTAGAAGTAGTAGTAGTGGTAGTAGTAGTAGTAAGAGGAGGAGGGACGGGAAGCAGTACAAATTTTTATTATTACTTGCACTACTAGTAGTGTATAAAATTAGCATCATGTTAGAATTTTAGATATGATTTCTAACATCTTAATCAGATCAAAAATCGTTTAAAAATGTAATAAATATAAATAATCGATTCAGTGACTATATGTTATTTGCTGATGACAAAACAATGTTATTTATTCCTGCTATGTTTTGATGGAATGTCCATCTCTTACTATTAATTTAAATGGTTGTTAAAATTCCACAGTAACTTACATAAAATCAGTAAGTATATGAGTTTAGAATTACGTGTTAATTATGTGTTGATTATGTTAATTACTTTCTAAAAAATATCCGAAATTATAGTGCAAATGAGTCTATCGTATGTGTAATAACCAATGGTTTTCTAATGCCATCTGTTAATTATGTGTTAAAATCTCAATTCAAATGGTAACAATAGATCTAAACAAGATAAATAAACCAATCTAAAACAAGAGGGGGAAATGTGTACCAAAATGCAACATTAAACATTATTGTGTATCAGAGTTTCAATTCAAAACAATAACATGGTTTATTTTTTTAAAAGAAAACAAATCTCCAGTTTATATATTTTTGATCGGTAAGAATTTACTCTAAAAATATCCCAAATACCTCAAAATTAAAAATCAATATTAGCGTAAAGTAAGAATAGAAATACTAATACAAGTAGTGTACATTTTTTATTAAATACAATACTATTGTATAATTGAAAACGGAATAGTCGTGTTGTCAGAATTAACACTATGATACGAATATATCGATCAAGCATTGAGAAAAAAACCCTTTACGCTTAAGCTATACATTATAGACATCTTGAATCACAGTTTTATTTGTTTCTGACAATTTATTTTTACTGAATATATATGTATATATGTATCCGTGTTAATGGCTATTGTTGTATGTGTATTTATAGTGTGTATTTTTGTATTTCTTGATGAGTGCACAATTTCCGAATGTTTTACTATTTTGGCTACGATTTTTTTTTCATTTTATAGTTTTCTTTTGTATTTTAGTATTTCTGTATTTTTCTTTACTTCTCATTATTTTAAAGAATAATTTAATTAGACTGTTAGGCGGACCAGTTACTTATTGATATGGTTTCGTTTTCAGTAAAAATTGCCTGTTTTGTACTTGAAAAATTATTAAATGAAGACGTTAATATTAATTCGTATTAGTAGTAGTATGGTTAGTATTATTACTATTAATATATTACTGCTACAACTGTAGGATAGCCATAATAATTGCCAAACTGGTATTGCACGGGAAGTAAATGTGGTGAGTGCCGATTAATTAGTTGTTATCTCTTTGTACCAGCACCCGAACTGTCGCCATGCCATGTAGTTGAGAAAAAACACTTGAAACGAAAACAAATTTTATTAAAAATGAGAAGAGAATTTAAGAACAAATAACAGAAATAGCTAAGAAAGAAGGGATGTCAGGACGGGATTATAGGAAGTCGAAAACCATTAAAAACAGTTACTGGAAGGCTTCCGTGTTGTTATGACAAGAGAGGAAATGTTTTTCGTTTAGAGATGAGTGTTAAAGATTTGAGAAGTCAACCAAATATGAATGAAATGGGCAGCTATGAGAATAAAATCACTGGAGTTTCACGACATATGATACATGCCCCACTCTAAACCTAATAAGTTGCGTTTCATACGATTACCGTATTTCACATTTTATATTTCGTTATTCTGATCCAACCCACGATAATACAGAGTCACTGTGATGATCCTGGCACAACATCTCTGACTATTATAAGTTGCTAAATAGGATAGGCGTAGAGATATGCGTGGTTGTCAAGATCAATCACCAGAAGTGCCAATGCCAAGTACCCGCAAGCTATTTACCCTAACAGCAATTACTGATCATTGTCTAAATCGCGTAATCAACATCGTGAGACATGGAGACGCCCGAGCGAAATATACTGCAATGAAAACCTCGTTGAGTCATGAATAATTATCAATGGTTGGAAAAAAGCATACGTGTTTTTTTTTCAATCGTCAAGGTCTTATCCAACAAATATGAAACGAAAATGTAAAGTAGGTATGTCTAACTTAAGACCTACATGCTGGCCCCATTTGGCGCGGTTCGCGATTTAACCTAAATAACACTGGGTTTACTAATCTGGAAGAATAAATAAGACGTTGGTACTTTATTTATTTGTTAACATGCACTTGTTTGTTTGATAACATGCATATCGACTTACCGTATTTAAAGATCGTAAAATGATGGACATATTTCGGAAATTGATGAGCGAAATTTATTTGTCAATAGACCTTCTAGTAAATACGCCGTTTCCCGACACATGTAATTTTATCTTACAGACGATATGAAGCAGTTCAGAAAATAGAATAGAGAAAAGTAAGACGAAGCGAAAAGAAGTAAAGTGGTTTACTGAGTTATAGCAAACCATTTTCTTGAAGTAATTAAAATATGGAAGACTACTTATTTACCAAATTATATATGTTTTTAAAAAGATATATAAGATATTTGAAATACTTTATTTTAAGAATATAACATTTTTTTCATTTTTCATTAAACATGAGTTTGACATGCGACAAAAACAAAATAGATTAGAAAAAATAATTTAATATATGTATCTATAAAGACTTAAATAGTGTAATTCTTCTAAATGAAAAATTTAATTTTGATTTTTTTTAATGAAATGTTTTCATATAACTAACTAAAGTTGTGTAATTCTTTCCTCTTCGTCTTACTTTTCTCCATTTCAATTTTTCAACTACTGCATATCGACTTTTGGATGAAATGGTATGCGTCGTGAACACTACGGGTTTACTTTGTGTTTCATTGCATGAAACAAAAAGACAAAACTTGAAATATTTAATACATAATGTATTTCTAAATGTCTTAACATTTTAAAGAATAATTGTTATTTTATTGTACAATAAGTATACAAATGAAAAAAACGGGAACATCAATTGAAGGTTTGAATAGATTTTCATCTCATAATAAAACAATAATTTAAACAAAAACATATTATATTTAAATTGTAAATGCATGTCTTTTTGTATGTTTTAAACGAATTGTTCCATGTTAGTCCACGCATTTAAAATGGTTTATACAGAATTGTGGCTCAAATTATAATATATATTATATATTAAATTGTTTTAAATCAAATACGTAGATGAAGCAAAATAAATTGTATCATACTATTCAAATAATTTCTCACGCTAATGATAATGTTTACTCATTTATTTATTTTGTCATTATTGCTCATGTTTGAATCCATGTTTTGAACAATAACGTTAATAATGTATCTATAACGTCACACATAAACCATAATTATGTTGTTATGGTAATGTTTTGAACTCTATTCATAAGAAAGTTAATATATGTCCGTTGGTAGGAGCTCACCCTGAATATCTCAAGATGTCTGTTTCGATTTCCAGTAATGGCACCCGCTTTATTTGTTAGGAAGTTATTGTTTACTATTGATGCAATATTTCCCATTCTTAAAAGTATTTCAGACTTCTAAGATTTCGAAATGAGATTAATTTCGAGATTTATTTATTTATTACATTTAAAATTTGTGACTGACAGCAAACGAAATATCTATTTCTATAAGATGCTCTGGTTAAATTGAATAGGGAGGAACGATCATAAACCTTTAATAAATTAAGTTTAATTATTGATGTATGAAAAAGTCATCAGACTGGTTTATTATTTTAACATGTTTTATGTTTAATAACACTGTAGTTAACCATGGGTGATGCATATTTAGCCTAGTCTTTCCGGCTATCTGCACGGCTAAAGAAGAACTGCTTATGGTTTAAGATAGCAATGCATGAGCAGCAGTCTCTATCGAAAAGGTCACAAATATGTATGGTGTCCGGACTGTTGGCATTGATATGCGCTTTCCTGCAGAAACGTTTATCATATTCTTCTCCCCTGCTTTCAGGTGTTAGTTCAGGGTTTCTTTCTACCTTGAGCGGCTGTCTGTAATGCTCTTTCGAGACCTAGTGTCGTTGTTGATCGCCTTAAATGTCGCCTCTCAACATCTTTATATCAGAGTCGGGGTCGACCAGTGAACCGTTTCCCAGATGACAGCTCTCTATACAGGATGTCCTCTGGAATACGTCCATCCTCCATGCGGTAGACATTGTCAAACCAGCGTAGTCTGCGCTGCTTGAAGAGGGTGAACATGCTCCGAAGTCTCGTGCGGGATTTAATGTTGGACACCTTATCGTGCCAATAGATGTCAAGGATGCGTCGGAGGCTTCGCAGGTGTAATGTGTTGAGTCGTAGCTCCTGTCTGGTGTAGGTTGTCCACGACTCGCAGCCGTACAACATTTTGCTGATGAAGCAGGCGTTGTACACGGGCATAAAAGTGTTCGCTGTAAGCTTAGCTTTCTTCCATACTTTAGATGTGAGGCAAGCAAGTCTTTCCCGATCTTCTTGTGAATTCCAGTGTCAAGGGAGAGGTTGTCAGTTATGGTGGAGCTACGTTATGTGAAAAGGTGAACCACATCGAGTTCATAATCATCAATAGTTTATCCAGGTAGTCTTTCAGTGACTTGTCCTAAGATCTTCGATTTATTTAGGCTGGTCATAAGCCCTAATTCCTTGCAGTTCTGTGAGAAAGGGTGCAACAGTGAATGTAGTTCCTGCTGGGTATACGTCGTAACTGCTGCGTTGTCTGAAAACAGCATGTACCTGATGAGAATATCACGTCCGTTTGTTCTGGCTCTGTGGCGGGTAAGGTTGAATAGCCTGCCGTTTGATCTGGTGCATAAATAGATTGCTTCTGTTATAGAACAAAAGTCGTGCGTCCGAGAGACGGCGAAGAAGATCCCGAAGAGTGTTGGTGAGATAAATTTAGGCGACAAATGGGCATTTGCTTTTCCCTGCACTTCACCTGGAGTTAGCGGAGGGAGAAGACTATGTCTACCGTTGGTTTTTCCGCTTTTAACCAGCATCTAGGTGAATCCCATCGCTACCTGGGGTTATGCCTGATGCAAAACTGTTAATGGCCTAGCTCAGTTTTTCTACGGTAAGCTCTACACCTATTATCTCCATGGTTGGTAGCGCTAAACGCCGCCGATACCTCAGATGGGCAAAGTGTTTTGTCTTGAGCAGACGTCAGAGTAGTGTTCTACTGAGCTCTCCATCTGCTGATCCTTGATTGTGATCATTTCACCAGTGAAGGGTTTCAGGGGATCCGTCTTGCTATGGGCTAGCCCAAGTGCCTTTCTGATGCCATCGGACATATCTTGATGTTGTCTGTATTGGAAGCAGTCTTGCTTTATTCGCTGAGCTCTATCCAGTACTCGTTGGCGCAGCGTTTAGTAATCTGCTAGGTATTGTACCTGGCAGGTCTTAGAATCTGCAAGTTTCCCCTGATGGTTGACCGTTTGTATTCAGCAATAACACTGTACAGATCAGAATAATGCAGACAGATGTTGGAAAAAAACTAATAATTAGAGTGAATGGTCATAAGACTCAAAAGACGATCGCATTTAATGCTACTAGACACAGTGTATTTCATTTAATATCAATAAGAAACTTTAAAAACACCGATTGTTATGTATGAGAGCACCATTCGCGAGAGCCCAATGATCACACTCGTTGCTCTAATATTCGCGGGCAGCATGAAATAGAATCAGTACATATAAACTTCCAAGGCTGCTGCAAAGAAGGTAATCTCCATCTACAGGACTAGAACACTTCTCACACTTGTCAGTATCTTATATATCTACAAATCCACTATTCACCCGTGCATGGAGTTTTGTTCCATATATGAGATAGTGAACCAACCACTAACTTTTCCCTCATAAACAGGATGCAACAAATACATTTAATCTTATAGAATAAGTACTTCTAGTGGATGTGCTTCCTTCAACTCACTGCATTTGAACACTTGAACAAAAATATTCTCTACCTACTCGACTAGTTGCTAAATCCTACTTATTCTCTGTAGAGATACCTAAATGCAGAACATTCTCTGCTTTGATCGCGTCTATCCTCGGATCGTGTTCCTCCCTCCTGACTGTTTCCCGACAGTAGCAAGGTGCGGGCATTTCAATGTAGAGTGAACAACCATTTCGCTTCCCTACTTTCCACCCAGGTTCCATCTATAGATATGAACCACTACTACAGTCATCCTTTACGCTTCGGTGGCAATATGCCTTCTTTGAGATGAATAAAAGTAAATAAAAATAAATAAAACAAAATAAATAAACAATGATAATAAAAAAATTTTAAAAGTGTAACAAATAATCCATAATCGGTATTAATAAAAATAGTTATACATTTGTTTAATGATGGAAATTGCACGAACCTATTATTTTGTAATAGCGTGTGTCGCTTTTTTTTAGTTTTGATTTCATACATTTTAAAATGAATTATTCCCAAATAAAATAAAAAGTCTCAAATATTACTTTGTATCACAATTGATTCAAAGGGACATTCGTTTTATTTATTTAAAAGATATTGACCTGGAAATTATTTTTACTGACTATTTATTTTAAACATATGTAAATTAATAAAGTAAATTAATAATCAACACGCTACGAAATCACGCTTTTAACTTTGAAATATCATGTAAGATGTATTTCCACGGTAAGAAGGCGAGGATTACGATTGTTCGAAGTGGAAGCGACTGTGCATGTTGTCTTACGTATTGACTCCTGATGTTACAAAAAACTCAAATCTGCAGTGTCTCTTAACCAATTACAGCAGATGGAAATATAATCGCGGCTTACTATACACTGTGCTCAAATCTTTTACGCCGAACGGTCTTCGACAAATAGCGCATAAATGGCGAGATACTTTCACGCTATTCTCTAACCCAGAGAAAAGCACGAATCGCACATGTATACAAGTTCATAGACAAACCTACTGTACTGCCTCCGGATGCGTATACGTTTCGTGAAAAGGTGTGAAAACTTTATAGGGTCGGCTAAATTGCTTTTATCTATGTACACTCTGATGTATGTTGATTTAAAACACAGGTTTATTTTCCGTCAAAAAGGTAAAACTGAGGATAGAACAGAAACATAGATTCACATCTACAAAAAAGACGTAGAAGAAACGAGGGCTAACTATTAAAAACATATTCAGAACATTTAAACATTTTGTGTTATTAGGATTGAATAAATGGTTCCCTTTTAAAATTACGTATAGTTTCCCGAGTTCATGACAAAGACGCTCAAGTTCGACTCTTAGCTTCCGAAGTTGAATAGATAGGCATAAAAACGATATAGTATTACATCGGACGGACAATTGTTAATAAATAACAAATGTAAGAAGTAGTCCAAATAATGCAATTCATCAACAGCTATCTTATAACATTCATAAATATAACAGTAACACAACTAGTGCCACTGCGTGGAAATTCTACGCTGTTTTCTTTATCACTCTGCATCATTTACTCATAATAATAACATTCCTTTTAAAATCATGAATATCTCCCCGAGTTCATACTATTATTAACAAAATAGCTATTTATGCTTCCGTGAAAATAATTATAATTGTCAGTTAAATATTATTTAATTAATTAAATATGCTTCTTCTTTCTTTGTTTATTTATTTTCAAGTGTAGCAATTTACTTCTCTATAAAACAGTAAATAGTATCTGTCTTACTGTAAAATTATTGTAATTCTTTTGGCACATTCTGCCCTCGGGAGTCATGAACTTTTATTCGATCTATTCTTTATTTTCAAGCCTCTAATAATATTTATCATCATTAAACCAATGAAAATTGATTATCCGAACTGAACAGTTTTGCCTAACTTGTATGCCCCCTTTCGAAGATTAAAATCAAGATATAATTATATTAAACATAAAATATAGAATCCTTATCTATCTTTTATCAATATATATCATTTTGTATTTTATAAAATGTCTAAAATTGTTAGGCTTTCTTTAAGGGATCTTATAAAGAAATTGAAATTGAAGGAATCTTGGTCTATTTTTGTTTAATAACGATAAATTAAGTTCAGCGTAGTCTGAAATATCCCCATTTTCAAATGGGATGTTCTTTCAATATTATGTTACCTGAATATCTTTAAAATATTTATAAGAAACTGAAATTTGAAGAATATGAATTAATTCATGTCTAATATCTATTGTTAAAATGGCACACAAATCAGAATGATCTAAATTTTTACTAATGGTTTCCAACCGTATTTTCCATTCTTTGCAGAAAACTAAATTGAACTAAATATAGGCAATATTGGGACGCCTTACGTCAAGCAGCATCTTTCCAAAATTCGTAATTATCTGTTAATTATTTTAAGAGTGAATCCTGTACATACAAATGTATAATCATAAATAACTTTATATAAATACAGATAATTAATCTTATCTCGTGAGCACGCTGAAAAATAATACTTAAAAGGACACAACAAGACGATATACAACTCACTATTTTCTTTGTTAGTATATGGTATAGCATTACACTCTCCATCTGAGGCGATATTAATTAGAAAAAATTTAAAAAATGAGTTAAGACATATGAAGTAATTCATGCCATTTCTTCTTTAATTGTTTATATCTAAAGCATAAGTGTAAGAACTAAGTAATATTAAATATTAACAGTTTACTGTGTTTTGGAGTTGGTTTATTTGTAGGCAAATACAAATATGGGATTAGTTTACAAAACGGAATAGGCAGAGTACACATTTTTACAATGTCAATAACCAAGTTCAAATCCAAAGTAAGACAGATTTTTAGCTGAATACGTAATATGTAAATTCATAGAGATTACAATAAGATAATAACATAAAAAGATTATATGAATATTTTTTAACGAAGTTACTTTTTTGTTAATCCAGCAATAATATACATGAGGTCATTTAGCCTTAGTTTAAAGTGAATTATTTAAATAAACATAATTTCTAATATTTATTGGTAATACAAACAAAACGCAATTACACTCATCGTAATGATATACGCTCGCATTTTTACAAACATCTTTGTTTGTACGCGATATAAAGCTGTAGAACGGTACTAACATTTACACGAGGAACGAGTATGAAGTAGTATTACATATGTGTATTATAAGATGTGTTTATTTAAAAAGTCCGTTTTTCCATGAATCTGTTTTCACTTATATTTTGCGCGTTTGATATTACGCTGAAATAATGATTTAATTTAAAAAAATGAAATGCCGCAATTTTCTTTTTAATAAATATCATAACATCGTTACTACACCACAGAATATGTTATGCAATGGCGATTAAATTAAATACTTCAAAAGAAAGCAATTGTTGGCAAAATGTATGGTTTCATATCAATATTAGCCTAAGTATCCGTCAACTCCGGGTTTCTTAAAACTTTCTCTATGGCATGCCAGTTCAAAGGAAAACCGGTTTTCGTTTTTCCACATGTAATTAAAAAATATAATTGTAAAAGAAAATAAGTTCATTGTTCAGGTTTTTATAAGGATCGACAGCAGCTAAGTAATATCTGGAAGGTTATATAAAATAATAACATGTTTAGTGTGAGATTAAAATCTTGATAGGAAAGATGATCTAACATGTTAAAACTGAAGGCGGACGTTATCTCCACACGGCCACCAATTAAAAATAAATAATTTCTCGGTTAAAAAGTAGTTTAGCGTTCGCAACATAATTCAATACACAAATTGTGTATAGGCGATAAATATTAATTTTATTGTCGTTTTTGTTATATATTAATAAATTTGCGAAAATATCGAGTTTAGATCTTATTAGTTTTACGCATGTAAGCTCAAGAAGAACACACTTGAAATGTGTAAATATGTGTAAATGGAGTACTCGATGAAACAAAAGCTGGAGAAGAATTATAATTACGTATAGCATTTGTTCTCCGATTCCGTTTCTTTTTTTCAAGGGTGGTGCTCGTCAGCTTGCATACGTAAAACTAAATAGATTTTAACTCGTAATTGTTTCAAATTCACTAATATAAAACAAAAAACAACAATAAAAGTAAATGTTCATCGCCTATACACAATTTGTATATAGCATTGTGTCGAACGCTATACAACTGTTTAACCATTTTGTAGCTGGACTTTACATATCCTGTTTATGAATTCAGCGCACAAACTTTGCATACATGCAAATTAGTTCGCCTGTCTAAAATAAAAAGAGATACAAAGATGAGTTCAATTTTTGATAGAAAAATATGTTCAATACGTACGATGATTAGACTCAAGCAATCTTGACTTGAGTCTGCTCTCGGCCCGTCAAGCAAGCCGGTCATTCGATGAAAACTATTGACTGTAATACGATTATATATAAGGAATCAAGAAGTCTTGCAACTAAACTAAACAATATCTAAGTGACGAATAAGCAATTTATTAATTAATATTTTACAATAAATGTTATTTGTATGTTAAACTAAACAAATTAAACAAACATATTACCTTATTAATTTCCCGAATTTAAAATGGCTGCTACATTCTGTGTTATATGCTTATTGATTTTTCTTAAAAACACAGAAAGGATTCAGAAGCACGTTGTTCGGTCAGCTTGGTAAGATAGCGCAAACATTTTAGGAATGTCTTACTAATGTTGATTTTATGCATTTTTACTTTAGAATCATGAGTTTTAAAATAGATTCAAGAACTTTTAAATCAGATAATTACACCAGATCCGTGCTGATTTTGAATGTGCGGATATTTTATCTCTGATAATAACATTTAACTGTGATGCTGCGACACATACACACACATATAACTTTACTTTGAATATAGAGAGATCACTTTCGGCTGATACGATATAGTATTTCACTCCTTATACTGTAAAAAGTAAGTTTTCTTGCGTGTTTGTCGGCTATAGAAATCTATACTTAAGCAGTTAGACAGTCGCCAGAAGTATTGAGATAAGCTAATACCGTTATTTAATTGTTGTAGGAAACGCAGGGGCGGTTCTAAAATGTCTAAACTGCCTCAATCCTTAAATTTGCCATAATAACAGTTTCTTATTGCAAATATCCAAAATTCCATTCATTATATTTTATCAAAAACAAGAATAAATGATTTTTTGCACGAATAAAGTTTTGTTTATTCTACGAAAGTATATAAAATCATACAAACTTCTAATATACATCGCTGCGCTCTATACTTAATATACAAAGTAAGGCAAAAGTATAATCCATAGAATCGTAACAACATTCCAAATCGTTAATAGAATCCGACCACATTTCGTAGAAATAAACATCTATAGTTTACATATCCACCAATTTTCAGTCATGAACATTAACAGTATGTCTGTTATCGCATTTATATTATATGCAGGGACACTCTGATGATCGTCTTATCATTAGACGAAGTAATCATGAATGAGTTTCACAGTCAATAGACGTAAGCCCTCATATAGGAGGTGACGGTGGTTAAGCGGATTACACGGGCTGAAGACCTGGGTGTTCCAAGTTCTAATCGAGTCGGTTCTGCAGTATCACTTTCACTTGGGCATGTTGGCAACCTTCTCATGGTCCCTCCCGTAAGTACCTGGTGTCTTTCCAGAGAGATTCCTAACTAGAAAAACGTCGGAGAAACTAATGCTAACACCTGAATCATCTGATTCATACGAAAGAAGAAGAAGCCTCTATATGTTTATCTCAATGATAACGTATATTAAAACAATCCCCAGACTATTCCGGAACTGAAAGGGTCATCAGTTATAATCAGTTAAGTGGCAGGAGAAGAGTGTGACAGAGTTGTTGTCAACTTTGTACATTTAATCTATTTGTGCTTATCAATGAACGGGGATAAAGAAAAGACTGCTGAAGATTCATGAGTAAACGTTGGTGGACAAATCAGGCATGTAATGAAATGCATTTGGACCAAATACGGTTGGATTGCAGATAAGATTGTGGATTTTATTTACGATTTCTTGGGTGGTATTTTGATGGATCACAGTGTACAGTCCACCATATGTATTTATGATGTTGCATTTACGAAATTTGTTATTTGCTGTATAGACTACAAATCAATAAATCAACTTAGCGTATTATTTTTACTAAACTAGGACTCACAGGTGAAAGGCCTTGTCGAGTTTAGAATAATTCAAATTCGTGAAAGTTCTCTTACTTTTGCCTTGTCTTTGCTTTGTTATATTATTCTTTAATTTTTATCACTGCATATAATTCAATTTTTGATATAAAGTCGCTTACAAACATTATCAAATCAGAAGCGTACTAGTTCCGCCAGAAAAGAAATGTAATGTGGAGCTATTAAAACAAAGACATGCATTCTTCAGATACAGCCATTCATGTTGCAGTTCTTTGTGACGAACCTACTATTTTAATGTAAGCGTGACAGACCAACGAAAATTATATTTGAAACTAAAAGGTAACTGAAAATATGCGTAAATTCTATATCAAACATGAGCGCAGCAGATCGGGCAAAATGCTATTTTAAACTTACACGTTACAGTTCAACAAAAATACTATTTCAAACGTTAGAGTGAAAGGCCGACAAAATGCTATTTAAAACTTAAGCGAGACATTCACAGAACATGCTATACTAAACTCATTCATGAAAGACGGCGAAAATGTTATTTCAAACATAAACGTGACTGGCTAAAAGATAGTATTTTTAATTCAATCAAGATAGGCCGAGAAAAGTCTATTTCTAACTCGACCGTGACAGGCTAACAATAATACTTTAGCGTCACAGGTCAAATAAAATGCTGTTTCTAATGTACGCGATACAGGCAGAGAAATAATATTTATACGTATTCGTCACATGCCGAAAGAAATGCCACATAAAACATGAGTGAGACTTTCAAGAAAATAGTACATACAATGTAAGCAAGACAGTCCGATTAAATGCTATTTTAAATTAAACGTGACATCCCAACGTAATTACTATTTCATAATTAAGCATGACAGGATGGCGCCATAAAATTTCAAATTAAACCTAGACAGGTTTCTAAAAATACTATTATGCGTGACAGATCAACGAACATGCTATTTAAATAAAAGCCTTACAAACTAACGAACATCTTTTTAAATTTAAGCCAGAACGATTGATAAAACGTCTTGGGCGCATCTATTTCAAATTGCCACGTTATTAAGCGACCGACCAGCAAAAAGACGGACACAGCTTTGTTTCGAGATACTTGGCTGCATCTGAAAACATGGTTCCATCTGAGCAAGTCTAGGAAGCCGTAACTTTCGTGTATTCTGAGAACAAAAATGAACATCAGATAATAACAATGGCGGCAAGAAGGTGATCACTTGTGACTTGTAAGGCGTTCAGCAAAGAAAGTAAATTTCGTTAGGATCAAATAACAATTTAAGTCTTAAAAAAAAAAACGGAAATGTCAGCCACACATAATTGGCTGATTATAACTTCAACTTTGTGCAAGTTTTGTTCTTTTATCGCTTTTGTTCCTTTGTCATTTCAGTTTCAATTGTCTTAACTTTAACTTTGACATACTTTTAACCGCTTTCCTTATTTATTTTTATTTTTCAGCTTACTTCAATTAACAACGTTCTTCGATTACTCCTCGTATTACTATACATTGTTTTCGTTAGCAATATTTGGCTTTAACTAAAAGAGAAAATCACAGAAGACATTTAGTTTAGAATAAATGTTAACGTGCTAAAATGTTACACGATGGACATGAAGTCAAGAGTGACACGTTAGAAAATATTTCATATGTTTTTGTCTGGCGGTGTAAACGGATTTATATGTCGTTTTAGAACTTCAATTCGGCGAAGAGAATCTTATATAACTGCAGTATGCTTAACTCTCTGAATATATTCACCGCAAGAACGTTTGTTTCTAACAACACTTGCGAAGAACTTTCCATTCTTCTCTCCGTTTGAAAAACCTAATTCCCATGAACAGCGTTTGTTTACACGAACTTCTCATCAATGAAACACGTTAGAATAAAATTGCTTTCATGTCGACAACAATTTAGTCGTATTAAAATCCAATGTTTACACACACTTTTCATAAACAGACTTCATAAGAAGCCAAAATATTTTGATTCCATTCATCATTTTTATTCTTTGTTATAACATTCCGCCTTATCTTACAATGTATGAATTTCGTAAACCCTTACCATCCAGTGGCATTAAGCCTTAACAAGTGGTGACTCATTAGTTTAAAATAAACAAATGAATACATTAATCAAGCATCTAAATGTTTACTGCTATAAAGCAAGACTGTTATATTGTGGTGTTGTTATTGTTAACGTATTTCATCACCTACTACAAAACGAAGGGAATGAGAAATAAACAGAATTACTGCCATAACAAAAGGAAAGAGAACAAATAACTCTGTTTCTAGTGTTATAGCAACTCCAATGGTACTAGAACAACGTCTGTTAAAACAACGATAAAAAAGAATAGACGTTGCAAGTGATTGAG
Source organism: Sepiola atlantica (assembly GCA_963556195.1). Classification (NCBI taxonomy): domain Eukaryota; kingdom Metazoa; phylum Mollusca; class Cephalopoda; order Sepiida; family Sepiolidae; genus Sepiola; species Sepiola atlantica. The sequence goes on along the minus strand of OY744520.1, from coordinate 93,325,878 downwards.
CCGACTGGATACGACGTGTCAACAATACCACAGTTGTTTACAAGACTACTGTTGCCGAGACGACGACAAGCAATCGTTTCGGATCGAGGAAGTTCCAGTCCGCAACATTACATTTTTCTCGTTTGTTCGAAGTACTGTTTTGGCTGAAATATATTTCCATTAGTCTTTCCCGCTAAGGTTTTAAATTATCATTTCATTGGTTTGGTTTGCTTATAACATTGGTCTGTCACGCACTATAGTTTTTATTGATAATCGTGTAGATATTTTGGATGCATTATTAGAATATATATGCTTGCTTACCTTTTTCTAAATTGTATTTTCCTAATTAATCTGATCCCAGGTCATCATCATCATATTCGATTTAACGTCAGTTTTAATGCTGGCCTGTGTTTAACGGCTTTTAGAAATTGACATCGAAACTACTCTTTCTGTAGACAGCTGTTCATCTCTATTTCTCTGAAATATATTTTTATCACTTCCTCCCCTATTTTGGTTGGCCTTTCTGCGTAAACTGATTCTGTTACCTCAACTGTTCTACACTTGCTAGCCCAATAGTTTCATCCATTTTTTAAAAATATGGTCATACCATCGAAGTCTCTAGTTCTGCAAACATTTCTCCATGATATGCAAATGTTATTTACTCTGAGGTCATGAGACTTAAGCCTGTTTTAAGACTCTACTTGTACATTTATCATATAATTATCATATGAGTTCTCACCATTCAACGCACGTCATCACCACTTTTTGACATGTTTGACTTCCATACATCTTCATACTGCTTACACATACAGTACAGACCCTTCCTTTGACTGAAAGTGTAAATATTCTGCTAGTTCGTAATGACATACGTTTCTTTAACTTACTCTATTTACTCCTAATTCTTCAAATCACGCTAAAATGTGTTCAATGAAATCATACTAAAGTAGCAAAACTTCTGAACAAGCTCAATATTTTCACCATTATTAATTAAATCCTTCATAGCTGAGTCTTCATCCTATTCCATTGTCTAACCCTCCTTTTACACACGTTAGTTATCATCTCTTAACCTACCAGTTATTCGACTGTACGTCTTATGTACCCAATGCTTACAAGTACAATAGAAAATTTACGTGAACCCGATTCACATTCCACAAACTGAGCAGGGGACTTTTCTCTTTTTGGATATGACCATGAAGTGCATCCGGTGGTGATCCCTGATTTTGGAACTTTAGAAGAGTGTGACACTTCTTTAGTTACTAGTACTCTTGAATCAAATTTTGTCCGGGGTGTTAGTGCCTGTGATTGCCCCCCCCCTCCCGCCCAAATGCATCTTTCCAGCCGTTCTACCTATTGGATGCATACCATATTTCTCACCCCTAGAAACTACTCAAGCTCGCTCTACCCTGAACTGTCTTAGTATGAGAAAAAACGACATCTAATGGTGCGGCCAAAATATACAAGCTTTGGGTAGTGTGAAGTTAACTCTTCTTCCAGATTAAATTTTATTCAGAAGTATAGCATCTGTCAGAGTCTCGTCTCTATGTTAAACAAAAATTATCATGAGTACAACATACTTATACCATATTCAACCATCCCGAAATTATTTTTCCTACCTTTTATACCTTTTTTCTGTCAACGCTATTTCTCATAATTATAAAGTAATCGAGATTTCTTTCTACTCTTAATTGTCCTGTGTATAACACCAAAATTCATCCAATAGTTAAACCCAAAATTAGTAGCTTTTAGGAGTAAGAAATTACATTCTACTTATCGTTACTTGAAGGTCCACTAAAACCTTGAGTGGCATTACCCTTCAGGTCTTAATCGATAAGTAAAATAGAAACTATTGTTCACTTACAAAAGAACGCATAAAAAACAAATTAATCTGCGAACCAATCGTAAGCAAAACATGTACGCTTTCGGCGTTTCAGATTCACCGACAGTTGACATGCAGTGTCAACCCAACAACCAAATTGATTAATGTATGTTTTGTTTACTTTTAAGTTTGAATTTCTTACGCTTTTTATTTCTAATTACTTACCAGCGGTATCCGTGTCCCAGCGTTACCCAGTAAATTTGAGGAAACTAAGTATCACAAAGGCCAGAGAAAATGACCGGAACGTATCGGAAAAACACCTATCCACTTTTTGTGCCGGAAGTGGTCAAACTTTCTTAACATACAGATATTTACTTTTAACTCTTTATTAATTACTTTTCTTTTCTACCTTGTTGTCTACACCATTTTACTATTTACATTTCGTTTTCTTTTTCAGTGTTTTGGGGTGTCAATCTCTTCTTTCCATTTTACTTCATTTTCTTTTTCATTTATATTAATCTTGTTTGTCCTTCTCTTCCTTCTGTGCATTTCGTCTTAATTCTTCTCTTTGGCATACCTTTTCTTTTTCATTCCCTCGTTTTTTGGTCTGAATTATTGTCCGTCTTTGTCTTTGTTTTGTTAACTTTTTCGTCTCCATCGGTTTCTACTAAGATTGCCATGTCTAATTTTCTTACTCTTCTTTACCATTTCTTTTCCTTATTTTTATTTTACTTCTCTTCTACATTTTATTGTATTCTAAGCTTCACCCCAATGTTTTTTTCTCTCTCTCTCTCTCTCTCTCTCTCTCTCTCTCTCTCTCTCCCTCTTTCATATATACTAGCTCATCCTTTCCCTTTCTCTTCTTTTTTTTCTCTACTAAATTGTACTGCATCCTTCGTTACACTTTCACCTTTTTCTCCCCCTCTCTCTCTATTTCTCTTTCTCATTCTCTTTTGCTCTTTGCACCCCTCTCTCTCATACACACTTTCCACAGCTAATCACCTCTTACGATGTATCTGGAGCATCCTTACGATCTCATTACATTTCTTCCAAAAGCATCTTCCCATAACTTTCCACATTCCTCCCTCTCTATATATTCTTATCTAATAACATCTTACGGAGCCGAACGCCACCACCAACTTGTTGCCGGAAAGTCTAGTCACGCCAACTTTCCCACCGACATCATAACTTCTAACTCTTACTCTTCTTCACCCGTTTCCTCCCCTTCCTGCCGTACTAATGAGCACTTGAGGAAACGCCATGTTTGCTAGCATACGACGCTGATTACATGATTTAACGGGTTTCCTTGTTCCGTCAAAGCTGATAACACCCAACACAGCACACACAAACACAGACAAACACAAAACAGCAAATACACCCATAAACTGCCCACAGTTGAAAATCAATCGATCCAAATACGGATTGAACAATTTCGGGGTGTACAATAATGCTAGTTATCAGCATAATTAACATCGACCTCAATTATAATAACTATGATAATTGTTCAGATATTCCTCGAAGAAATTCCACTCATCGTTGTAATGGAACAATACTGAATGTATTTATATATACGATGAATGAAATATCGCACAAAAATATTTAAAGTCAGCTTACATATGTACCGCTATTGGGATGCAAATGGACTTCTGAAAGATGATAGTGTATTGTCAATGATGTGCACAACTATAGTGATACCCGAAACCAACTCTTTGATTTCATGCCCCAAAGACTCGAGTATCGGCTATAGTACTAAGAGATCTTATGCGAAAAGAGATGGTTAATATATGATTGGATGCCCTCTCTAATTTGGATGGTCTGGGCTCCCATCGCCCTCAGCTGCACGCACATGTGTGTTGTATGATGGGAATATACTTATATGGGGCGAAGATCTTCTGAGTGACATCACAGCGAAAGTTGATGAACAATGGACGACCTCTCTCTAGTAAATTGAACGAGTGATACAAACGTGTATTTAGGGAGCTCGTAAACCAGTCAGGAGAGAGGGATTGACACATATAAAAACGATAGTTTGTTTTTTAAATTTTAGCTCACATCAAAAGTTTTTAGCCAGTGTAAATAAAAGCTTTAGACTGACATTAATATTATATTATATTGTGTTAATATCTCGGCGAAACGAGAATATATGATGGCGAATATGAACGCGTTGCATAGTTGCACGTAACAACGACAGAAGCAAGCCCCATGCAAAACAACGTCCAAATATTAAATATTTCAGGCCGGGACAAAATGACACACATGTTAATTATGTTATGTTATTATTAGTTATTTTTGCATGACAGAAGGATTACACCTCTAACACCAAAAGACTGCAACTTAAAACTGATTTTAAACTAACGCATAATTTGTACCGCAACGGATATAGATGTCGATTTCCTATCTACCCGCTCAAGGCTGAGGGAACGAGAACAATATACCCCTGATTTATTAAATGAAAGATTCAGTTGAAAATTTCGTATATGTAACTTTATTTGACATAAAGTTTGCCAATTTCGGTAAGATGCACCTGTAGAAAATCGGACGTTAGATAAGTCGAAACGTTGTAAAAATAATAATAAATATGAGAATAGTGGTCTGAATAATCCAAATCGTCCATATTATCAATCTTCATGAAAATGTGTACTTATTTAAAATATTAAATAATTTAAAGTAATCTATGTAAACAAGAAATGTACATCGAATGAAGAAAGTTCAGAAAAAAAATCCAAATGGTCAAGCGAGAGAAAATTAACAAAAGTAAATAGGAAATGTGTATAGTAGTGTCCTATTCTCACTCTTCCTTCTCATTGTATATATTCAGCCTCTTATATAGGATCATCATGTGTGTTATTTCTTGTCATTACTTCAGTTGGAATACGAAGATATAACACCGTCTTCTATGTTTTATTCAATTAAATTATGTATTTCATTTAATCCAGTATATCACGCTATTCATAAAGTCCTGCGCATTACAGGAATATCTAACGAAATGTTCATGTATTGTAAATTAAGATCTTCCAACATCTGTGTTCCTGATTTAGGGTCAACCTTATTATTATCTTTGCAATATATGTTGCATTATATCCCGTACCAAGGAAAGATGCCACGATCAAATAAATAGCTGTATTTTATATAATGTAGATAAAACATATAAGCACACTTAAGTCATAGCTGGTGTCTAATATATAGCGGCCCTTGGAGATTAAGGGCACTCATTCCGAGATTGCTTCTGGGAGCTCTCGTCGCCCAGTGATTACTGTCTTTATGTGAAAATGAGTTCTCGATCTCGAATCAATACAGCAACATAAACTTATGAACTTGATCTCGAATTTAGAGAAAACATTTTATTAAGTTTCTGAGGTTGGAGTTATTTTATCGTCGATTCTTAAGGCATTACTTATCACGTCTAATCGCGGCATGCTCCTAACGTAGAGTCCCCGCTCTTCGCGCCTATCTACAGGATCCCCTAGACTGGCGTTTATTTTCAGTGCAAGCGCTAATGTTTCCCATATGAATGTTAATCACTAAATATGTTATTACTTTACTATTTAAAATATCGTTATCCAATTCTGAAAGTCTTTCCGAACCTCTTGCATTTTCTGGGTTAACATCCTTACAATTCAAGATTGTTACATAATGGTGTCTCATCTCTGCAGTGTATTCACCCTTTCTAAAATACGAACAAATATTATCTAACGAATATGCAAGTTCAATTATCTATTTCAAACTTTGATGATGCTCAAAAGATACATAAAACGTTAATACTATCATGGCAAGCGAGTGTTAATTCAAGGAATTTATCGCAGGCCATCGAACAGAGAGCGAGAGACCAGCTATTGCGGAATTTGTATTAAGCTAACGAGCAACGCAGTTAGAAAAATATCTTCTTGCAAATGACTCGCTCTAAGAGTTCTAAGCTCTTAAACAGTGTGGCCCCATGGTCAGTTTGTAAAAATAATATGCTATGATTATTATAGCAAGGGAAAGTGTGAAAACAACAAAAATTGAATCAAATAAAAACTACATTAAGTTCTAGAAGATTTTTTTTCGTTTACGAAGAGAATGTCTCAAAGACATAATGTAAATAGTTTCTAGCATCTGTAGATGAAAGGGATAGTGTGACTAACTGTGAATGGAGAATAATTCAACACTGAATTTTGAGGCACGGGAACGTTTATTTATGAGATGTTCGACGATGGAAGAACCATACGTATTATGCAAAACATCCGTTGGTTAGTAATTTGCCTGACGACTTTTTGTGGGAACGTCTTCTTTGACCCGGATGTCCAATGTTTACAATGCCCGCCAAAAGTAGTGCGAACTGCAACTGCATTAAATAAATAAATAAATAATATAATTATTATTGTGGTGAGGGAAGAACATATGTTCGAATCGACGACAAAGTGAAATACACAACACGTGTATTCGCGGCATAATAACATTTTTGTACAGACACAGAGATTTGTTTGGCGAATCCATCACTTATATTACCTAGCCACGGTAGGCGAAGGTAAATAGGACATCTATCAACAGAAGCTTTTTATCTTTATAAAAACTAAAAAATGTTATTGTTGACTGATGTCTAATGGATAGCAATTGTTACACAAAGTCTTAGTAATACATTTTATTTCATCATCCAGTTTGGTCTGAGAACAAATCATTAAGACCCTATGAGTAAGGGTCTTAATTAAATTAAACTTTTGTTTTGTGGGTCAAAATGAGTCTCAACGTGTGTAGAGACCAGTGAAAGTTAATTTCCGGTATACTGTTGTTAAAAAACCGGAGGAAACTTTACTAACTGACTAATACAGAAATGAAAGTGAAGAATTGGCTTCATTATCTAAAGTAAACTTTAGAACTGGATGTATATTATGGAGGGGCGTGTAAATGCGTTCACGTCCGTCTCATTGTTGAACAAACAAAATGTGTCGTCAACGTAGCGGAAATAATGTCTGGTTTTTCAGAACCAGATAGCAGACCTTCTTCATGAAGACCGATAAAGATGTTGGGCAATGGAGATCCACAGAAGAACCCATAGAGACCCCTTAAACCTGTCTGTACATAGTGTCATTGAAACTGAAATCAACCGACATAGTGGCGAATTTTATTAATTCCACGAAAATATTTTCGGGAATAGTAGTGGGTAATTGCGCTATAATGTGGTCTACCAAACCCCCATAAAGACGGGGTACAGTTAAGACCCATATTATCTATGATAGGGTATACACAGCATAAGGCAGCTAACTGACTTGCTACTATTTAAGAACCAGTTTTGGAACACTAAAGATTCATACTCATTCTCGAACTTTATACAAACTTATTCTCAAACTGACGAACTCATGTGTTCCTTTGATATATCAAGTCCTTTTACTTGTGCTCCTCTTATTCAGACGATTGATTTATATGCAGAGGCATTATGCCGCAGTCAATTACCCACTCCTTCTATTCCCGAAATTATTTTCGTGGAATTAATGAAATTCACCACTATGTCGGTTGAATTCAATTTTAATGACACTATGTACATACAATACATTTCGACAAGGGCAGCACCGAGAGAATATCACAAGTTGATTATAAATAAATTTGGTTTTGTTATTCTTAATTGAAAGTTTGTTCTGTATTTCACACGTGTCTTTTGATGCATTACGATTGTCAGTCTGTTTGTGCGTCAAATGATGTTCTATGTCACAAGATAACCAATAATCACAAATAATTATATTCCAATTCGACATTCGAATGGACACTTATTAAGCGAATGATTACTGAATAATAAAACGCCGAACTTCAATGGCATGTGTGCGCGTGTCAGGTTAGTTAGTCAATCTTGTCAGTTTACACCACAGCATTTCTCAATAATGCAACCATGCGCATATTTGTAGTCATGTGCTCTCAAGTGACTCTTCAGATCACCTGCTTATTAAGATGGCTGAATTTTACACACTAAATAGTGTTAAAATTATTTATACGAATCATTAAACATGCTTAACAATTTTAATAAACTAGCGAACACCCCTCCAATTAATTTATGAACATCAGACATTGTTAGTTATAGAACTCGTCCATCTAGCACAACGGAAACGAAACTCTCTTCTCCATCCATGTCTATGTGCTACCACCAGGGGAAATTTCCTTGGACATAG
>OY744520.1:93312946-93315446 GCA_963556195.1 Sepiola atlantica | reverse complement strand
AATTGGAATTCCTGTTCGATGTGTCAGTATTTGTTTCTCAGCCACATAAGGCCCATGTGGTAACCTTGTTCAACGTGACTTAATTGCTATCACCTAAATAGTATAAGACCAAATCTGTGTTCACGTTACATATTATAATCTATATACTAGGCATTTACTTAAATTTAATATTATTAGAAATGCGGTAGTATAAAGTAGAAAAGGACGAAATTCATGATTTGTTAAGGACATAAATACGTATAGAGGTTTGCTTTTCATAACGTGTAGCTGTTGTTTAAATCACGTGCAGAGGCAATTGAACGGACTTGTGGAATTACATTCTAACGAATTAATCATTCATTCGTGCTATATTACTTCTCGAATTTCTGTTGTACAACCTGGCACATTATTTACAAGTACACTCTTATGTAAAAATGAGATAGTAATACTTATATTCATTTCACATTGTGTGGCCTTATCTGATCTGTGTTCAAAAGAAATCATTTTTACACACAACCGACAATGATGATCTACACCAAAACGTATTACGTTCCTTAAGCACCTTTCTGAATCTATTACTGTCGATGTTCCTTTTGTCAAACAAATGGCCACTAATCGTAGTGCAATACTTCCAAAAACTGAATTCACCAAATGATGTATATTTATAAAAGGATGTGTTTCGTTTATCCTATCCCGCAATACACATCTATAGATTATATAGTGAGATGGACTCGACAGAAATATACTTGTTTCTTTTTTCGAATAGGCTATATTGCCGGTCCCGGCAAAATAACGATTCCTGGGTTATTTTGCCGTGACCGGCAATATAACGATTCCTGCGTTGTTTTGCCGGTTCATGTATATTTAACTAAATTGTTAAACATACAGTGACGCCCCGCACAATAATGAGTCTTACGTTATTTTGCCGGCTCGTGTTTATTTAACTATAAATTACTTTTTTTTTTATTATTTAAATTATTTTTTTTGTATTATTAAAAACTTTATCAAACGAAATTTTATTTATAATTTAAAACTTTGCCTGATTGATTTTTTTTGTTTGTTTTTAATTAATCTTTGCCTGATTGATTTTTTGTATAATTTAAAAATTTATTAAGCGACAATATATTTTAAAATAACGATAAATTTAATTTTTACTTCCGGTTGATTCGATTAGGAGTGAACTCTTCAAAATTACGACTTATTTTATGATTTCATTGAAAGAACATTTTAAAATAGAAACTGTTTAAATCCAGTGATTTTCTGTATATTTTAACATTATCGAAGTTTTTCTTCATAAAGAAAATCAGAATTTTACATTAAAATCTTTCCTTTGTAAAGCACATTTTTAACAAGTAAATGTTACCAAAGGCAACATAAATTATTCTTCTACCTGTATAAGTTTATTTGTTTATTTGATTATTTATTTTTATAAAAAAAAATCATTTATAAAAATAAATAATAAAATAAACAAATAAACTTATACAGATAGGTAGAATAATAATTTATGTTGCCTTTGGTAACATTTATTTGTTGCTTATTTTTTTCTTTATATATAACTTAAGGAAAATTTCAATTACTTAAATCGAGAGCAGACTTAGTAATGGTGGGAAAATTCATCAACATTAATTCTATTATGAAAAGTAAGCAGATATTTCTTTAACCGACACAATAGGGCAGGTCAATTTTTTTTTATTTCTTTAACCGACACAACTGATGATGAAAACAAATTGTTTTTAAATATTTGCCCTTATTTATTTAATTACCTTTTCTTTCGCAAGGTCATAACAATTAGGTTTTTTAAAAAAAATGAACCGGCATAATAACGATCCCTTTACATTAGTAAATAATTATTGTGCCGGGCGTCACTGTATGTTTAACAATTTAGTTAAATATACATGAACCGGCAAAATAACGCAGGAATCGTTATTTTGCCGGGACCGGCAATATAGCCTTATCCTTCTTTTTTATGTATTGGAATAGTAGTAATATGTTTTTAAAGGCTGTGAGCAATGCAAATTCTGAGTAAGATATAAGCTGAAAGAAACAAAAATAATAAATCGAATACGAAGCATCCATTTTCACAGATTCTCTGCACAGACAGAGTTTTCCTCTGGTGTTTATTATTTTTGACAAAGGGAAGTTTATTTTCCCGAAATATTAAATAGATGATTTTTATAATCATCCGGACATCACACAAGCAGCTAACATCACACTGGCTGTTATGTAAGATTTTAAGAAAAAATAAATAGTAAGTTACCTTTCGTATTCGATGTATTATTTTTGTTTCATTCCAGCTTACATCTTACCCGGAATTTGCAGTGCCCACAGCCTTTTAAAAATATACTACATATATATATATATATATATATATATATATATATATATATATATATATATATATATATATATATATATAAATCTTAGGTAAAATCTTATAACAAGATCATTTGTTCACTCTCTAAGAATACAATATAACAAAAGTGTGTGTACGGTTGTTTGTACGAGATGATATGTTTTTTAT
>OY744520.1:93290446-93307946 GCA_963556195.1 Sepiola atlantica | reverse complement strand
GTAAAGGCGATAAGAGGGAAGAAGACAGAGAAACTAGCCAGGAATACACACACATAGAGTGAAAGATATATATATATATATATATATATATATATATATATATAGATATATATATATATATAGAGAGAGAGAGAGAGAGAGAGAGAGAAAGAGAGAGAGAGAGAGAGAGAGAGGAGTATTAGAAAGCTATCACAATGCAAGAAATGGAAATATGTCGACGTTGAAAAGTAAGACAAAAACAAGTGATTTTAATTATATATGTTTCAAAAACTTTTTAATATTTTTTTTTATATATAGCAAATCTTACTTGATTAGGCAAGACTTCAACACTGATGTAATCTGTGTGACCGTGTTCCATAATATATTTCGAGAAAGACCTCTTTGTTAAATGGTAGGTGTTTCAAATCTCAAAAAACGTGTGGTTGGCAATATTGCTTATAACGCAGTAAATATTAATATCCACAGAAAATGTAAAAAAAACTAAAACTATAACTGATTTGTTTCATGATTTTAATGACTTATTTAATTAATTAATTTTTTTCTGAATATTTTATATTTGAACCAACCGATAAAGTGCCACATATTTACACAAAAAGAGCAAAAGCAAAAAAAGAGAGAAAATAAAGAAAAAAACATTTTTGTTTATTCAGAGGGGGCGTAGGGATAACAGCCAAGACCGGTGTTCAATTTTTTTTTCCTAATATTTATTAAATTGTTCTTTTATATATACTATAGTTATATTATCTTATACTAACAATATTTACAGCTTTGCTTTTCTGAAAGAAAAATTGGGAATTTATTCATATAAAAAAATTATCAAATTTATTTCATGATTAACGGCTAAATATGTTTTGATTTATACCCTGGCCAGATTGTGTGTAGCACGCAGTAAATTTAATGAACGGAACTAATTCTTCAATTCTTGATTAATTTATTTTTTCATATTATCATCATCTACTTATCTGAAACTATTTAATGTTGTTATAATTTTTGTAAAATATTATTAAAATTCATAGTTTAATTCACTAACGATTTTTAAAAAATTTAAATTTTGAATTTATAAAAAAATATTAAAAAAGGTTTTTAAAAAATATATAATTAAACTCACTTGTTTTTGTCTTACTTTTCGACATATTTCCATTTCTTGCATTGTGATACCTTCTAATACTACCCCTCATTGTATATATATATATATATATATATATATATATATATATATATATATATATATATATATATATATATATATAGTCTCAGAAGTTTCTCAACCATAAAAACTATATTAAAAAAAATATTAAAAAATCAAAAAATCAAAAACTTATAGTCCCAAGTCTTCCAGTGTAAAATCACTCATGTAAGTCAATTTATTTTTTACAGTTATTATATTAGTTTATTTCTAACACTATTTTAAGGGATCATCAGTTGTTTACCATGAAAAACTGTTTCGGGAATTTAAAAACAAGACAGTATTTAATTTCATGGCTTCCCAGCAGAGTTGATCAGACCCCACTTTCCTTAAAAAACAAAAACATAAACGTTCCTTATACTAAATCTACGTTTTGTTCCATATAAATGTTTTGCTAACTTATATTAGTTTTTTAAGACACAAATAAAAAAATTGTCTTTACCTGTGCTGTTCGTCTTTCTAATAACATTTATCCGTTACTTACCAAAATGTTGCTGCATTTTAAAGTGTTTGGACGAATCAATGACACTATTATTTAACTGATTAATGTATTATTTTTAGTTTTATATTATAAATGTAAAAAACATCAACACATCAAAAAATAAAAAATAAATAAATAAATATGTATATATATATATATATATATATACGCATGCATGCAAATATGTAGGTAAATATATATAAGTATAAATAAACACAAACAAAACAGCACACATAGGAGTAAGCATAACATTGATACACCGAAAGCGACCCCTAAAAAATGAATCGGAATATATCAGAGATAGGTCTGCTAATTTGTCTCACATTAAGTTTTTATTGCTTTTTGTGAAAGTGAGAAAGAAAAAACAAATAAATAAACATATGGAAAAGAATAAGAAATGAAGAAGAATATGTCACCCACTTGTCAAAGCATATTTCAATGTCACTAAAAGTCTTCTCATATGGTCAAATCGGATCATCTTTTCCTTCTGCCATGTGTGTGCCTTCAAAATAGTTACGGGGGGAGGGGATTGGCCGATTAATCTGCAATAGTTTTTATGGGTGTCCCAGGTACTTTCTGACTCATCCGGGTCCATCTTCAGGGGAATGAGGATAATCATGTACAGACCATGTGTTAGTATCATAGATGCTTTTAGCGGGAATTATGTGATAAGTACGAAACTATACATAATTCCCGCTAAAACTATCTATAATACAAACATATAGTCTGTACCTGAGTATCCGTATTCCCCTGAATAGTGTACTTGATAGGTCTGAAATTACTTGGGACACAAATTAAAACTATGGCAGATTAATCGGCTAATTTCCTCTCCGAATCTAAGATTCTGATTCTGATTCAGAGTATTGAAAGGATATACTAAAGGATATCCAGACGTACGTTGTATGTTATATTTAACAATACTTACCTATAACAGAAGATGCTGCCTAGATATACACATATATATATATATATATATATATATATATATATATATATATATATATAAAGATAGATGGACGAAGAGTGATAAACATGCACGAGTGTCCACATTTATTTCAAACTTCGATTGTTCAATGAAAAGTAAATTATGTAATAAATTTATGTTCATTATTCTTTCCTTAAGCCAAGACTTTTCAAAGATCGAGATCTTATCATCAGAGAAATTATACAGATAGACAAGTTGGCAAAAGAAAAGCCAACATTCAACATTTGAAATAATATATAGAAAATGATGGGTGAAAACTTTCGTGTAAAAGATATTGGGTGTGTCCAGGTGGTAATTGTCCGCCGATAAGGTGTCCAATGGAAGGAAGTTTCGATGGAAACACAGAAAGGGGTTCAAAATGAAGTAAATCCCAATGGTGAAAATTGAGTTCAAGTCGTAGATGGAGCGCACTTAAACGGAATTAAAATGAATAAAACTGGCCATTTTAAAACAATGCTTCCTCGACCAAGAAATGAGTCGTAAGCGAATGACATTAGCAATGGAAAATTGAAGTAGTTCTGAGAAAAGAAGCTCTAAGTTAAAATCAAGGTCAAATTATGAGGTGGGAAGGAAAGAGGAAATTGGGGCAAATAGATGTAAAAGCCATAACTGCTGATGGAAAAGGGAGTAGGGGGAGTTAAGGGGGGGTTCTAGTGATAAGGTTATTTTTGGCATATGCTAAGTCCGATGCTAGTAGAGATGTGCCTTGGTTGAGAATTTAGGTCGATTTAGGTTAATTGAGTGTATTTATTATTTGAAAAAGCAGAAAAGGGGGGCGTGATTAAAGACGGCTTTAGGGCGAGAGACAATAATAATTTCGAAATTATAAGAAAAAGTAGTGTCCGATGGGGAAAAATGGGGTTTCAAAGAATGGGAATCAGTAGTTTAAATTTTGAAAAAAGTACTAAGCCGGGCAGATATATAGTGTTATATATTTAAAAGATTTAAAAGTACTGCAGATTTTAAAAGGGATTCCCAGTTGGTTAAGAGTATGATTTAATAAGACCAGCTCAAAAGTAAAGTTGAAAAATTAAATAAAAAATCAGATAAAAAATAAATAAGTAAGACAAGCTCAACGTATAGTTAAATATTTAGCCTGTCCCAATTAATCAAGTTAAAATTTAAGGTTGGGGATCAATTTGGGGAAAAGGTTAGACCGCATGTTACAATTGATATCAGTTATGAGTATTCTAGAGTAGTGTTAGGTTGAATCATGTAAACTGTAAGGGTATCACTAGTGCGTTGAGGTTATGAATAGCTTAATAGGGGAAGCAAAATGATCAATTGAAGGGGTAACTTAGGAGCGTAGTTAAAGGAAAGATAAATGAAAAACTACGATGAAGATACAGTCGGTGGATAGGAGCATATACAGGATCGATGTAGTGGATACAAGGGAGATAAAATAAAAAAGCATGAAAGGAATGGAAGGAATGGAAGAGTGTATGCGAGGGTTGGCAAATAGAAAAGAAGAAAATGAAAGGAAAAAATTATAGTGTAGAGCAGGAATAATGGTATTTAAGTTAGGGCGATTAAAGGTCGGTGGGGTGTAGGGAGAGTAATGTTAGTTTTCAAAATACAATAAGTGATATGGGTTAATATAGTTATTAAGAGTACTAGGGAGGATATGTTATGTTTTGGGGATGGTTATTTGTAAGGTTTGAGGAGTTAAGAAATAAAGATAAACAAATTAACAAATTTTAGAGTTTAAAAATTAGTCTAATGCTAGAAAAGGGATTGTTGGTTAGGAGGAAGGGTGTCAGATGAGGTAATGAAATTAATGTATTTAAATTTTCGTTTGTGTCTGCAATTTGAGATGAACTCATTCTTAGAGTTAATAATGTTTAAGCTTTTAGGTGGTGTGGCTATTATAAATGTTTCTAGTGTACATAGTTGGCAGAAAATGGATCCTGGAGTATAAGAATTAGATATTTTTAATATAGTCTATTCTCTCTCTCTCTCTCTCTCTCTCTCTCTCTCTCTCTCTCTATATATATATATATATATATATATATATATATATATGTCTTATTATAATATAATGAAGAGATTCTTTGTCACGATACACGGATGTCAGGATTTCTATCTGTCTGTCGCCAATACTTTTTTGTAAACGTTAGTAATACATGAGGGCACATCTCAACTAATATATAATAACTAAATAAACAATAATTAAAGTTGACGCTGAGAGCGCGAGTCTAACTCGGAACCTTGATGTCTTCAATCAAATTTGATGTGTTTAGTGTATCGCTCGACCACTGAGCAAAACACTCACATATAATGAAAGCCGTTCTGATTCAGACACTTATTTAAAAAGTTGTGTTTTACTATTTTGTTATTTACGTAGGTATTAATGAGGACATTTGAAATTAATACCAATTAAACTTCTGTCATCACGAGATTTAGGAAATGTACACGTCCATGTGTACGATAACACTTGCTAATTTCGTTTTTTTGTCTTTTTTATTATTAAAACAGGGTTAAAATAAAAATAAGATCCACATATTTTTATCGAATAATTTACGTGACTGAAATAAAAATTCAAATATGTTTCTTAAATTAAGCGCAACATTTACTTTTGAAAAATAGATACGTAATCATGAAGTATTTTTGTTTTTGTAAGCAGCTAAAATATTTTAATAAAATATATTTTTAAGTGTAACCAACAAAAACATGTTTATTATTAGTTCGTTAAAAAATAAATATTGGTTTCATTCAATTTGCCGAAATATATGTTTTTGGTTTTCTTTATCTTATTTAATATACATGTTCGCTTATATTTTTAATACGTATTGGCGCCTGTAAGTCATTCGACTGTTTATAAAGTTAGTGACTTCCTTTTTAGACCTTGTTATATTTGCGTTTCACGTGTACGATAAAACTTCCTACACCTTACTGTTTTTAACGTTTCTTTATTCACTAAAACAGAGTGAAAATTATAAATAAGTTGGATAAACTTGACGCGAAATAATTTACGTGACTGAAATAGGAATTAAACTAATATCAGAACGCGTGTACACTGGTATTTTAAAATGTCTATATGTATTTATAATATTTAGTATTATTGGAGCCCTGCACCTTATTCACCCCCAACAAAAAACGTGTGCACTTGCGTAAACAGCAGCAGTTATTGTTTGTCAATTTTGATTTTGAAGAGTTACATTTAAGACAACGGCGATAATCCACATTCAAAACAGCGGCAGACAATGCACAGAAAGGGCCATCCAAACGCAATTACAATGTTAAAAAAATCACTGAACATTATAACTTAAAAGAAACATCGCATTCTTAATTATAAAAACAACACACATTTATCTCTCTTCTTTCATTTATCTTCATAATATCTCTATCTCGTATATGTAGTGTAGACTATTTCACTATAGGTTATATCCTCTAAAAGTATACTTTTAGTTTCATATTTTATGTATACATAAATATATATATATATAGATATATATGTATATATATATATGTGTGTGTATATATACGCATATATATTTATATATATATATATATATATATATATATATATATTAATGTGTGTGTATATATGCCATTTATATATGAGAGTATGTATCATGTTTTATGTTAACTTAAGAAAACACAATATTTCCTGTTCTTCATATATATATATATATATATATATATATATATATATATATATATATATATATATATATATATATATATATATATATGTATATATAAATATATATGTATATATATGTGTATATATATATATGTAAATATATATATATATATATATATATACGAGAAGTTTTGTGCACAATTATACACACACTCAATTTATGTAATCTTATTCATAGTACTAAACCTTTGTGAAGATATAGCTAATGTTTATTGTTTTCTTTTGTATTACTTTTCATCCTGGAGTAATGCATCCGTTTGTTAGTATTTTGTTGTCTTTTTTTCAGAGAGATTTCTTTTTTTTGTTGCATTTATTAGGCTCTGGAATTATTTCTTAGGTTCCACAATAAAACTGCCTGGGGCAGAGAGAATTCTTAATGCGTCATTCCAAATGAAATGCCGGGGACACTAGGCGATGCCTTTTTTTCTCATTCTACGTTTCTCCATTTTATTATTGTCAATCCAAATCCAATGTCCTATTCTGAGATGGATGCCTTCCCGTTTTTTTTTCTATATTTTCTTTGCCCTAATCACCGATTCCGATGATGACTTCTCTCTTGCGTAACAATAATATCGGTTTCTTTTAAAATAGTATCGGTTTCTTTAAAATAACTCTGCACGATGTCAAAAGAAAGCTGCCCATATGCTCGAGTCATCTCTCGGAAATTAGCTGAACTCTACTTACGTGTTTATACATTAACTTACAAACACGCGAGCATGAATTCATATTTATATATATATATATATATATATATATATATATATATATATATATATGTATATATATATATATACATATATATATATACATGGGTGTGGGTGTGTTTTACTAGCCTTGTTAAATATATATATATATATATATATATACATACATATATATATATATATATATATATATATATATATACACATATATATATGTTTGTGTGGGTGTGTTGTACTCGTCTTATTACATATATATATATATATATATATATATATATATATATATATATATATATATATATATATATATATATATATACATGGCAGTAAAAGGTGGAAAACAGAAAGATGTAACAGCTTCTAAGTAATAAAAACGCATATAAAATAGACTCGGAAACTCCTTCGGACAATGGCAAACAAATTGACCCCTACACACCCTGCGCCAACTAAACGACTAACAAGAAAAACATCCTTACCATAGCAATGTTGAAACTAATATCTATATATATTTGTATTACTATTGACTAATCAGATAAGCATCCCTATTTATATAGTACGATCCTTAACAAAATCTATTAAAATTACTCATTCTCTAATATCTAACATAGCGTTAACCATTATTTCTTCTAAAAATAAGTAAATTAAACCAATACAAAGAAAATCTGCACACTCTCTAAATAAATTTAGAATTAATAATCTTGCTCAAACGTCTTTACTCCATATAGTTGCCATATCTAACAGCTCTAAATTAACCTCTATTCAGAATGTAAACATAAATATCCAGGACACATCTATTACTACAAATAGCACACCTTATGTAATAACAACTCAATAAGTGATATGTTGTGTACGAGTCATTGCCTTCTAATAAAACACGGAAGATCTAACCGCATATTCTCTTTTAGAAGTAATAGCGACTATATAGCAAGAACGGCTGAAAACATCCCTTACTCTCTGCATTGGTCAATTTTGAGAAAATCTAAGTCTTATACAAAAAGATCTTGATTCTGCTAATTATGTATTTTGGAGAGAGCCATCATTATCTCTGTTGCCAGGAGTAAAACATTATACATTCTAAAAGCGAACTTCTATCGGCTTGCATGTATGAGAGACAATTTAAATATACCAAATGTATAGCCCCAACCCAATAACTAAGATTTTTATAGATTACAATGAGCCAGTATTCGTCTTCGTAACCCTTTTTACTTTTGTTTAGATGGTGTGCCATCCCATTAACCTTGATATAAGTCTTTAACTATAAGCATGTATATCCTAACTTATTTTATATTCTTCATTTTGTAGAGTTTTAAATTAAAGTATTGATTTATAACCATCATTTTACCCCCTCGTGTTATGCCATCTACATTTGACACCCCTTATTCTTGAATCTTTACTTCTGTGTATCATTTAACTATGACATTCTTACTAAACTGAACTTGTTACAATCAATTTGTGTAGTGCATTTAAACCCTATTTCATTTATTATGGCATTTTTTTTATCTCATGTAGCCAACTTTTTTTAAATTATTTATCAAGTATTCTGATTAATTTATTAAAGTTAAAATACCATTATATTATTGTCTCTTAACATATATCCTTCACATTTTACACTTATCTTTATTTCGTTCATGCATTTTATTTTAAATTTTAACTTTTTTAATGCGTAATTGTTAATGCATTATTCTAAGTGTTTTTTGCTTTTTTCTCGTTACTTATGTACACAATTTTTAATCTGTTGCCAATCTCAGTGTTGTTTGATAGTAATCATCTAGCCCTCGTCCTCAACTCTTTTTGATACATTTCTCATTCACTAATTTCAAATCTATAACCTCACTGTTTGCTTCTAAACTTCTTTGCTTCTAAACTTCTTTGCTTCTAAACTTCTTTGCTTCTAAACTTCTTTGCTTCTAAATTAAAAAAAAAAAATTAGATCGAAAAGCAGCCTGTATCTATGCAACCGAATGTACCTCTCTCTTTACTTAACTAACGTAATCTCTCACAACACTTCCCTCTCGTTTAAACCTGACCCTTCCTTATTCGGCGTGTCTGAATATTAAATTTCGATTTGTATATATGATGTTCAGTTCTGTCTTACATGTTCGATTTTTATCGCCAGCTTTGTTTTTTTTTAGCTTTGAGAACCACCTTATTTCATTCTGTTTTGCATTCTGATTTTTTAAAATAGAACTTTAATAAAAATGGCTTCTGATGCTCAAATAACTTTATACAGTTTCTTATTTGAAACTCCCACACATCCGGTGCTTTGCCTTGTTGATCTGACTTCTTCAGTTCAATTGATTTTACAATGTCCTTTGGACGTACAACCTTTGAACCTGCTGCTACAATTTATATGACGCCTTTTACGGTGAACTTTTTTCATATGCATTCTACTTATCTTCTTTGCATTGGACATTCTCAACATTTTCTCCTAGGCATTTTTATCAAATAACATTTTATTTTTCATCTGTTAAAATTTTGACTTTGGTAATCATCGTACCAACTTATCTATCAGTATTCCTCAAATGCTAAGAATGTAATTCTTTAAAAAGCCATGGTTTTAGGAAAAATAACTCGTTTGTTTTAAATAACTAAAAGTATTAATATATTTTGCATTTTCAACTTTAATTCTCATTGTTTAATAGTCTATATATATATATATATATATATATATATATATATATATATATATAT
The DNA here is from genome assembly GCA_963556195.1 of Sepiola atlantica. NCBI lineage: Eukaryota > Metazoa > Mollusca > Cephalopoda > Sepiida > Sepiolidae > Sepiola > Sepiola atlantica. The sequence goes on along the minus strand of OY744520.1, from coordinate 93,298,253 downwards.
ATATATATATATTTGAAGAATTAAACTAACAACATTTGTAAAAAGAAACTTTTTTCAACAATTTTCTTATTTTCTTATTATTTTATGATTTCATAATTTTATAACTTTATAACGTGTTACCAGCATCTAGGCTCTCCTAAGATATTTTTGCTAATGAAGCACATCATTATTCGGCGTTATTTATCAAAAAGTGGAAATATGATGTTGCCTGGGCCGTACCTTAAAATTAACCACATTGAAAAGGTATATTAGATGTGTTACGTGTCCGTTTGTTCTTTTCAGTAAAATAAGACAATAGTATGTAAACTTGTTCAATCAGCAGCAGCCGAATTGTTTTTGTGAAAATATCAACGCTTGATTGGATAATACAGAAATTGAATTTGAATGAGTCGGAAGTGCAACAGTACTTACTTTCACTTTTTTTAAAAAATAGACATTCTAACATTGGCGTTATGCGCAGGGTAACGAACTGATTGATAGTAAAGCTATAGCTAACACACATTACACAGTCTGCTCGTAAATCTCCCAGCGCGCGTATTACTTCGACTTACAAATGACAACAGATTTGAAGTGCCCAATTTACTGCTTATCTCACACGCCTGTCTAACGAGCTCTCTTAATACCAAAACTTCATTTATGATTTTAGAGTTAGCACACGACTACTGCTAACCTGAAAATTGCTCGTCTGCCGTCAATAAAACTTAATTTATTTTTGTATGTATGTACTTGCATTTTTTATGTTGTCTTTTCTCTATAATAGAACGGAAAGCGTTGTGATTTTTGTAATTATGTATTTTTATACAATGACAGCGCGTTTTCGAAATAAAGAAAGTAATTGAAATATAAATTAACCGATAGATAAATAAAACTTCTAAGAAATTTGTTTCATAATTCCTTTGTACTCTTCTTCTTTTTATAGTGAATCGACAACGGTAAGTGTCTCTTATAAGTATGCGTTTGTGACATAGCTCATGTCGTTATATTCTCTCCTCATTGTCGCCAATTGATTGTAATGCGCAATTCTCTTCTTCATTCTGTCCTGCGTTACTTTTTCTTTTCATCGTCTATTTCCTTTTGTATGTTGCCGCATTTATACTTGAGTCTAGTTGTAGGCTTTACTGTACTAATAACACTCCTTATTTCGCACAGAAACTTAGACAGCGACGGCAGATATCTGAGAGTTGTTTAAGAAGTGTATTTTAGAGAGATATTCATGTTTCCCACGAATAAAAAACAATTAACTCATGAAGAGAGTAAAAAAGAGAGAGTAAATTTATAATATTGTTTATTGTAAAAGGTAAATAATTATACATACACAATTAACAGACAATATTTTAGTCCTACATTTAGACTTTAGCGATTTCAACAATTTTTTTGATATTACATCCTATTATTGGTAATCTTTTTTGTCCAAACTTCCACCGACGACTGATTTAAAATCCTATGTTATTTGTTAATGCGACATCTATGACACCATTATTTAACTTTCATCTCATATCTGTTTGTGTCTAACCTATTTAACCTTGCCACCCAGGTTTTGATTTTACAGGTCATACCTGTTTATGATTTATGTTGGAAACCTATATGTTTCCCAAACGATCGGTCGTCACAACTCACAGCTGACAAAATTCATACTAGCTCACGTAACTACCATTCGATATACGCCCATTCACAATGCAACATGAATAAATATAAATGCAAGGGATAAGAAATATGTAAGGTATAGTCTTTAAATATATAATGTGTAAATGTGTATAGAGTAAAGAAAAAAACAACAAAAAGACATTCCCTGAGTTTTGAATTATTTTTCGTTTATACCCCTTTCTACTCTTTATTCTTTTCTTTTCTTTCTCGTTACAATTGTTTTACTCTATACACATTTACATATCTTCCCTCTCTACATAACCCTACCACTATATATATAATGTGTATATAAATGCAAGTTAATTAATAAAATTTACTTTTTTCTAAACCAATATGCAAATTAGTTAAACTTCGACAGCCATCGCATATAACCAAGCCGCGCATGCGTGGTCCCCTTCTGTATGTAACTCGATGTGGCGAGTGTAAAATGCAATAAATTTGGGAAATTTTGGGCATGTTGACCCCCCCCCCCATTTGACCCCCTGGGGGCGCGAACCAGATTGTTTCCAAGGTAAGCGATACTTATTTTCTATTAGGAACAATTGCCTCCACATTTTGGCCAAGTTTCAGACAAATTGAATGGATGGATGAAAGGTTATGGGGCGAAAAATGTCATTTTTTGCTATTTCGGGGCCTTTTGACCCCCTGGGGGCTTAACCAGATTTTTTTTCAAAAATCGGAGAATGTCACTTTCTAACCTGACCAAAATTACAACTTCCTGCAAACTTTCAGAGAAATTCAATGGATGGTTGCGGAGAAAAATACGGACGGAAATGCCTCAAAACATAGGTCCCCCAATTTTATAAATTGGAGGACCAATAAACTGTATATAAAAAGATAGTCTGTCTATTAAAGGAGTTGTATTAACAGGAAATAGTGTGCTTATTAACTTTCTATTAGTGTGTAAAATGGGCCGATTTTTGCATTCATACATTTAAATACCCCCCACATATATATATATATATATATATATATATATATATATATATATATATATATATATATATATATATATATATACAGGGTGTTTCAAAAGTCTTGGGAACATTACAAATGCGTATATCTCATGAACTATTCCAGGTAGAAAAATGAAACTAGTGCCATTTTAAAGCTTGCTTAATCAAGTTTTTGGTCATACTAATGATTTTCGTGTTATCTTTCCAGGTGCAGTAATGGCGTTCTCTAAACAAGACAAGGCATTTTGCGTCCTCCAATTTGCAAAGACTGAATCGTGGACATGTGTTCAGCGTGCATTTCGCAGGAAATTTAAAAAAGAAGCCCCTGAAAGGAAATCCATTGTCAGATGGCATGCTAAATTTGTGAAAGATGGGTGTTTGTGCCCAAGTAAGCAAACAGGTCGCCCTTCAACTTCAGAAGATGCAGTTGAGCAAGTTCGGACAGCCTTTCAGCGGAGCCCCCGTAAATCAGTGAGAAGAGCCAGCAGGGAACTTCAGCTTGCTCCAGCAACTGTCTGGCGTGTCTTAAGGAAACGACTGCAAATGGTACCTTACAAGCTCAAGTTGGTCCAAAAGTTTAAGGACACTGATAAGCCACTTCGCCGTGACTTTTGCATTGCAATGCAAGAGAAGTTGGAAGATAACGGCTTTGATCACCGGCTTGTTTTTAGCGATGAGGCGACCTTCCATCTGAATGGAAAAGTTAACAAGCATAACACTCGCATATGGGGTACTGAGAATCCTCATGAACTTCTTGAGCACGAGCGAGATTCACCAAAAGTGAACGTGTTTTGTGCAATTTCCAAGAAAGGTGTCTATGGACCGTTCTTCTTTGAAGAGGCAACTATTACTGGTGAATCCTATCTCAACATGCTGGAAGACTGGTTAATGGCTCAGTTGGAACAAGCAGAATCTGATGACTTCATTTTTCAACAAGATGGTGCACCACCACACTGGAGTCTTAGAGTAAGGCAGTGTCTTAACACAAGGCTGCCTGGTAGATGGATTGGGAGATCTGGGCGAGGTGATGACGTTCTCATGCCCTGGCCTCCTAGGTCTCCAGATCTTACCCCGTGTGACTTTTTCCTTTGGGGCTTTGTCAAGCAACAAGTCTATGTGCCGCCCCTTCCAAGAGATATTGACGAACTAAAGGCTCGAGTAACGGCAGTTGTGTGAACCATTGACGTCAAGATGCTGGAACGCGTTTGGCAGGAAATGGACTATCGACTAGATGTCTGCCGTGTGACGAATGGTGCTCATATTGAGCAACTTTGAAGATTCCCCACAAAACTTGAAACGGTACCAATTTCATTTTTCAACTCCTAATAGTTTTTGAGTTATTAAAAATCGTTATGTTCCCAAGACTAATGAAACACCCTGTATATATATATATATATATATATATATATATATATATATATATATATATATATATAAATTCAATATTATTTTAAGAAAAGCTATGTAGAAACAAATTTTAAAAATAATTCGCCGTTGTCTAAGCTGTTTGCTCTCATTAATTATTGAGATAAATCGCAAACTGCTTGATGACCAGTGAATCTTAATATTACTCACACGCAGAGGTATGTCTACAGAAAAAGACGCGTTGTTATGTATTTATGTGTGTTGTCAATATAAAATAAGACACTTCAAAAGCAAAATTAAACATGAAAATAAACCGAAAGCGCGAAATAATCTCAAAGGAACTAATATTGTAAATTATACATTTGCGCAATTCACAAGCGAAAACATGAATCTAAAATAAGTATATTTTATTTTTAATTAAATTAAAGCGATTATTTATGATAGGAAATAAAATTTAAATACAACTCTTGCGTTAGAGTTACCGATATATTTAGTCATCAATAGGTGTGTAATGCAAAATGTTTAATACAAGAAAAATGCAGCACATATAACAATAGTTATTAAAACCGTCGACATAAGTAATCTGACGTGGTTCATCTATATACTATAAACAATGATGGTGTTTCGGAAGTTATTCTGTTCGTTCGCAAATTAATTCATTAAATTGGTGAACAAAACAAAGTAATAAGCAGACTACGCAAAATACTGATGGGTTCATGTGCACTGTTTACGTTTGCCATACCCGAGTTCAAATTGTATGTATGTATGTATAAGGATGTTTAACTAGATATGTGTTTCATAATTTAAAATAAATATATACAACATGATGACATGAAAATAGATTACGCTAATAATTTTACAAACTATGTGACTTTTTTTTATAATCCGTGAAAACGGTATTTGACATATAAAGATATAAAGGATAGTTGGTATTAGTTCAAAGCGAATTATTATAGCTTGAAAAAATATAAAAAGCAGTAAAACCTAGTAAAGATGGAAATGCACGTATACAGGAACTCTATAAACCAATTCTATTAAACATTTTAATACTTACATAATATTCTCTATAATTAATTCTCAATAGGTTGACCATATTAACAGTTATCCTCGAGTAACCTTTTGCTTTGATAAATGCTAGGTCATTAGTAAACAAACATTACATTAGTATATAAATTGAGTGCCCTAATCCTGGATTGGTTTTGGGCTTTGATGAGTTGTTACCAACGAATTACATTTGTATATACATTCAGTACCCTAACTCTAACCCTAACCCTAACCCTAACCCTAACCCTAACCCTAACCCTAACCCGATTGTCAAGCTAAATGAGCATCACCGTTTTAATTCTTTGATATATTAGTAGTTTATACACTAATCATGATGACATTCTATAACTGTTTAGAAAAATTATTATTCACACTTTTACACGTTTAAAATTATTAACTAATGCCATTATACTGGTTTTATTCGACATTCAATCTATATACTGCTAAAATTTTCTAGTTGATTGTGAGTGAGAATAAGATAAAAACGTATTGCCTGAACAGTTAGTGAACACACACCCTTCCGATTATTAGACATGTATGTTTTATACACCGTCTCATTTCATCTGTTATCGTCACATTCGCTGTATCTACTATCTCCGACATTCACTGTGCAAACAATAAACAAAACAAGATTAATATTTAGTATCATGTAGATGCTTTAAATTTTACACCTATATTGCTAAAGTATCGATCTAATTAGGTTTCATTGAGTCTAAAGAGACCATTACGTCCGACCGTTACAAATTGTGCTATTTGTTTAATACCATATATATATATGTATATATATATATATATATATATATATATATATATATATATATATATTGATTATTTGTTACCTAAATACATCGATGTTTCATGTTTGCGCTATTTTCAGTGTAGGGAGTTAATTCCCGACGGTTGGCGGGCGCGAACTCTGATTACAAATCGCCACTGATTCACAGTCAATTAGCGTGGAAGTTAGGAGGAATTTAACTTTGTAAATACCAAGTTGACAAGTATTTACAACGAGCAGTAGATAGTGATCAACAACAACGAACCGTGTAGGACTCGCAATGAAGCTAGTAGTACTGCTTTTTATACAACTCTCTCAGAGATATACTATATTATGATAAATACTTTTTAAAATTCTTATCAACATACACATGTGTTTCTTCCTTTTATGGGAATCATTAATATTGGCTATGATCTATTATAAACAAATTTTTAATGTGGAATTTACTTTCATTCATATGCTGTAACAAAATGAAATTCTTCGATTTTGAATATCTAAAAACCATTCGAATGACCTTCTTTTTTTCTAATAAATAATATTTGGCTATGTTCATGCACAGTAAATTTTCCAATATGAAAATAATTCAAATAACACTACGACGATCATATTTTTATTTCCAAATTACCAAAATGTCAAATGGAAATTTTTTTCTGTTATAAAAACTATTGTTACAGCACTTGCTGCCTGGATGGGCGGGTTGTTTTTGCTAGTATATGAATAAATGCGAAAATGTTTCCCATCTATTAACATCAACACACGTTAGGAGTATTCTAATAATATAAGAACATATTGAAATACCCTATATATAGGCATCTCCAACCCACTCACACAAATCTCGATTTTTTTCATTGTCATATTTATTTATTTTTAAGTTTTTGGGTAATTAATATTCTGTAATATACCTTTCTACTTTCTATTGTGAAATTTTCGTTTACATACGAACTCGTTTTTATCGATAGTACTATTATTATAATTATAAATAAAATAACATAAAGAGATATTATTAAAAATAGTAGCGTTTAAAAACATATTTAGAATTTAATTTTCAAGGGAGATAATTTACTTCCGGAGTCAAATATCGCTTACTACACTTTGATCTAAGCCAAAATAGCACGGAACCATACACAGATATTTTTGGGGTGACTAGGCATTTTTAAATAAAAAAAAAAAATGAGTATATTGGAATATTTTTTAATTGGCGGTGTAGTGTAGTATCGGTTCTGTTATCATAAGACTGTCCTCTCAATAATTACCTCCTCCGCTTTAAATGGTGTGTAGGGGGGGGGGGTCTTCTTAGAATTAAAAAAAAACACACAGCACTCGATTTAGTCAGACTATCATTTGGGAGGGGGTAGTGTAGTATCGATTCTGTTCTCATAAGACAGTCCACGCAAGAATGATTTGTTTCCTTTTTGGGTGGAGAAAAGTAGTGTTCGTTTATCATAATATCGTTTGTCAGGAGCGGGGGCAGTGTAGTATATGTTCGTTCACCATAATACTAGCTAAGGAAGAACGATCACTCAAGTGTATAATAAACATGTATTTTTAAAGTAGAAAATTATGAAAGTTATCGTTCTTCCTTAGCCAACATATTCATGTTTGTTTATAAATATGGCGACTATATTTTTCCAGCCAATTTTCATTTAGGCGTTTCACGTGAACAATGACACTTGCCATGGGGGTCAATGTTATCTAAATAAATATATGCAAACGTTTTTTCTACCCATTCTAACTCTATTGACATTAAAACCGTTTATGCTTATTTAATTCTCTATAGTATAGTTTTATTCGTCATGATATATTCCTCCCAGGCATTACCTCTTCTTTGGGGGAAGGCCGTACAGTATACATTCGTTCCTCACGATACGATTTCCTCAGGATTACTAGTTTTGTGTGGGGGGAGTGTGTGTACTATATTTTCTGTTGTCATGATATCATTCTCCCAGGCATTAATCCCTCCTTTGAATAGATGGCAGTGTATGTAATTCTTTCATCATGATATCATCCCCTCAGCCTTTCATTT
>OY744520.1:93205446-93285446 GCA_963556195.1 Sepiola atlantica | reverse complement strand
TTGTATATATAACGTTTCACTCAATAAATCCACGAATAAATAATAAAACAACAAGTTTTAAGCAAAATTCGCCTTTATTCATCAAAAGAGTTTTCTTATTTAATGATACACTGATTTCAATGCATCTCCGTTGCAATTCGATAATCTTTGTAAAAGTGTTCCCTTTTAATCTCGAAATAGCCCACTTCTTCCGATATGACGTATTTCATTAGAGCCAAGTCTCTTTCTCTGGAGCCTTTTTTAAAGGTCTGCAAACAACCAGTAGTGACTGGAGTCAAGATCTGAAAAAAATGGTAGGTAATGTAGAAAAAGAAAGTGAAATTTATGTAGTCTGCCTTCAGTGACTGCAAACTATGACACGATGCATCGCTTTGGTTAAAGAGCACTTTTCTTTTTTAATTTATAACAGTATATTTGTCAATTTCCTCTTTTAAATGCACAAATAATGCTATTTCATATTTGGAATAAATGGTTCTTAACTTAATCGATGAATAAAATAATTTGCCTATCCCAATATATAGAGGCAAAATTATTGTTTGCTGATGTTTTTGCACTTAGTCGTTTTGAACGGTTTCTCCTTGCTGCTCTGAATTCAACTGAGTGCAGATATGACCCAGAAGTTTGGTGGTTTGATCCATGTTACACCATTTGTCACATATTGATGCTATAACTATTTTTGTCATATCAAAACAGTTACGTACAACGTCAAATCGATGTTGTTTAAAGAAAATGTGAATAAACACGACGCCAACTTTGAACACAACTTTTTATATTGACAAATGTTCATGCAAGATTATGAATACACTGCCTTTTGTATCTTTAAAGCATTTTTTATTTCATGCAACTTGAATTTCCGATCTGAGTAAACGAGGTTATAGCCTCTTTCCATGTTTTCCAGGACAACTGCAGAATGTGGGAGACCTAAGCGTTTAAAATCAGCGTACCAAGTATTAACCCGTGTTTTCGACCTAGCAGTGTTTGAATAAAATTTATCAACCCATTTATTTGCTTGAAGCGTATGGTATACAAAAGAACACAATGATTTATGAACATACAGAATTCGGATTTTGTTTTCATTTAAACACGAGCTTGATTTAAATAACTGTTATTTGTAAACTTATAGTCCGATTTTGTTAGAATGTTTACATATGCAATCAGAAGGTTAATACTTAATAAGAATCATATTTTTATTTTTTATTAATACGCCATCTATATGTCAGATTTTTTAGTTATGTTTTTTTACAGAAAATGTCTAGTCTGAAAACGCTAACTGATGTAGCCAGCTGATACTGATCGAGCACAGCTAATTTGTAATAATGTTGTATACTCCTACCTAGGGACGCGGCTTTTCTCGTTTTGTATACTCGCCCCTGAACGGGCTGTGACAGTTCCCGCTTAAACACTCATCATCTTTTTAACACCAAAAATCATATAGTTTGAATACCTTTAAATTTCTCCATCGTCGCGTAGAAGGTGCGCCGTCTCGATGTCGTCTAGTGGTAAAATTCTTTCTACTTTCTTTTGTACTGCCGTGAACATCGCCACTACAACAAAAACTTCATGACGGACTTCGAAGACAAACAATCATTTTAACTTTCAATTTTGTGTATCCCAGGCGTTAGTTATCTATCGGCTTGGAGAAATTCACTAACGTCGAGAGAGAGAGAGAGCAAATTACTGTTTTCGTAATTACAATTAACTAGCGGGACCCGTGTAAATTACACGAAATGATGTTTTCAATACTAACTGTCTTGTTCCTAACCTAAAAAAGCAGTGTCCGTTCGTCCGTCCGTCCGTCCGTCCGTCCGTCAGACTTTTTTCTCCATTTGATCGATCGACTAATTCCGATTTTGACGACTAAACCTTACTTTGTAAATGCTTTAGATTAAATTAAATTTGGCTCCAATTCATGAGTAGCATACAAAGATTCGGAAGGTCGTTGCTTTTGATGTAAGCGTGACACACAAAATAACACACGCGCTATCGTATTAATATGCGTCGTCCCGGTCGCCCCGACCCTACCTCCCTACATCCCTCGCCCCTTCGATGTAGAAAAAATATTAGAGGTTGGTTGGGATCGAACTATAAACTGTCGGCTCGACGTCAAAAACCGACGTCAAAATCTTACGTCGTTAACCAATGCGCCAAAGGGAAATATAACAAACATTAGGTTACTTGAATGCTTTCCCAAATCTAGGTGCGGCACGCATGCGCAGAGCTTTTAATGTAAGCGTGACACACGAACACACACGCTATCGTATTAATATATAGATTCTTAACCATTCGTGGAGGGGGGAAAGGGATCTTTCGCCTGTATTTTCTCGGGGAAATATTTCCCTTATGTAAGTTGCAGATTCCATGGTAAAATCAAGTCTTATAGGTTCGCCTCTTAAACCCAGACGCTAAAACTCGCTTCTCACGGATCCCTCTGTTTCTCACGCGAAGGCCCGTAACGTCACAGAACATCTCGCAGGTACACATGGACCCTTGATCTGAGGTCTCGTCACGCGGTGACCCTGTCACGTCTGTGATTTCCGACTGTGAGAACAGTCCCTATTCTGCACTCGACTGCACGGGCCCACCCGCGCTAATTCGCGCAAATCAGACCAACGATTTCTAACAGATACGTCCATTCCCATAGGGCTATTATCCAGCAATAACAGGAAGTTCGTGATCACGGAAAAAATTATACATAGACGGTAAAGGGACAAGGATTACCTGAGTAGCTATACACGAAAAATGATCTAGTTTAACCATTTTACAAAATATAGCAGATCAACCAAAATCGCTTGGATGCACAGAAGACGACTGTGGAGGCTTTGAATAGCAGATCAATGTACAAGAAATGGAAGCTTCAGACAGACCTCGATTTAGTAGATAATGATTTGTCGTGAAGAGACTAATAATCACTCTAATTCCAGAGCAATTAACCATACGTTGTCAATGAGAATAAACTAGTAACGACTTGGAACTATTTAAGACAAGTGTACTGTTTAGGAAAATTGTACTATCTTTTAATGTTTAATTAAGGAAACAGTGTAGTATATGTTTGTTCGTCATGATACCATCCGCTCAGGCAGTCCCCCTCTGTTTTGGGACAGGCTTTCAATATATTGTGTTCGTCATATAAACTAGAATACATTATGCAACCAGAGAGAACATATTTTTTATTAAATAATAATAATAATAATAATAATAATAATACTAAAAGAAGAAATAGAAGAAGAAGAATGATACAAAATGTTCGTGAGTGTCAAAAGGAAGACTTAGGAGGTTGTGCACCAACCAGAAATCTACTGAAAGGGCGCGGAGATTACTAGAAACTTAGGGAAGCTTTGTGCCACTCAAATTCCAGAGAAACCCAAAAATCATTCATAGCGAGAAATCAATGGTAAATGTCTGTTGCGATAAATGAAATTTATTTGCCTTGATTATCGAAAAGAGGCGGAAAATGCATGAAATCTGGAGAGACGTATTGTAACTCAGTCCCGATGGAACAAGACTGGTTATTGTAAGTGAGCAATCACTAATACTGACGATTGTAAACTCCCATTGAGACAACGATAATAATAATCTAATCAAAATTCGGTATCTATATTTATGAAGCTAAATCGATATCATAACTTCTGTTAATGTATTAGTATAATATCTTTCAATGCTCAAATCAGGGGCACGTATTACTTTTACTGTTGTCATGATATCATCTTCCATGGGGTTACTACGTCCATTTTGCTTGGAAAAGAAATGTAGTATATTATCTGTTGTCATGAGACAATCCCCCCCACGCATAATATCTTTCTTTGTAGCGTTGTGTAGTATATGTTCGTTAATCATGATCAGACATAACCTCTTTTTTGTGGAGAAGTGGTAGTGTAGTATCTGTTCTGTGTTAATGAATACCAACCTCTCAGGAATTACCTTTTTTCGGGAGTGAGGGTAATGTAGTATCTCTGCTCCTGTCATTAGACTATCCTCTCAGGCATTACCTTCTACTCATTTGAAAAGCGGTGTAGTATCGGTTCTGTTGTCATACGATCACCATCCCAGACATACCCTTAGTGTGTGTGGGGGGGGTAGTGAAGGTATATATCGTTTTTTTTTTAAACGGAACTATACTATGACTTCTATTGATGCTTAGTTAAGTATCTTAATCTACTTCTAACTATAGTACCATCTGTTAATATTTAAGTCAGGGGTGAGTGTAGTATATGTTCGTTTGTCATGATACTATCCACATAGAGATTACCTTCTTTTTGTGTATTATTTGTTCGTTGTTCATATCTACTAGCAAAATTAAGCGATCAGACTGAAAATATTTTTCAATTAATAATAATAATAATAACAAGAATAATGATATTTTTTATTAAAATACTAACTCGAGGAGAGTTGCTATCCAAAAGCTTAAAACCCAATCCTGGCTATCAAACGCTGTTAAACCCCGCGAGATGTTAACCTGATATTTACAAGTGCATTTGCATTCCATCATGTATTTGCTATCCTTAGAGATGTTGCGTTCGCTGTAGATTACTGGAGATGCTCAACCCCTTATGTCAGTAGACTTGTGTCTGTGATTATTGCTATTATAATCATCATCATCATCATCGTTATTACTATCATTACTATTATTACTACTCCAACTATTATTAAATTCTAATTTCATTTTTGAGGGAATTATTTTTCATATAATTATAATTATGGTCTAATCTCATTCTTTTTTCCTTTCTGTTAATTTAATAAACAAAGACGCCTTGCAATTAAATCAAATAACTTGTCAGCTGCAACATCTCTATAGTAAGCGATCCATTGTAAACAACAATTCGCCAAATTACTTCGAGTTTTATAGAAATATAAGATATATATAAACGATCAAGGAAAACGATCAAGGAAAATCTTACACAAACTATTCCTCATAGTATTATGAGTGTGCAAAACTTTCAAACCGAAAACGACGTAAGTAGGTCCGGAATTTCAAGTACAAGACCACATCCGGCGGGAACGAATGTCAAGAAATAGGCAGTCGTTCATGTTCAGCAACAGTGGGTCGGATAGTTGTTCTTCTCGCAAGGGCAGCAGGTACAAGGAAACACAATCGACGAACGTGGCTCACCTCGAATGAGATGGGGAACAATTTCAGATGAGCGTCCCAGAACTACCCCCTCAATGACAGTGAAAGTCACCATAATGCCTGGAACTCATGGAAAATTTGGACGAATATCAAGGAAACCGGTGAGCTAGCATGGCCATCGCATCTCAGCCTTTGCAGACACAGGGGCGCAAACTTGTTCGAGTTGACCTGAAATTCACAAACTCTTTGAGTACCCGGATAGGTACCTCGTGTGAACTAATCATCGGATACGGGGCATAACGGACAACCGATTACAGATCAGAAGTGTTTTGTTTCTATGCATAAAAGTGGGAACATAAACAGCACAACAAGCAGTAGATGTATCAGACAATACATCGGGATTTAATTTGTCAAAAACTGCCTTGAAGTATCTGGATTTGTTGCCTTCCAATTTCCCGAATACATTGTCTCAGAAGAGATGGTTAAGCAAAATAAAAGAAATTACCTGATGTAGATGCCAACGCAGAACGTCTGTCCCGATGACACCAGAAAGTATCCCATTCAAACAAACTGATCCAGACTTCATTCACTAATGGCATGCCCGGTATTATGCACCTGCTGATAGGACAGGCTCGTAGGATGTTTCCTCAAGGTTCAGGTCCTTAGATAATCAGGCGGATAACGCCAGCCCAGGTAACAGGTATACCTCCAGCACCGTTTTTAATGGCATGGCGATAGTAATAGACAGATTATTATTCAAGTCGTTTTCGGCTACTACTCAGACAAGACTGTCACCCTAGAGGGCAGGATGTTCTTTCCACTTTGATGGCACATAGCCCATGGAAAATGAAGACCGGGGGCAAAGTAGGGGAAGTGAGAGTGTTTATAAGGTTGCCGAAAGTTCGCCCACAGTGCATTTCCTAATCTCTATAAAAAAGTATAATTGGGCGCACGTGGATTGACAGTTAAAATAAAAACTCTAAGTATGTACTTAGAAATAGAATAGCGATGACATCTCTAAGTAATACTTTAACTTATAATACAGTATTAAATTTGCTATGTGATATATTTTGAAAGCAAAAATGTTCAATATCATTATATAGCGGGTGCGTGTAACAATACGATATTATATTTGGAAAGTTTATATCCTAGAGATGCGGTATTAGTAGAAAAGGGAATAGGTAAGATATATATATATATATATATATATATATATATATATATAAGGATATAAAGGATATATAGATTAATAGAGGCGGTATAAAAAGAAAATCAGAAAGAGTTATAAAGAGAAGTAGAGAGAGAGTTTAAAATATTACAGATTTTAACACTTCTTTTTTGTTGTTTATACTCCCGGGCAACGCCGGATAGCCACGATCTATAATATAAATGACGTGTGTTTTTCTGTCATTGTGTTATTGTTGGAAAAATTCAGGAACTAGATAAGATACATAACACATTATAAATAATCGAATATAGTTGTTTTACAACCCTGTGTATGATCTACAACTATGAAAACAGGCATGCCCATTAATCGTTTATGCCAATGCGGGAAGGATCGCAAGAACATGTTGAATAATCCAGCTAAAATAACTCACTAACCCAATTTTAATAAAATATTTAGTATATGATGTAGTGAAAGAAGCGCGTTTATTTGAATAAATGTTTGCTGAAAATTTTAAAGGCAACATGTGTCTTTGCTTTGTTATTGTTTCGCGTTCATGAACCCCCAGTGGTCCCCCAATAGTAAGAAAATACGTTGTCCTGTTGTTGAGTCGATGTACCAAAATACATTTTATATAATTGTAAAAAGAATTAAATAAAGGAATATATAAAATATAATTAATTAAATAATAAAATGGATAGATTTTTTTAAATTTCAATCCCGTATTAAAGAGAACATATTTCTCGGAGTTCGCTTTTCTTTTTTTTAATCATGAGCTTATTTTTGGAGATGCGATAGTAAGAAGTTTAAGTTTTTATATTGCTTCTTTATTTTTTTAAAGATGTTTCACAAATATTAATTATATATTAAATTAATATAAATCAGTTTAACGCGCATCACAGAAAATAGTAAATAAGGAAAGTTATCTAAAAATATAAAAACTTATTTGTTAAATCTATATGAAAAAATATTTTTAAAACTTGTTTTTGTCAACATTTATTACTGAATCCACTCGCGGATATTATCCGTTCGTTTTGTTTGTTTGTCTTTTTGCCACTGACTGCTGCAAATAGTATTATTTTCTTTACGCAATTTTGTACCATATTTGATTTGAAAATGAATCCATGTATTATCGTAAAGCCGCCATTACAAGATGAAATCTACTTTGTGTGACATAAATCTGATTTTTCTTTTTCTATACCTGAATGTGTAAATGTTCTTTAATAAAAGTTTAAAAGTAAAATAGAAAATATATTTTAGTATTTTTAATTTACGTTTCTAACAGTTTGAGCCGGCGTTGCTCTGAATTGAATGAGGATCACTACTATGCCATTTTTCACTATGCTCATAACGCCATATTACGTTCTACATTTTTACTGTCTCCTGCTTCCGTTTCATCCCCTTATAGAGTCGAAAAAGACGGAAATGTTGGAAAGCACTCTGTATTAGTGTCCCGCACATATGGTGTAAATTTTATAAGAATAGGATATACGTATGGAAAGTTTCAATAGAGCTTTATCAGCAAGGTCCGCTTAAAAGTGAGACACGTAGATATTTGGCACATAGAGTGTGATGTACAGATTTGGGACCACATCGGTTGTATTTCTCGGAGAATTTAATACATATGATATAAACTTCATTTACATAGAATACATTTGTACGTTTAAAAGGAAGTTCGGCCCCATAACCCCGTTATGTTAGAAGGGCACTTCCAAATTTGGAACCACTCCAATTGTCTAACCCAGAAAATGTTACACAGTTGAGATTTGAATTTGTTTAAAAGTAGGATATATTAAAAGTGGTATGCTTTAATATACCCCTCAAATATGCGCATATAAATTCAGTAAGACTTCCATTGTCTTTCCGGGTAAATTCCATATCAAAATACACTTTTAGATTTAATGTAGATTCTTTAAGCTTTCTTTCTATAAAGTACACACTAACATCACATCTATACACATGTGTACACAGACATTGAGCTTTAGACAACTGTCTGCTCATTTATTTCGCCGTTTATTATGCGTACCATAATAATAACCATTTGTTGGCACTAAATGTGTATATAGGTGGTAAAATATAATTTTGTGATTCTAACTGGTAGTTGTTTCAAAAACAGCACTGCAACAAGGCCAGGGAGTCAATCTGCTAGTCTTTTTCCCTCTGGCTTTCTTTCTTTCAAAATGTTTAATTTTCATACATGCTGGTTTATTAAGATTTTTAAAACCGGGAATGTATTTCTATCCGACATTTTAAATGCGTCTACATTCCTTTCAAATGTTCAGATATTACGGAGTAATTCATACATATATTGACAAAAGATTAACATTGATGATTTGCTTTTGAAGATACCGAAATGGATTCCGGTGGATTCTATTTCCTAAATTATTTTTAAAAGTATTTTTAAACGTTATTTTTAGTATTTTATCATTCTTTTAAATATATGATTCAACAAAATGTGTAAATTCAAAAATAAAATGTTAATCACCTAATACCGAGAAACACATACATACGAGAATCGATTACATAATGCTGAAAATGTAGGGCGGCGCTGTGTATAAATTGCAATCGATCGCCTTACATTAGCGTATGCTCAAACTTCTGTTTAATAATGAAACCATAAAGCTCAAGAGAATCGAAAAAATAGAAACTCAGTACGTCAAGAAAGAAAACTGTTAACTTTTTATTCTTTGTGATTCTCTGCGTGTGTCTTGCACTCTTCGGTTCATGACTTGATCTGCCGTCTGTCTGTTCGATAATTGTCTTCGTTTCCCTTTTCATAAATGTCGATAGAAAATGACATAAAATAGCCATCTCTCTTTGATAAAAAAGCTTGTATGAAGTATGCCCTTGTCAAAACGAATATACTATCTTGTTAACAACCCGATGATCAAAGGCGTCACTTTACAAGATTAAAGATACGTTCTTTTCACTTTGATTCCATTCTTGAGAATCGGTAGGAGTACAATTAGAATACACTTAACAGACATAAACGGCTGTCTAAGACGATAAACTGCTTATAATTAACGCCAATGCGATCTCACTTCCGGAGACATTGCTATTATACACCGTGACCTATAAATGACTGGATAAATAAAGACGAAAGCTGTTAGCTTTGTTTAGTTTTCAATTCAAATTATATTACACATTTTGAATATTATATAAATGATGAGTTTGTCCGTCTGTACGTCACAATTGTTAAACATGTAATAAATACGTTGCGAACGTTTTGTAATTTCGAAATGTCAGAAATCTTAAATAATTTTAGAAATAGTGCATATTACATAATTAGTTAATAATAAATTCCCAGCAAATAAAACAGATGGCATAACCGGAAATAAAAACCGAATCCTTTAGATCTTCAGTATCCGGTTCTATCAACGAACTTACTTGGATTTTCTAATAAATAGAGCCTAAAAGATTCTCAAGTGTGACGTCATATATTTATGATCTGCATAATGTTTCAAAATATGAATTCAAACATTAACGATAGTAAAAAAAATGAATAGGGTAAATATTATCAATAGCATTGGTAGTAATGTAAATAGTCTATGATTTTGTTTTCATTTAATTAAGTATTGGCGTTGAAAACCATTTAATATATCATACACAAGAATTAATGTGTCCTACGTGCTTATTAATTCTTGTATTATTAAAATATATTTCTAAATTTACACCTTGATGTCATGTCAATATTTACGTGCTTTCTCACGAGAGCAAAGCTAAATTTTTTTTATGTGGAGTATATCCAACTCCTCATAATCGAACACGCTGGATGAGACAAAAATAAAAAGTTGCACTAGTCAACCGCGGTTATCGAAACTAGGAGGATAGTTAAAAAGTATTATAACATAGATTGTAACTAGATTAAGTCAAATGTAGCAGCCATCATGCGGGTCGACGAAGTAAAAAAAGTGAGGATCGCGCCGTGTGTGATTCATTGGGGATTCAACCCAGATCGTTCCGATTACAAGATAGAGTATTGTTACTTATGTGCGAGGGCAAGGGTCCACTTATGCAAATGGCCATTGTTTTGCATTGGCGAATTATCACAACAATCACAATCGCATTTCTGCCCACACCGAAATGCGTCTGAAATTGTGATAATTGTATGTTTTGGACTAAGGATAAGAGTATTAACAGATGATTGCTTATATTTTAGATTATGCGGATTGAAGAATTTATTAAAACTAAGTGCTTCTTCAGATTAAGACCCGAGCTATCTTTGATCCCGTCGTACGAGTTAGGGTTAAGGGGTTAAAGTTTACGTTAGTTAGGGTTAGGGGCAGTGTTAGAGTCAGAGTTAGGGTCAGGGTTAGAGTTAGAGCTGGGGTCAAATTTAGCTCGTGTTCTAATCTGAAGAAGTACAACACTAATTGCAGAATTACTTCAACGATCGATAGAGGATCGGTACAGACATAATAGTGAGATTTTCATTTGAAATGAGTGGGCGTACCGCCTTTTGCTTCTTCCAGCTAGTGGCTGGTGGGTTGTTGTAATCTGTAAGGCAAGGGATGTTGAAATTCTAGTAACAAATTAATTTAAAGTTATATAACAAAAAACAAACGCTCTCTTGTTTCCATTCTTTAGTTTTGCTACAACATATTCGTCATTTGGGGACTCGTAGGAGAACGGGGATAGCCCTAACCCGCCCAAACACCGAGAAACGTCATTTGACGCTTCAACATTGTTAAAACACCGTGTTTTGAAAGCCATCGTCATTTCTCCGATGTATAAACGTATGTATAAACGTATTATAGTTATTTCTTTATTCCCATGTGTTCTGAAATTCTTACTTTAAAGGCGTGGAACTAAACACAGACACGGGTGCTTCTGTATTATTGGGAAAAGATGAAATGTTCATTTTCATTTTAGAAGACTCAGGTGAAAGTAGATATACTTTTTGTTTTGAAAGCATAACCCATTATGAAAAATCCAAAGAATTAGTAAAAATAAATACATTTTAACGGGAGCACTTATGCAGTTTACGAACTGAACTAAAATAATAATCTTATAATTTAGAAAACCATTATTAATATAGGGAGGTCGGGGGATGATTAACTATAACTTACTTTCACCTAACAATTTAATAAAGAGAATATTTTATAACCCCTCCCCAGCTCACCATGTTCAGAATGTCTTTCTAAATTATAACGTTATTATTTCAGCCCAAATATTATTTACCAACGACGCTCGTTCCGTAGTCTAGTGGTTAGAACTGCCGATTGTATACTAGATGGTTTTACGGTTAAATCCCGGCTCGAGATCGGTGCTAATATCACCACACTGAAGAGCTATCAAGCAGCGAAACAGTCTATCTGCGGGTGTCTATGTGTATGTATTTAGATAAAATGTGTTCACATAAGCAGTAGCCTTGATGCAGTCGCAGATAGGTATTTGTTGGGCTGAAAGTTTCAGTTTTGCACTGGGTTTCTTCCTTTTGCGGTGAAAAACCGATTAAATATGCGTACCCTTTATCAGCATGCATACGCGCCTCTTTTGCGATAAAAGAGGAAAGACGGAGAAGTAAGAAGTTAATACGTTTCATCAGTTGTCTATTGTTTAGTTAAACGGCTTCTAATCAGCGCGAATGGAGGTTGCACTTATACTTAGATATTTCTAGATGAAAGTCGCTTGATGAGTAAATCGATTATCATGTACTCTGTTCTAGTTCACACACAGGTCATCATCAGTGATGCCTAATGACAAAAGCTCGTAGTCTAACCTAGAATCTAAGTGACACCAAGTTTCCTTAGATTTCTAGTGCTCTTCACTACTTTCCAAAACAATTGCAAATTATTTCACATTATTGCAACAGCCACTTACCATCGATTTATCGATTGCAATGAACTTTGATTTGGTAACGGATTTTGGTGGCAATAAGTCTCCCCAATGTCCCAGTACTTTCCACACACTTCCAGTATAGGTCTGGTCAGTGGTCACCATCTTCAGTCAATCCTCCTTCGATTTTCACGTCTTTTTGTGGTATTAGCTAAGTGGCATCACATTGAATATGTGTTTTTCTTTGTGACAGTTTATTAAATTTCTTGTAGTGTCAGTACCTTTAGGTACATAATGGTGGGTTTCGTTGTCTAATTTAGTTTTTTTTTATTACTACTTCTATGTTGATAGTAAGCGTTTGTAGTTTAAGTAGGTTGGTTTCAGCAGTCCAGAATTTTCCTTTGGATCCAATCTGTCAACGTATTGGTTTCTAACTTTCTCAAGACCGTTTCTATATAATACTAATAGCTGTAGAACTATTAGTATTATATTGCCTTTTTCTCCATATCATTTTTATATTATTTCGTAAATTCTGTATATATGCATATTATTCTGTACAGCTGTAAGTACTGATTGTGTTTATCTATACCAGTGTTCTTTTTGTAGCCATGTAAAGTTTTTTGGGGGGAGTCTTATCTTATGAATCATCTATGTAACTGTATTTTGTCCCATCTTTTCTCATTTATTTGTTTCTCGTTTCGATGCTCTATGTCTAGTTTATGTTTACAGTATGTGTTGATGCGGTGATCAGTATTTTGTGTTTTGAGCTAATTATTTTTCCAATGTTTTTAAGTGTCATCAACGCAAATTTCCACCCCCTTGTTTTCACTTAAAATCCGTTAATATAAGTTTGCGGTGTAGTGCATTGTGCCTGGTGATTAGTTTCCTAGTCTTCTGGTCATGATGCCAAGGTTATTTTTTGTTCAGCAAAATGGATCAGAATATCTTACTAGTGTAACTCACCAGGCGTGTTTTTCTTTAATTAAATTTCTACGATATTGTTGAACTTCTATAAGTTTTTTTTTCCAAATGTTCACTTTAATTTATGTAGATGTTATGGTATCTGCTTTCAAAAACCCTAAATATTTATAGGTATCATATTACCTAGGTGTCCTCATCTACTTTTGACTTGGCAGTATGATGCATTCCTCTGTCTCTAGTGTTCTCCTTCTTATCTCTATCATTGCGCGTATTTCTATTCCAAACTTTATTCGAATATCCTGACTTAAGATTATGATCGTGTTCATCACATTTCCAGTAAACTTTTGCTTTTTGCAAATAGTTACAGATCGTTCATATTAATAAGTTTGTATTATTCTTTGTCCTACATCTGTAAATTGTATCCGGCATCAAATGTTCTTAGTATATTGTTGAGTCGAATAATAGCGATAATAAACAGTAGTGGTGATAGAGAGTCTATTTAGAAAATGCTTATATGTATTTTCATCCCAGGAAGGGGGTGTGTTCTAGGTTTTAGTTCCAGTGTCCATGTTTGCATTGCTTTCTTAATAAGGTTTATAATTTTGTCGGATATTTTGTACACCTTTAAGATTTCAATTATCCACGCTTGTGGTATTCTATTGGTGGCGTTCGTGTATTATATCCATGCCATGTATATGTTGTTGTTTTTCTGCTTCATGGTCTTTTAATCTGTGTATAATAGGTATACACTGTTTTTTATCTTTCCCGAATCTTTTCTGCTCCCCGGGGCCTTGTCCACAAGTACATAGTTGTGCTGTCAGGATTTTCCAAATAGGTGGTAAACAGGTTATTAGTATGTAGTTGCTGGTGATCGTCCCTTTATCTGTGTCATTTTATATTAATGCAGTTATTCCTGTGGTCATCCATAACTCGTATGTATGTTTTGTGAATACATTTTCTCAAGTTTTGCGTTAGTCTTTCAAGTTATATCGTGGATTTATCAAACAATTATGCATGTATTCTATCGTGACATGGCTCTCCTTTTTGCTATTTTCATTAGTGTTTCCTCAATCATTTCAATTTCTGTTATTTCTTCAAAATCCTGAAGCTCTTTTCTCATTTGCTTTTCTGTTGTAATCCGGTCGCATTTGACATATTTTACTCCAGAAGTGTGTGCTGTATGTTCTTATTTGTATCTATACTTTCGCAGATGCCCCTCTTTTGCTGGTAACTTCGGTTCTTCATGTTTCCCGTTCAGTCTTATTTCAGTGTGATCCCTATTAATTCTTGTCCACCTTTTCTGGTTTCTGTCATCCTATTTACGACTTTAGCTTCTTTTCGAAGTTTACTGATCTCGGTTAAAGTCTTATATCCCATCCAAACATTGTCAGTCCATTTTCGTGGTGAGGTTTTGTTTCTACTTTAAGTTCCGTATGTTTTAAATTAGACCCTGCAGAGGTAAAGTTGGTTACGTCTGTGATAGCATCTATTGAGACGTATAGAATAAGTCTATTAACTTTCCCCGTTTTTTAGTTTTAATTATTTTCAATTCTTTGTTTTTTGTCTGAATGTGAGATTTGTTTTATGCTCGTTCATAAATAGTTTGATATTTTCAACTTTTGATGTTTTTTCCTCGGTTAGTTCTGTGATTTCATAGTTATCAGTCTCCTTAGATTTAGTGTCTATGTTTTGCCAGTCTTTAACCTGTAGGGGTTTCCATCAACGGTGTTTCCTGATATGTAACACCATTTATTGTTCGGTGGGTTTCCATTAGTTTCAGCTCTGCAGACGATCCACCTTGCGGACTTGTCTTTCCTGATCTTTGCCAGTCAGTAGACATTGCCAGTAGAGTTTTCATTCGCTTTTGACCGACTCTTTTGTCAGAGTTTCTTCTGTAGTAGTATGCTATTGCCAGTCTATTCTCTTTTGTGGTCCATTCTTTTGTATGCGTTTTTAGTTTGTTGTGTTTTCTATTGTTGTGTTTTCTATTGTTGCTTTTCTGTGTCTTCCTGTCTTACTGTTGTACATAAAATTAGAGGGGTTACTTAATTGCTTTTGGTCTCTGATCCTCTTGTCAGATAAATTATTATTTGTACTCACTAGGAGTTCTCAAACAGATCATCGTCAGTGATTGCTCACTAACAACAACCATTGGTATTTCCTGGAGTCTAAGTGACAATAAGCCTCCCCAGATGTTCTGTATTATTCACCTCTTTTCGATAACGATGCGTTATAGCAACAGTCTTTTACCATTGATTTCTCGCTGGTAAGGACAATTGGTCTTCTCTGGGATTTGGGTGGCGATAAGCCTCTCCAAGGTCCCAGCATTCTCCGCACTTTTCCAGTGGAGGTCTGGTTTGTGCTGTCCCTCCTCGGTCTTCTCATCTTCCTCGACCCTCTACAAATATTTTGTCTGGTATCAGCCTAGGCTGGCACCATTTAAAAAAAATTATAAATTAAAAAAAAATGTTTTTTAAAAATGTTTTTTAATTTTTAATTTTTTTTTTAATTTAGTTTGTTTATTTTATTGTTTTATTTTTTTAATATTTTTTTTTGGGGGGGGGTAGAAAGGGGGCTTATGGTGTTTTTTGTAATTTATGTTCCTTGGTTCATTTTTGTGTGGTGATAGCTTAAGCCGGTGTAATTTATTGGGGGAGGGAGATTACGAAGTGATGTTTCTTGCAGTTTCTGTTCTTTGGCTCGTGTTGTGATGTTCTTCGTTGGGTTTGTTTTCTCCTTGATGTAAATTCCTTGTGACTGGTAACCTTTTGTAGCGTATGCGGGTTGGTTTACGCATTCGAGGATTTCCCTTAAGATTGCAGCTGTTTTGATCATTGCCGTCCTTTGTATGGTTTCAATGGTCTCTTTGATTCCAATTTCTCCCAGTCTTTGCTCCAGGTATTTTGGGAGTGTTCCTAGTGTTCCTACGATTATTATTATAAAAACTTTCTTCATGCTCAATATTCTTTTCAGTTTTTTATTATTATAAATGTTATTATTATTATTATTATTATTATTATTATTAGTAGTAGTAGTAGTAGTAGTAGTAGTAGTAGTAGTAGTAGTAGTAGCATTGTTGTTGTTGTTGTTGTTCTCGTTGTTCTTTTGAATCTATATTATCGATAACAAATGGTAGGATCAGAAATCAGAATTAAAGCGATGCATTGGCAAATGAGAAAAATGCAGACAATAAGGGTGTTTTTATTCTTTAATTATCTGTGCGTTAAAAAAACTGAACTCAGTCTGACTTTTACTGGAATCTGTCATATAGTGAACTATTATTCTTGTCTTCGAAACTTCAACTGCACATAGTAAATCCGTGTGAATCAGCGTGGTATGACATTTTGACTGGCTTTATTCGGTTTTGGACATTCGTCTCCCCGAGTGTGTCTAGAATCAGGTATTTTACAGAAGGGACCATGTTAAAGTAACAAACAGCTATACATGCAAATGGTGATATAGAAGGAACTTGATTCAAACTTGGAACAATCATATCGCTTATACGCATTTTAATGTACCGCTCCACTGACACCTCTTTACGGCGGAGACATCACGCCGTAAACAGTCATGAATGTTCTTAACATGTGTCCGTACGATTAGAATTATATTTTGAAATTAAGAGTGTCCAAGCGATGGGCGGACACAGACTCTTATAAAAAATGCTTCGACCCATATAGAAATGTAAGCGCGAGGTTTTAGGCGTGAGACACCAACGAAAATACTATTTCAAGCTAAAGTCTGGTAGGAAAAAATGATATTTGAAATGGAATCGTGACAGACAAGCAGACGAAATTGTTGAAAAATTAGTCGTGAAAGATCGACGATATCCTATTCCAAACTGACTAAAATGCAATTTCACAGGTAAGCATGACAAACCAACATGAATTATATTTGAAAGTCGAAGGCGCGAGGCAAATTACATGCTATTTACATGTAAGCCTAGCATACTGACAGGCCGAGATGGTTATATAACTTTGGACGTTGTGAACCAGAACCTGCATTGCGTGATCGTAATTGTATTGACTTGCCTTTTCATTGCCATATAAAAAGCTCTTCATTGGCTAGCATGTGGATTCAAGATGTAAGAAAGAACAGGTACACGCTAGCACAGAATAGTTATAGGTATCGACCTAGTGTGACCGGTTCATTTTCCATGCAGGAAGAGATTGATCTAATGGAAGTCGACAGAAATAATGTTTGCACTACAAGTGCTATGTTATTCCGTAATATATATCAGTATTGAAAAACAGTGTTGTTTGAGAAAAGTATCTTACGTAACAACTTTCTAGTGGCGAGGACTTTGTTTCCGAGATCAATATTCCAAACGGTGTTTAGTTTGAGAAAAGTCTGCTACGTGATGAATATCAAACACTTTGTTGCATTCAATAGAATAATCAAGGCGAAACGTATTCCATGTAATAATGGTCAAATGTGTCCACTAATAGAGACAACCTTTCCTTATATTTCCCTTTTTTATTCTTTTAGTTACTACTTTAGCTTGTCGAATTCCGGCAATAAACAAACAATACATTATTTCAGCTTCTTCCGTTAATAACCGAGTATCACTCTCTGCGTGCGCTTCATCGCTGCCAACACCTATTTTAGTCACTGTCTATGAACAGGAAATACAGCAGCGTCTCTTATTCTTTTTAAAATACAAGCGAATATCTGACAAGCAAAATTTTCATAATCAATTTATTTTATTCATTCATACACAATTACGTAATTGTTGTTTAATTAAAGCACGTCATCAATTGCTTAGTTATATCGTTGTCTTAATCGTATCATAGACAGAGAGACTGATCTTATTAAGTGTACAACTGCTAAAGTTACAAGTTCGTTATCGCTAAAAACACATGCGTCTTCTCTCATGTTTCTTTCGATACTGTTGTATTTGACTAGAATTCTCTCACCTGTTAATGACGTTATTCAAATGTTCCTGTATGTCTTCATCTGGTCACAATATTTTTGATTCAAAAGTTGTTAACTTATAGACTTTCTGTCTATAACGTTTCTTGTCCATAGGTCTCATAACTTAATCGCAAATAGCTGGATTACTAAACTTGCCTAAGAAATGTTTAGAACTTGTTGCAAAGCTTGAATTCATCTAAACACAGATTTGACTGTTTCATCCACGAATTTAGCAAATAAAATACTAATTCAAACTGAAGTGTGACAAACCAAAAAAAATGTCCGACCCACTGACGAGGTAATATTTATTGCAATAAATTGTTTCTCAGAAAATAGGTCAGCCATTTTAATAAACTCCTTCAACAAATCCTCCTGACAAACATTTATCTACTTACAATTAATTAGAATGCATTCCAGTTCTTTACAAATAGATTCAGCAATTTGGCAAATTTCCCCCACGAAATAATTTGCAACACTAATATATTTTGATACAATAATTTATTTATTGACTTATTTCAATTAAGATGATTTTCCTGTTCTTTGAAAACAAGTCCAGAATGTTATTTTATTACTTTCTAAACATCGATTTTCTGACTTTTAATTACTAATACATGCCCTTTACTCTCCCGACTACATATGTTGAAACAGTAAAGATTTCCCCTCTCTCTCTCTCTCTCTCTCTCTCGCGCGCGCTCACTCTTTCCCTCTCAATATATATATATATATATATATATATATATATATATATATATATATCATAAATTTGTGAAAGTTCATTTGTTAAGCATCTTTAATATTTTAAAATTAAAGAAAGAGGCCAAATGCGTTGAAAAAAACAAGCGTTAGATGAAGATATTTTTATTAAAATCAAAATTTAAAAAAATTAAAACAACATTTTTTTTCTTTTTCATCTTGACTTTTTTTATCTAATAATTTCGCTTGATATAACAAGCTTCGTCAGAGCTTTAGACAAATAAAAGGTATTAACCTTATTTTATTTTTCGTAACAATCATTCCTGGTTTTGTAGAAGTGACGTCCGATGTTGTGTAAATGTCTATTTTAAATTCAACTTAAATCGCACATGGTCGCTGGAAGGTATACATTTGGGAAAGTTCATTTTTTAAGCATTTTTTAAATTTGTAAAATGTAAGTTCAATTTAAAAGAGGCATTACCTCCTCCTTTTTTGAGAGGTTTGGAGGTAGTGTAGTAATGTTCTGTTGTCATGATACATCTTCTGAGGTATCAGCTCTTCCATTTTACTGTAGGTGATGTAAAATTTGTTTTGTGGTCATGATACTATTCTGCCAGGGATTACCTTCTTTTTTACTGTTTTTGAGTCTAGTATCTGTTATGTAGTGATTATACCATCTTCCCGGGCAATACCTCATCTTTTTTAGGTAGATGTAGTATATTTCCTTCCTGCCTCTGATTATTACGTATAATGTTCTATTTCGAACGTACAGAATTTGCTATTTTCAAGAGAGAGAGAGAGAGTCATAAAACAGGTGCGTGTTATTTGATTAATAACATGTTCTCTGAAATTGTTCGTACGAGTTGCTCGAAAATGTTTTATTTACTTTTGATTTTTTATTGAATATTTTTTTTTAAATATTATGAGAAATTATCTTTTAAATCACAAATGTATTGAATAAAATTATTTAGTTAAAAAGATAATTGATTTAAAAATTACTATTTTTTGTAAGAAAAACCAAACACATTTTACTGAGCAATTACATAACTGTATTTTATTTTTTAATTGTTGATTTTATTTTAGGTACACCTTTTTTATATTTAAAAACTTTCAAATATTATTTCTTTGTACGACTTAAAGTGAGTTTAGGATGTGTTGTTTTACATTTAACGGCGTGAAGGTAAATTTTGTTTCAAACTATTTGAAGCCCAAACTATATTAGTAATTTTCATTTTTCCTTTTTATATCTCTTATATACCCATTCCAAAAAAGCACACATCCTACTAAATTTACATAATTAATTTGTTTTAAAGCATCTAATAAATTACTATTCGCAAATATACACTCATGATATCTATGTATCAGCTACTGTATATCCCCCTTCCAAAGCTTCCCCAAACATCACGCGTCTTTCACATTTACATAATTAATTTGTTTTAAGGCTTCTTATTAATTAATATTCACAATATACACTAATGATTTTTTTCCTAATTTCCAGATGTATTTAAAATATTTTCCTCGATAATAATCTTCATACTTTTTTAAATAGAATTAATTAACTGCATTGTTTGTTATCTATATAATTGAGTTACATAATTAAAATATATTGTAATGGAATATGATGGAACAGCCGGCGGCAATTTCACCATTTGGTTAGCCGCCCTCTGATTATTCAGACGCACAGAAAGGGTTATACCAAGAATAAGAGAAAGAGAGGGAATGAGAGAGAGAAAAAAGAAGTGAGAGAGAAAGAGAATAAAGAGAGAGAGAGCAATGAAATAAAACAACTAGCAAAAATATGCGACCGGAGGGAGCATATATTTGCTAGGATATATAATATATATTCATGTATTAGAAATATATATATATATATATATATATATATATATATATATATATATATATAGTCAAATCACTGTAGACAGTCAACGAATGTGTTTTGCCAGGTGATTACTTAAATGCGTGTCCTATTTGAAATCAGGAAAAAACTTTGGCGAACTCACATTTAGTATATTCAAAGTAGCAGCGTCAATGGATGTTGTTTTTACGTATCATCACTTGATTGGGCTAAATCCTCAGTCACCAGTTTTTATCGATTAATTGTTGTGCAATAAAAGTCGCATGTAACTTTCTTTTTGTTCTCTTTTCTCCCAGAGAGAAATAGACGTGCGCACGACATGATCCAACCTAGGTTTTTTGTTGCGATGGCCTTCCTCGGCAAGCAAACAGGACACACAGAACAAGAGCCTTTCACAATGGAATATGTATGACAATCTGCAATCTTTTCTGCTATCACCTAATATTAGGTATAAATTAACTTCAGTATACGCTTGACTTGTCTAACGTGGTTCACTTATAAATTTCTAAGATTCTTTGTTTCATCACGATTCAATGATTTTCGAGATTAGATTGGTAATCAGCTCTACAGACGATGCATGAGCCTGAGTTTATTTTACCTCCAGATTATTATCGGTGATGTTATCTCAAAGACAATATCTATCAAAACAGGCCCCGACTCTTGCTGAACTGACATGGTTGACAGTAGGTAAAATTAGGGGCGTGTTACTAGAAAGGTCTGTAAGACTCTTTGAACATTTTTCATGCCGGATTCACATGTTCTTATTTTTCAGACTTTCAACATACATGACTGAACCTTTTTGAACACCTACTAGATTGATCTTTATTTGTACCAAAGATTGCTGTATTTCAGAGAATGCTGACCTTTATTAAGGATTCTCTGTGGCGTGTGTAGTGGTTAGCCTGTGCGTTAGGAAGTGCAAATTATTTTTTCTTGAGAATTGTATAAGTACATATTTGTTTACTCTTGCGAATTGTAATTCCATATTTAATCAAGAAGAAACATTTCTGAATTAGATCAGAATATTTTCTACATGTGTGTGTCATGTCGTCATAGATGTATCTCTCTCATTCGATTTAGATGATAACGAGTGTGGAGACATATAGTGTAAAATACCTAATTACTGCTTGACTGTGAATCAAAAGAAGCTATTAGATTTTAAAATAAACATCTGAACATTCAGCCCGAGAGAAATAATAGTATATATATATATATATATATATATATATATATATATATATATATATATATATATATATATATATATATATTGTATAAAGAAGACGTCTGTATCGATATCGGCCTACAACTTTAATATTTAGAGCAATACGTGTATATCTGAATATATCGATGTATTTTGGTTGTCCAAATTAAGTTTGTAAACTACATATATGTCAATATAGTTGCCAATTAAAATCACTATTTAATAATAATATTAGAAACAAACAAAATGATGCGGCGATATCATTAGAGTATTATCACCAGTAGAGGTTAACACAAAAATATTTGGAATTGAATATTTTTAATTTATATATTGCTGATGCTATTTTGTAATATATTACATATAGAATATATTTGTATATATGAATTATTATTTTGCAAAGTATTCGTTCATTACTAGACGGGTGTAGAGGGACTAACGAATTTGATACTTTTTAAACACAAAAAAGATCATAATCCTCAGTATCCAACACAACAACTACAAGAAGAAAAAACCCAGCACTCAAACATTTATATTAACAATAACAATTTACTAAGTATATTTGGCACATAAATGTTATACAAATTATTCAATGAACGCCCCTCACGTTTTTTTGTACTGAATGGCTCTTAAACTGTTAGGTAATGGATTTATTTTACTGTTCCAAGAAATGTATAGTTAACCGTTTGTCGTTTGAAACCGCCCGTGTATGTATGTGTGTTCGTGTGTGTAAGTAAAAAATGGGGTGTCTCTTTACCCCTTTTGTCACTCTGTATGCATTTGCGTGGTTGTCGCTCTTTTGCCAGTGTGCCTACACACGTGTGTGTTTGCGTGTGCGTGTTCAATGGTATTTTAAAAAGAGAAGAAAAGGGGTGTAAGCTTACAAGTGTCAGTGTCAATGACGAGACAGGAGAAACGATGTTGACTTGAACATTAAGAGGTAGCAGGCGGTATGTAGTTTGTACCTAGAATGGTTCACGTTTTTGACAGGTCCGACATGCTCGTTGGATTGAAAGGAAAAGAGGGAGATTTTGTCGCCGTTGAATGTCTTTATATTTTAAAACGAGTGGTCGCGCGGACGTAGTTGAAAACACACCACGTGACAGCCATTTTTGTTTTTTCGGCAACATTTTCTGTGGGAGCAACTTTGAAATTAATATCTTATTTCGTTTTTAGCTGGTGTTTGTGAACGTTTTTGGGTTTTTTTTGACCCACGCCTTTAGTCAGTTCATATTATAAAGGTGTGTTTTTTTGTCTATGTATATTTGATTGAAAATTTTGTAGTTCTCTACGAGTGAAAGTTTTGATATTTTTCGATTTAAATGTTCATATTATCAATTACATTTTTTTCATTCATCCCTCTTATTAGTTGTATATAATACACGGACAACGTCGACTATATCTGTAAGTAGCATATTACTTTTCAATTATTAAGTAGCAACTCACGTTTTCTGTTTTGACTACTCTCACATGACTTCTGTTCATTGTTTTTATTGCGTGCAGTTGAATATAACGCAGCTTTTTACCAATATAAACTTTTTATCTTGCGAGTAATATTTTTCCAGAGAATATTGATTGCTTCTAGACACAGAACCAAACCAACATGAAAGGAGAAATACATAGAGGTCGTGAATAATTGTATATGACAGGGTCAACTCCTGGCAGGACAAGGGGTCACATGTAAATTCGGATTTTTTTTTATATTAGATATCTCTATGTATATAAATGCAAGTATGTATACATATATATATATATATTCATACATATATTTATACATGAATTAAACCATAACATGATTAACCAATCAATTTTGAAACATTAGCACCCGGCTTCAGAGTGGGTAATATGGGCTATATTTACTTTCATTAAGCTTTATACTAATAGATTAAACACTTAGACACCTTTGTTTTTAGCGAAATGGGCATAGTCGGTAGTAGACACCAATTAAAATATATTCCGAAAATTTCACTAACTTTGGTGTATTTTAAAGAGTTTAAATATTAGATCCACCTAACATTTAAGCATTTTAATGTTTCAGATTTATGTTAAATTCCATCTATAGTCATTGGACACCATTTGATTAAGATTTCAATTTCTTCTTAAGACAACTAGATTGCAAGAATCGGAAGTGTCTAAATTTTCACTACGGCCTTCCGCACCTGCTCTACCTCATTTAATTGATTCGTTCAGTTACAACAGTGAAGAAATCTGCAGTTGAATGAAAACCACGAAAAACATACTAAACTTCAATGAAGATGCCCAAAATTATCAGAAAATTAAGAAGCTTGCCGTTGACGACCTTCTAAAAACCATTGCTCATAACAGAGAATAATCTAATAGGACAATAATTAGTTACGTAAGATCGATCAGCATAATTGTTTAGGATAGAGACAATGGGGACACTTTCCAACAAGAAGTCACGAAACACTTAGTCAAACAGATATTGAACAATTTCAAGAAAATAGAATAAAGTTTAGGAGCACAATATTCGAAAATGACACCAGAAATTGAATCAGGAAAAGAAGCACTTGTCAAAATCAGAAAAGAACCTAAGCAAACCATTTTCGGAGTGATGATAACAATATCAAGAAGGTGAACAATTTTCGAAAGATAACCAGGGAGAAGTACAACAGAGTCACCAAAACGAAAATTAAAATCTAATATCAAGCAATGAGATCAGCCTTATCGTTGGGAGATAAACAAACCTGAATCATGTTAATTCACTTTTTTAGATTCACCAAACATCACAAATAACTAAATTTATCATCAGAGATTACTCTTTTGCAGTCATTACTAGCTGTGCTTTATTATTGTCCGAAAGCCTCAGAATCATACGGATATACTGATTAAAGTAATGATTACGATGAGCAATGGCAGAGCGCAAGCAGATAAAACCAGGGGAAGAACTATGTTTGGTTTGAAACATACAATGAGGAGTAGAGATGTCAATTCAGTCAGGAAGCGAGTCAGTAATTTCTTTACCACCACAATTATGAGACATACGAAATATATGGCCTAAGGGTACGTCACATAGAAAGCTGTAAAACTCATCCCAATCAGCTGTTTTGTAGTTAAACGTCTTCCTGTGGAAGGGATGACCAACAGAACACTTTACAGAAAGATCAACATCAATAGCAACAACAGAATTATCAGAGGTGTCCAATGGCAGAATGGATAAGATAGAATATAAGTCAGAATCAGATTTGAGAGAGAGAGAGCAAGTAAGGATGGTTAATATAGATACTTACTAAGAAAATCGTACGAGTAAGGAGACAATTTGGGACAGGTAATGAGCCGGTTAAATATTAAGAAAGATTTTACCGGATAGATGCTAGTTGACTAAAGAAGCCAGCTAGAATGATGAGCATTGAAGTCACTGAAACAAAAATGTACGTAGACGGATGGAGCTGCAATGCATTATTAATATTTCTGGATATGGCATCAACAAGAGAGAACTACTTGCCAGAGTCCAGGTGATTGAACCCTAAACATGCTAGACAAAATGTAACCCCCACCATGAGTTCAATAATGGGGTCGAGGTGGCAAGTTTGGTTGAGAATAATGTCGAGACCTATACTGGTTAAGTTGCTGACCAGAAACCGGTGTTTTTATTGTGACATCATCACTGTAAATGTAAACAAATTTTAAATCCTTGAAGAAGTAGCAGCGTTAACATATCGCTTCTGTATGTTTTTCAATGTTGATTAAAGATGGTTTTAATACTCCAAGAAGCAGCAGAAGCAATAACTCGTGTTATTCTTATGTTCAATAGTAATAGCAGGTTAAACAGGTTTAATCCTTTAAGAAATGAAAACGCAGCAACAGTAGCATAACGTTTTCTTAATCGATTGAGTCGTGTTTAATGACACATAAACGTAGTGCCACACCTTTTGTTTAGGGAATCAATTTTAAGCGCACTAGGACGGTTATACGTTTAGTATACAAAAAACAAATTGATCGACTCATTTTATATGTCAAATTATCTTTGATTATTGTTTAATTTGTAAAGTTGTTAATGGATCTCTTTCAGACGCCAAATGTTTCTTCCAAAATGATTAACTCTAGTCTAAAAGTGTTCTTTTATGAACTTCAACTTAAAGACATTTGCATAAATGCATTAGGCTTATGTTTATTATCTGTGCGGTACACATAGTTTTGCTGTTCAATTCATTAAATATTCATAAAATTGCCATAAAATGATTTAAGTGTCCGCTAGGATACATGCAACACTGATATAATTTATTTAATTATGTAAACTAAATAAACTACTACAACTACAAAGATTTTCATAACAACGATATTAATAAGTAGCAATAACATGCATTTTCTTATCGCTATTTTGCTAAATAATATGACGAGCAAAAATATACTGCCCATTTAAAAGGAAGGAATGTCAGGAAGGACCGTATATCACATTACTCCCCTAAAATAGAGAAAGTAATGCCTAGGGGGTAGTCTCATGACAACATGATGCTACATTCTCCACTCAAAAAGGGTAATGTCTAGAAATATTATATCATTATAATAGAACAGATACTACAGTACACCATGAATTGAAATTGAAAAATATGAAATTAGTCTGAAATAGTATTGTAGACTGAATTGAGCTTTAAAAGATAGTAATAATAGAGTTTCAGCTGTAAATGTAAAGGAATCGTATAGTGTTGGCTTCCAATAGAGAAATAGCAGATTTCTTTTAAGAACATATACTACTGTTACATTGACTGGTTTTGACATAACTTTATTGTCGGTGTCGTAGAAGAACCTTCGCTGTTGATCCAATGGGGCGATGTGTCGTAGCCACTCGATCCGCTTCTCAGTCGCCACTATTCGTATGTCGAATGGCAGGAAACTAATCGTGCTGATACCTGTACGCGCTTCCTCTCGCCGCCATTGTTGCGACTGCTATGGTCCGCCACCGCCATCTATAGTCTGCTGAGCCGTCGCTTCGCCGCGCGTCAACTTCTCCGATCCTGGCGGTTTCTTCGTGGGCTGAAATCAATCTTGATTCAAAATAAAGCACAACAATATTTTACTGTTTAAATTCTGAGTCTTTTATTAACTATTTAATTAATGAGAAGTTCGTTGGCAATTTGAGAGAGAAACCACACTAATTAAATCTACTAAGTTAATTTCGTAATTGCTTGTAGAGAGAGGAATATGAAAGATTCACTAAGGCTCTTATAATATTGGGACTCTTAATCCTTTCTTGTAACAGCTACATGAGTGTGACTTGTTCTCTCGTCGCTTCCAAGTGAGAAACTGATAAAATCTTACTTTAACTTCCCCACGCCGGAAACTCTGATGTCACCAAACCTCGTGATTACGCCAGGTGCAATCTTGACCTTCTATGAACTTTAGGTTACCCAATTACTCCGCAACCCGTGGGAAACACATCGAACCGAACTAGCACGAGATGACTTCGTCACAAATCGCGCAAGTCAAATTTGATCCTCGACAGATGCGTCCATTCTCATAGGGCTATTATTAAATACTACTACTTCTACTACTACTACTACTACTAATAATAATAAAAATAATAATAAGTGCGCGCTGCATGAGATGAAAAGGGGGGAAACTGGAGACAAGAGTAGGCATGAGATTACCCAAGCAAGAGAAGATGAGGTCAGTAAGCGAACAGGAATAACAGCTATAAATATTTGAGAGTACTGGAAGCATACACCATCAAATTTACAGAAATTAAAGAAAATAGAAGACTGGAAACGAATACACGAGACGAACAGGGAAAGTCTTAGAAACGAAGTTATACAGCAGTAATCTCGTAAAATAAATACACACCTGGGGTGTATCACTAATTAGATAGTCAATACCATTCATAGGCTGGACTAAAGAATAACTAAGGCACTTTGACCAGAGGAAGCACCTTGACCAGAGGACTAGAGAAGTACTGACTATGCACAACGCATTACGCATAGAACACGATACAGACAGAATCTACGTGAAAAGAAACAAGATCAGGTGAAGACTGGTAAGTATAGAAGACTGTGTGGAAGAGACAAAAAGAGCTGGAAAAATACACTTCAGAACACAGATAGGCTGCTCAACGCAGCAAGAGACACTTTTCAAATGAACAACTTGAAGCACCGAAACCAGTAATAAAAATACAATAGGAGAAAAGTATGAAGAAAAACAACTGCATAAACGTTTCATTAAAATGGCATGTGAGAGACCAACTAACATTCATGAGCATGGCTAAAAAAGTGCACATGAACATAGTAACAGAATCTCTACTGACAGCTGAACAGAACAGTGCGATTACGACAAACTACATTAAAGTTCAAATAAATAAAACCAAGGAAAACAGTAAATGCAGACTGTGTGGATAAAGAGACAAAACAGTAAATCATATAACATATGAATGCAGCAAACTAGCCTAACAAGAATACAAGAAAAAACACGACTGCGTGGGGAAGACTGTACACTACGAACTATGCTAACGACTGCATTTCGAACACTCGGGTAATTGGTACCAACGTAAACCGGAGTAGGTACTGGATGATGAATATAATAAACTCATCAAGGACATGGAAGTGCAAGCAAATAAACTCAGACAAGCAAGGAGACCGGATGCCATAATAGTCAACAGAAAGGGAAAATCCGGCCAAATTATATATTTTACCGTTCCAGCAGACAAACGAAGCAAATACACGTAACGTGCTAGAGAACTGAAAGGGATATAGAGCATAAGAAAGTCAATATAATATCGTAGGCTCACAAAGAGCAGCCTCTAAATATTTAGAAAAAAGACTTGGATAAATTGGAATCAAAGGTTTTACTGAGACAATACAAACAACGACAATCATCACACAGCTGCAGTCTTAAGGAACATAATCGAATGCAGAATCTAACCCGCGTAAGCAACGAACGGCAACCACTCACATGGAATACAATAGGAAGAAAACAAAATAACAGGAAGAACACCACCACACGAACCAAGTAAAAGAAACTGAAATAAATATCAGAAACTGCATCCCCAGAAAAGAGTGATTGCACCAGCCTCGGCTGAAATCACACAAAATAGTCGTAAAGGCTTAAAGGGGATTGGAAGACCAACAAGGGGGAACACTAAACACTAAACAGACATAAACTGGAAGAATACAGAGGGTGCTGGCATATTGAGGAGGCTTATTGTCACCTTCATCTCAGAGTAATGGCCATTGGTAGCGAGAAATCAGTGGTAGGCAGCTGTTGTGATACCGCAAGGTCATATGCGGTGGTGATCGAAAAGAGACGAAAGTAATGGAATTCGGGGGGGGGGCGTGGTGTAACTCAGTTTCCAGGGAACACCACCGATTGTTGTCGGTAAAAATCACTGACGGTGGCTTGTGTGAGAACTCTTAATGAGAACAAATACTGAGAAAAACAACAGCAACAATAAAAGCAATAATGATAATAATAAAATAATTATAATAAGTATAATTAGAAGAAGAAGAAAAAGAAGAAGAAGAAGAAACAAAATCATATAGCAGAAACCTAACCAAAGGAAGAAATACCTGGGCAGTATCACTAATAAGATGCCCTGAACCATTCATAGGCTAGACTAAAAAAGAACTCTGTCACCTTGACAAGAAGACTATAAAATTAATGACCATGGAACACGCACTACATACAAAAGACAGTACAGACAGACTCTACCTAAAGATAAACGAAGAGAGAAAAGGACTAGTAAATATAGGAGAATGTGTGGACGACACTAAAGAAGATCTGGAGAAATACATAAACCAGGACAAAGAAAGGCTGATCACCGCAACAACAGACACTGTCCGAACGAACAACGCAGGAAGCATCGAAACCTGACACAAGCAGACAAGAAAAGAAAAGTGGGAAGAAAAACAACTGCATGGACGCTTCATATAACTCACAACAGAAGAAACCAACGAAAATAGCTGGACATGGCTAAGAAAACGAAACTTGAACAGAGAAACGGACCCCTTAATGATGGCTGCACGGAACAATGTGATAAGGACAAACTACATTCAAGCTAAAATAGATAAACCCCAGGAAAAGAGTAAATGCAGAATGTGTAGACAAGGAGACGAAACAGTAAATCATATAATAAGTGAATGTAGCAAACGTGCCTAAAACGAATACAATAACAGAATGGCTGTGTGGGGAAAGCAATACACTGGGGACAGTGAAACAACTGAATGTTGAATACACAGACAAATGGTACAAACATAAACCGGAAACAGTACTGGAAAACGAAAAACAGAAAATCCTCTGGGATATTAATATATAACCAGATAAACTTATACAAGCAAGGATACCTGATGTTATTATAATCAACTAGAAGGAAAAATCTTGTAAAATCGTAGACTTCGCCGTTCCAGCAGACAACAGAGTGAAGATCAAAATACACGGAAAAATGAAGCAAATACACAGAACTAGCCAGAGAACTGAAAGGAATATGGAGCATGAAGAAAGTTAGTATAATGACAATAATCGTAAGAGTACTAGGAAAAATCTAAAAAAACCTGGAGCAAAGACTGGGAGAAATTGGAATCAAAGGGGCAATCAAAACCATACAAAAGATGGCAATGATCAAAGCAGCTGCAATCTTAAGGGAAGTCCTCGAATGCGGAACCCAACCAGCATAAGCTACAAAGGGTACCCAAGGAATTTGTAATAGAGGGTAAACAAAACCACACGAAGAACAGCCAACACGAAATAAGGAACAGAAACTGCAAGAAATAGCACTTCATAATTTCTCCCTCCGGCTAACACCACACAAAAATGAACCAAGGAACAGAAATTACACAATACACTATAAGATCTCAACCTTCCCCATACCCCCAAATATTTTTTTTTTAATATAAATAAATAAAAATCGTGCTGGACTATGATGACACCAGACAAAATATTTGTAGAGGATCGAGGAGGATGAGAAGACCGAGGAGGGACAGAACAAACCAGACCTCCACTTGAAAAGTGCGGAGAATGCGAGACCTTGGGGAGGCTTATTGCCACCCGAATCCTACAGAAAACCAATTGCCCTCACCAGCGAGAAATCAATGGTAAGGGGCTATTGCGATACCACAAGGTAATTTGCGGTGCTTATCGAAAAGAGACGAATAATACTGTAAATCTTTGGAGACGTGTTGTCACTCAGACTCCAGGAAATACTACTGGTTATTGTCGGTGAGAAATCACTAACGATGTGTGAGAACCTCTAGTGAGTACAAATAATAATAATAATAATAATAATAATAATAATAATAATAATAATAATAATAATAATAATAATATCAATAACGAAAAATAAATGATGTTTCAGAACAGGAAACACCTCTGAGAAAACACATATGTAGATGTGTTGCAAAATATAAAATATGAAAATTAGGATACCGATAACTGCAAAATCGTAGAACTCACTAAGGATTGAGGAAGTAGAAGTAGAAAACAAACATTTTATGAACGATGGGAAAAGGACGATTCCTATCGAATCTAAAATCGAAGAGATCGAAATTAGAAATCAAATAAGTGGTCAGACTTCCCACATACCTCTCAACAGACCTAAACAACTTATTTAGGCATGGCCCAATCGTAAATAATTAAATTAGAAATAGAAACAAAGCTGCATCAAGTGAATTAACTAAAAAAGGGTGGATGGGAAATACAACCGGTGACACAGATCAACAAACTTCGAACAGAAGCTTAAGCTGTACATGAAATAATCCATAACACTAAACGATGGACTAGAGGAAATATGATTGACAAAGAACTACTTACTAAAAAGATACCCAACTAAAAGAGATTATCGCAGCAAAAGAGGGAAGACTAAGACGCC
This sequence comes from Sepiola atlantica, assembly GCA_963556195.1. Taxonomy (NCBI): domain Eukaryota; kingdom Metazoa; phylum Mollusca; class Cephalopoda; order Sepiida; family Sepiolidae; genus Sepiola; species Sepiola atlantica. The sequence goes on along the minus strand of OY744520.1, from coordinate 93,254,046 downwards.
ACATAGACAAATCGGAACAGTACAAACCAAACAAGACTTTTTGAAAACAATTAAAGCTAAACGTAAAGGGAGGAATAACAAACAAATAGCAATTAGGGAGACTAGTTGTCACCCAGCCTCCAGGGAACACCACCAGTTTCTATCTGTGAGTAATAACTGATGATGTCGTGTTTGAAAACTCTTTGTGAGTAACAACAATACTACTACTATTGCTACTACTACTACTACCACTAATAATAATAATAATAATAATAATAATAATAATAATAATAATAATAATAATAATAGGAAACGCCCCTGATATAGTACTCAGACTCCTTATGAACTAAACTAAAGAAGAATTAAGAAACCAAAATTAAAGAAACATTACACTAATAGCAATGAACAAAGTATGTTGTTTAACGTATATATCTCAAAGGGTAATTTATATCGAAATCGCTTCAGACAAGATACGAAACCACTTGATGTAAGTAGCTAGAAAAAAATACTACTTCAAGGTCAAAGTGTTAGATAGATAAACGAAGCAAACACACTCGATTCATTGATTTTCGGTTGCGCAGATGACATGAATTTTCGTTCCAAACTCAGAGGCAAAGACGACTAATGCACGACGAATCCTGACCCCAGATTCCTCCTAGATTGACACCAGAGCCTTGTTAGCCGGGTAACGGCTCTAATACCGCTGGGTGCCAAACTTGTCAGCCATGGCTGGCCTAACCAGAAACTTTAGTTGACTCGGTTCTCTACACCAGTGAGAAATGATTTTACCTAAGAGGGTGCTTCTGCTCCTATTAGCGAATCTCACTTCTTAAATGTACCCACGAATAGCAGGATTGCCTGATTTGCATGAAGCCCTCTTTGGTGTTCGCAATTTTCTTTATTCCGGCAAGATTGTGGTTTCACCCCCGACACCGGGAGGAGATATGCACAGCGGTTGCATAAGTAGTAAGCAAAGGTCAAGATTAATGGTTGCACACACGCAGACACATCGTTATTAATCTCACTTCATTGATTTTTGATTTCGAGCCCGACACGTTCAAGAATGCCACACGGAGAAACAGAGACAAACAGAGGACAATTGATCCTGACGTTAACTGTTCATGGAGTTAACAATAGCCTTGATCGCTGGTTAGCTTGACACTAACACGTTGCTACGGCTTTTATTATAGTAAGAAATGGGTTGAATTTAGAGAGTCACACTGTCGTCGCCTGGTTATCTTTTAAGCGGATTACCGATCAAATGGCGAAGATATTACGTCCCCGAATACCGGAAAGTTGCAGTTATTTTGTTGTATCGGTCGGATATTGTATGTAAACATTTCTGTCTTAAGATAGTAAAGGAGAAATATTTTTAGCATGAAGCATTTTTTATTTGTTGTTCTAGTCCAGAGGTTTCTGTGGGATTATCTTCACATTTAAAACTATCTTTGTGTCATACTCGTAAATTAGAACTGCACTACTTCTTAAGTAAGATAGAAACAAGTGACCTGGACTATTTGTAACGGTAACATGATTTTAGTAAATTAATGCCTGCAGTATTTATGTGGCTACTGTAACATCAGACAAATATATATAATTTATATAATAAAAATGAATGTACGGTACGCCGGCACGCTTCAATAATCATGGCTGCAATTTATGTGAATGAACAAAAATTAGGATATTTAATAGAACTGATGATATGGCAGATAATGGAAAGAACAATTACGTATGCAAATTTATGTTTATGAGGCTTAATCTTAAAATAACTGATAATAATGAAATTGAAAAAATAAATTTGTTGGACTTCTTATATAAACACAACACATATCCCCATATTATTATTATTACAAGTAGTAATAGTAGTAATACTAGTAGTAGTATTGTTATAATTAATAATTCGTCAATGATTTTACAATTGCTCGAAGAAGGCGAGAGAGGTGATAAATATAAATTAAGGTAAAGAAGCGGATATAAGGGAAGAAAACAAATGGGTATATGAGAAAGGATAAAGGGAGAGAGAAGGGAGATTAAAGATATATATCAATGGCTTAGGGAGAACTAGAAAGTGAGAAGGTTAATAGTTAAAAATAAAACCCAGATGGTACACACTTTTTAACTCTCCTATGGTGTTTGTCGATGCCCTCGGATAACACCGGATAGCTTTGCCAGCTGTTTATATTTAAGAATACGAATAACTTCTGAATGCTTCTTTCCCTCTGTGCTTTCCATGCCATGAAATATGATCAGGGCAATGTAAAACATGCTTTTCTTCATTAGAAGTGGCACCGACACAATCATGAAGTTAGCCATTGTCCAGCTGCTAACGTCAACATTTTTCTTCCGATTCCATTATTCGGTATTTTATCGAAAACCAAGTGTCCACTGCACGGAATCTCTTCATTTATCAGTCAAACGAAGACGAAACACAAATCCTCCGAGACATTAGAAAACAAGAAAGACACAATCTATTTCCTCTCAAGAGATCAATCATCTAAGTAATCGCCAAGAAAGCGTTCAATAAATATGGTGGTTTGAACATGTATGGATATTCCATATGAGATGTCCAGAAAGCATAATCACAAGACCGCGTTCCCGATGAATAGGTTCCGATACGGGCACTTTGTTACCGCATCGCATTTATTATTGAAACCCCTAGAGTGGCTAAATTTAATCAGTTGCATAAATGGTTGCTTTACATATTCGGTTAAAGATGGGGGGGGAGAAACTAGAGAATGGCAATCTCCTTTCTATAGAAAGATATATCATGGAGGCCAATTATAATAATCTCTTCGGACAGCAATTGCAAATAAGGTTCGCTTTTAGTGAGAAACCGAGCGCTGTTTTAATCATGTAAACTCTTGGGTAAGCAGTTAAAATACACTATTTTATCAAAAGCATGAACTGCTTCTACATATATTAACATGGGTCGGTATCTGTTTATGTGCATACGTATATGACCCTCGAATACATCACATATACAAATAAATGCAACGATTATATGACGCACGATACTTTCCAAGACGATTTGGAAATATTTTCTTTTACATCATGGTTCCTAAGACTATACACCGTCTTCTTCAGCGCCCTGCACAATATCATATTGATAAGTTCTTATGTGTTTGTGTACATATATTATATATATATATATATATATATATATATATATATAAATATATATATACACATATATACATATATATATATATACATATATATATATACATATATATATATACACTTGATTATTGGGGAAATGGTCGTATAAACAGTACCATTGGAGAGCCATGAATATTAAAACTGTCCTGTTTTTAAATCTCCGAAACAGTTACATGGTAAACAGCTGATGATCCCCGTGTTAATATTAGATGCTTAAGGTTTCCTGTTTTTGTTTCACTCTTAGATAATTAACCCCCCTTTTTTATTTTTATTTTTTATTTTTTTTATTTTACTTATATTTTTTTCATTTAATAATTTTCCAACGAATGTTAACGCTGCAATATCTTGGATTTAGTTAGTTTGTCTGGAAATTTAAACTGCATTTTACTTTTTTTTATTTTTATTTATTTTCTTATTTTTTAATGACTCAAAGCTTCTTTAGACTATATATTGGGTATTTAGATCTGTATGGCTAGGTTTCCTACCTCTTATCTAATTACTTTTCTGGTACCAAAGGTACTGAAGCTTTATTTTTTATTTATTTTTTAATGCAACTTTGATTCCTATATAATTTTATTACTAGCTACCATATTGCAGAATGGTTCTTGGATATAGTGTTTAGATAGTATTATTATTATTTTTATTTTTTTTATTATTGTTATAATTAATGTTATTTGATATGCAAATTACTATATCATACGGTAGTCTAAAGGGTAATATATTATTATTACTATTTTATCATTATTATTATTATGTATATATTAGTGATATTTTAAGCTGAATTATTTCGACATATGATTATTGGGGAAATGGTCGTATAATCAATACCATTGGAGAGCCATGAATATTAAAACTGTCCCGTTTTTAAATCTCCGAAACAGTTACATGGTAAACAGCTGATGATCCCCGTGTTAATATTAGACGCTTAAGGTTTCCTGTTTTTGTTTCACTCTTAGATAATTAACCCCCCTTTATATTTTTATTTTTTATTTTTTTTATTTTACTTATATTTTTTCATTTATTAATTTTCCAACGAATGTTAACTCTGCAATATCTTGGATTTAGTTAGTTTGTCTGGGAATTTAAACTGCATTTTACTTTTTTAAATTTTTTTTTTTTTTTTTTAATGACTCAAAGCTTTTTTAGACTATATATTAGATCTGTATGGCTAGGTTTCCTTCCTCCATATCCATATTCCTACATTATATATATATATATATATATATATATATATATATATATATATATATATATACATACATATATATATATATACATATATATATATACATATATATATATATACATATATATATATACATATATATACATATATATATATACATATATATATATACATATATATATATATATATACATATATATATATATATATACATATATATAAATATACATATATTTATATATATATATATATATAAATATACATATATTTATATATATATATATATATATATATATATATATATATATATATATATATATACAGTACTCATCCTCTATAGGGCATGCCTCATATATATATACATACATAATATATATGTGCATAATATATATATATATATATATATATATATATATATATATATGTATACATGTATATATATATATATATATATATATATATATATATATATATATATATATATATATATACTAAAATCATAGACTGAAGAACGGTTACACTTGGCATATACTCCATGACACCAAAGGTATCAATAGATAATAAAATCTGTGTATGGTATTCATTGAAATTAAGATGTCTATATATATATATATATATATATATATATATATATATATATATAAATTAACCAATATTGTATTCTTTAAGCATCTTCAAAATTTAAAACTTAAAGAAAGAGGCAAAATGCTTTCAAAAACATGCGTAAGATGCATTTATTTTTAATAAAATAAAATAACATATATATTTTTTTCACATTGATTTTTTTCCTAATTATTTTGCTCGGTATCACGAGCTTCATCAGAGATTAAAACAAATAAAATGTATTAATCTTATTTATTGTGAAAAGGAAAGTCTAAGTCTATGTTATTTATGTATTTATCAACGTTTCGTCTTTATTGAAATACTTCATCAGGATGTAGAAAACAATGTATTTGTGAGTTGTTGTGCGGTTTACTTTCAAATATATTTGGTAATTTAATGTTATTATGAGTGTGTCTAAAAAGGTATTGAGTTATTCATTTTGGATGCATATGCACATTTTATGAAAATTCACTCATGTTTAATTTGTTTTTGATGTCTTTAAGGTTTCTGTAATTTGGGATAGAAATAAACTCAGTATATATGAGATATTTAGTGTTAGAGGAAATGTAAATTTAAAAGGGCCCGATTTAAGGAATTCCAGGAAAAAGCAAGCAAGTACACCACTTAGACGGGTTTCCTATAGGAGTCCCACATTTTTGTTTATATAATTTATGTAAAACCAAACGTATGTCATGTTAGTAATGATTTTGATTATTTCTATTAAAGTGTTGTGGGGGAAGAGTAAGTTGATGTTTTTTCGAAGGGCATCTGGAGTAAGTTTAAACAATTTCCAACTGAGACGTTTGTGTATAGTTATGTTATATATATATATATATATATATATATATATATATATATATATATATATATATATATATATATAGAATAGAGAGAGAGAGAGAGAGAGAGAGAGAGATTGTTAACTTATACAATAGATCATTCAGTGAATACCGGGGTTGTTCCAATAAAAACAAGCTCTATGATATTCGATTACAGAGTATAGAGCATCTATATGCGATTTTATGAAGGCTTACCAAAGCATTCCTTTCAGGACACCAATGATAACCATTTAAGATATTTTTTCTTACAAATATTATTTATTCAAATTAAATGTTCTTTTCCTATATATATATATATATATATATATATATATATATATATATATATATATATATATATATAACAACAGATAATAGTAGTTCATTCCCCCAAACATTATCCAATAACAATTTTCACTGTCTATCTTTGTAAAAATACACATATATGATATACACAATTTAAGATGCATTAACATCGTCATCAGTGAATAACACACCACACTTCGGCTAAAACGGAACTTCCAATATTCATTTAATTAATAAAAACGTATTTAATAGTATTTTTTCTTTCTCACTCTAAAAGAAACTCGTTGCTGAGTCTCTGTGTTTGCATTCAGGAGTTCATGAAATAATATGTCTACATTAGTTTTTGTTTTCCTTCGTTAACATATTCATATTTGACTTAGATAAACACACGTGCCAATATTCACAGACAGAAGAACAATTATATAATTCATACGAACTGTTGTTTTACTAATTATACCATTTTTCTTTTTTCACTTCATTTTCTTCATTTTAAATCCTTGTTTATTTTCTTTTTCTTTAATATATATATATATATATATATATATATATATATATATATATATGCATGATCCGACGTTTTGTAGATCACTCTTATTTGCTTGGTAAGTAGTCGCCGAATTCTGCTATTTACAGTTAAAGTTCTTCTCTATTTACTAACTGGTTGACAGTGGCCTGCGGGTAAGATCTTCGACTACGAATCAATGGTGATTTGTGTTCGGGGTTCGCGCCCACCGACCGTTGGGAATTAGTTCCTAGACTGAAGAGTGCGTTAGCATGAAACATCGATGTCTCTAGGTATTTAAATATTTAATATTTATTTATAAAAATATTATTGTATATATATATATATATATATATATATATATATATATATATATATATATACCAATTCCTTTGTGTTCACATGTATTGCCTTTAGCGATCTGTATAGGATCACTTACTATCCGGTTCTGATTTCAAACTAGTTGCTCTAACTGATTTCACTAAAACGACAGTTTCCTATTGTCAAACAGTTACACCAACATGATTAAAAATCGATTTATGTTCTTACTTTTACATTCCGCTTTTATTCTCTTTGTATTCTTTTTTTAAACTGTTTCATTATTTACTTGAAATAGATACTTCTATTTTTAGCGTATCTGGCTCATTTCTGAAAAAAGTTAGATAGTATATTAAAAACTCATATTTTTAAAATGTTCTATTCACTGTTATTGCATCTCTCACTTTTCGCTAACTCTCTCACACACTATATCTTACTATGTTTAATTGATTACAATTTACGATTCATATAAGAAGTAAAAGAAATTTCTTGCAAAAATCAATCAATCTCAGAAGTATAGAACAAATTTAGCATGTATTTGGTGTTCTTAAATATATAAAAAAAACTTAAGGAAACAGACGAAGATGAACACATTTTAGTAGTATTATATAAGACTAGCGGGGCTACCCGGCGTTGCTCGGGGTCATAAAAACATATAATTGAAGAGAAATCGCGTGTGTAACATCTTTATATTCAAACTTCTATTTCCCCCCTCCTCTATAGCCGTCTCTTTATCTTTCTACCTTTCTCTTCCCTGGTCGCCCCATTTCACCGCTACTTTCTCATTTTGCATTTTGCGAAAGCTGCTTCTTCCCCACCATTTCTCCTACGTTTTCCAGGGCAATAGTATGACATATTTCTATAAAAAGTACCACCTCTATCTGCGCTTTCTATATAGGTACTTATCTCCGCTCCGATATTCATACTATATACGTATGTATCGCCACAATGGTGCGCAGACTATATACGTACCTACTGTCGCCCCAGTGCACATACTATATACGTACCTATTGCCGCCCCGGTGCATATACTATAAAAGTACCTATTGCCGCCCCGGTATGCATGCTATATACGTACCTATCGCTGCCCCAGTGTGAATGATACTTACGTACCTATCGCAGCCCAAGTGCGAATGCGAAATACGCATCTATCACCGGCCCAGTGCGAATACTATACCGCAGAAGCCTCGTGGTCCTATACCGCAGAAGCACCCAACCCCTGGTTGCTATACCGCAGAAGCATCGTAATTCTATACTGCAGAAGCACCCCCCTGGGTGCCATACCGCAGAAGCAACCCCCTGGGTGCCATACTGCAGAAGCACCCCCAGGCTGCCATACCACAGAAGCAGCCTCCTGGTTGCCATACCGCAGAAGCCTCAGGTTCCTATTCTGCAAAAACACCCCCCGAGTGCCATACAAACAGAAGCACCCCCTCCCCCCCCCGTTGCTATACCAGAGAAACCCCCCCTCCCCCGGTTGCTATACTGCAGAAGCCTCGTGGTCCTATACTGAGGAAGCACCCCCACCAGGTGCTATACCGCATAAACCTCGTGGTCCTATACCGCAGAAGCACCCTACCTTTAGCTGCTATACCGCAGAAGCTTCAAGTTCCTATACTGCAGAAGCAACCCCCCGGGTGCTATACCATAGAAGCACACCCCTATACCGCAGAAGAACCCCCTGAGTGCCATACCGCTGAAGCCTCAGGCTCCTATACCGCAGAAGCACCACCCTCCGGTTGCTATACCACAGAAGTACCCACCAGTTGCTATACTGCAGAAGCACCCCCCCCCCCGGTTTCTATACCGCAGAAGCACCCCCCGGGTGCCATACCGCAGAAGCACACCCTGCGTGCCATACCGCAAATACCTCAGGTTTCTATACCGCAGAAGCACCCCTCCACGCCTGCCATACTGCAGAAGCCTCAAGTTCCTATACCGCAGAAGCACTCCTCTGGTCCCCTACCGCAGAAGCCGCAGGTTCCTATACCGCAGAAGCACTCCCCAGGTTCAATACCGCAGAAGCTACTACTGAAATAACCCTTACTGCCCCCCACTCCTTTTCATCTGCAAAATAGTCAAAAAAGGAAAGAAGATGGTGTTAAAATATTTTCCAGACCTATCACTACAGTAGCTCTATCTACGATATTGTGCACTTTTCTCCCAGACAACGCCGAGTACTTTGAAAATAAAGGAGGCCTCCTGAGCACTACTGAAATCACTTAGGTAATCTCCCTCCTTTTCATCTGCAAAATAGTCCAAAGAGTAACGAAGATGGTGTTAAAATATTTACCAAACCTATCACTACAGTAGCTCTATCTAGGATATTGAGCACTTTTCTCCCGGACAACGCCGAGTAATTTAAAAATCAAGGGGCCTCCTGAGGACTACTGAAATTACTCTTATCGATTTCCCCTATCCTTTTCAGCGTAGATGCTGTTAAAATATTATCCAAACCTATCACTACAGTAGCTCTATCTAGGACATTGAGCACTTTTCTCCCGGACAACGCCGAGTCATTTGAAAATCAAGGAAGCCTCCTGAGAACTACTGAAATCATTTAGGTATCCTACCTTCTTTTTCATCTGCAAAATAGTCCAAAGGGGAACAAAGATAGCGTTAAAATATTTTCCAAACCTGTCACTACAGTAGCGCTATCTACGATATTGTACACTTTTCTCCCGGACAACGCCGAATACTTTGAAAGTCAAGGAGGCCTTCTGAGCACTACATAAATCACTCTTATCGATTCCATATCCTTTTCAGCGTAGATGCTGTTAAAATATTATCCAACCCTATCACTATAGTAGCTCTATCTAGGACATTGAGCACTTTTATCCCGGACAATGTAGAGTACTTTGACAATTAAGAAAGCCTCCTGAGCACTACTAAAATCACTTAGGTATCCTCCCTCCTTTTCATCTGCAAAATATTCCAAAGTGGAACGAAGATGGCGTTAAAATATTTTCAAAACCTATCACTACAGTAGCTCTATCTAGGATATTGAGCACTTTTCTCCTGGACAACGCCGAACAGCCTTGTGATTCTATACTGCAGAAGCACCCGCCGTAAGTGCCATACGGCAGAAGCACCCCCTGGGTGCCATACCACCTCATGGTTCCCTATTGCAGAACCACCCTCCGGTTGATATACCACAGAAGTAGCCCCCTGGTTGCTATATTGCAGAAGAACCACCCTGGTTTCTATACCACAGAAGCACCCCTTGGGTGCCATACCGCAGAAGCACTCCCCGGGTGCCATAGTGCAGAAACCCGAGGTTCCTATATCGCAGAAGCACCCCCCCCCCCCGGTTTCTATACCGCAATAGCACCCCTGATGCCATACCGCAGAAGCCTCAAGCTTCTATCCCGCAGAAGCACTCCCCTGGTGCCATACTGCAGAAGCCTCAGGTTCCTATACCGCAGAAGACCTCCCCGAGTGCAATACCGCAGAAGTCACTCTTACTGACCCCCTCTCCTTTTCATCTGCAAAATAGATTCTGTTAAAATATTATCCAAACCTATCACTACAGTAACTCTATCTAGGACATTGAGCAATTTTCTCCCGGACAACGCCGAGTGATTTGAAAATCAAGGAGGCCTCCTGAGCACTACTGAAATCACTCTTATGGATTCCCCCATCCTTTTCAGCGTAGATGCTGTTAAAATATTATCCAAACCTATCACTACAGTAGCTCTATCTAGGACATTGAGCAATTTTCTCCCAAACAACTCCGAGTACTTTTAAAATCAAAGAGGCCTCCTGAGCACTACTGAATTCCTTTAGGTATCCTGTCTCCTTCTGATCTGCCAAATAGTCCAAAGTGGAACAGAAGATGGCGTTAAAATATTTTCCAAACCTATCACTACAGTAGCTCTATCTAGGACATTGAGTACTTTTCTCCCTGACAACGCCGAATACTTTGATAATCAAGGAAGCCTCCTGAGCACTACTGAAATTACTTAGGTATCCACCCTTCTTTTCATCTGCCAAATAGTCCAAAGGGGAATGAAGATGGCATTTAAAAAAATTTCAAAACCTATCACTACAGTAGCTCTATTATGGATATTGAGCACTTTTCTTCCGGACAACGCCGAGTACTTTGAAAATCAAGGAGGCCTCCTGAGCACTACTGAAATTACTTAGGTATCCTCCCTCCTTTTTATCTGCAAAATAGTCCAAAGGGTAACGAAGATGGCGTTAAAATATTTTCCAAACCTATCACTACAGTAGCTCTATCTAGGATATTGAGCACTTTTCTCCCGGACAACGCCGAGTACTTTTAAAATCAAGGAGGCTCCTGAGCACTACTGAAATTACTTAGGTATCCTCCCTCGTTTTTATCTGCAAAATAGTCCAAAGGGTAACGAAGATGGCGTTAAAATATTTTCCAAACCTATCACTACAGTAGCTCTATCTAGGATATTGAGCACTTTTCTCCCGGACAACGCCGAGTACTTTGAAAATCAAGGAGGCCCTCTGAGCACTACTGAAATTACTTAGGTATCCTCCCTCGTTTTTATCTGCAAAATAGTCCAAAGGGTAACGAAGATGGCGTTAAAATATTTTCCAAACCTATCACTACAGTAGCTCTATCTAGGATATTGAGCACTTTTCTCCCGGACAACGCCGAGTACTTTGAAAATCAAGGAGGCCTCTTGAGCACTACGTAAATTACTTAGGTATCCTCCCTCCTTTTCATCTGCAAAATAGTCCAAAGGGGAACGAAGATGGCGTTAAAATATTTTCCAAACCTATCACTACAGTAGCTCTATCTAGGATATTGAGCACTTTTCTCCCGGACAACGCCGAGTACTTTTAAAATCAAGGAGGCTCCTGAGCACTACTGAAATTACTTAGGTATCCTCCCTCGTTTTTATCTGCAAAATAGTCCAAAGGGTAACGAAGATGGCGTTAAAATATTTTCCAAACCTATTACTACAGTAGCTCTATCTAGGATATTGAGCACTTTTCTCCCGGACAACGCCGAGTACTTTTAAAATCAAGGAGGCTCCTGAGCACTACTGAAATTACTTAGGTATCCTCCCTCGTTTTTATCTGCAAAATAGTCCAAAGGGTAACGAAGATGGCGTTAAAATATTTTCCAAACCTATCACTACAGTAGCTCTATCTAGGATATTGAGCACTTTTCTCCCGGACAACGCCGAGTACTTTGAAAATCAAGGAGGCCCTCTGAGCACTACTGAAATTACTTAGGTATCCTCCCTCCTTTTTATCTGCAAAATAGTCCAAAGGGGAACGAAGATGGCGTTAAAATATTTTCCAAACCTATCACTACAGTAGCTCTATCTAGGATATTGAGCACTTTTCTCCCGGACAACGCCGAGTACTTTTAAAATCAAGGAGGCCTCTTGAGCACTACTGAAATTACTTAGGTATCCTCCCTCCTTTTTATCTGCAAAATAGTCCAAAGAGTAACGAAGATGGCGTTAAAATATTTTCCAAACCTATCACTACAGTAGCTCTATCTAGGATATTGAGCACTTTTCTCCCGGACAACGCCGAGTACTTTTAAAATCAAGGAGGCCTCCTGAGCACTACTGAAATTACTTAGGTATCCTCCCTCCTTTTTATCTGCAAAATAGTCCAAAGGGTAACGAAGATGGCGTTAAAATATTTTCCAAACCTATCACTACAGTAGCTCTATCTAGGATATTGAGCACTTTTCTCCCGGACAACGCCGAGTACTTTGAAAATCATAGAGGCCTCCTGAGCACTACTGAAATCACTTAGGTATCCTCCCTCGTTTTCATCTGCAAAATAGTCCAAAGGGGAACGAAGATGGCGTTAAAATATTTTCCAAACCTATCACTACAGTAGCTCTATCTAGGATATTGAGCACTTTTCTCCCGGACAACGCCGAGTACTTTTAAAATCAAGGAGGCCTCCTGAGCACTACTGAAATTACTTAGGTATCCTCCCTCCTTTTTATCTGCAAAATAGTCCAAAGGGTAACGAAGATGGCGTTAAAATATTTTCCAAACCTATCACTACAGTAGCTCTATCTAGGATATTGAGCACTTTTCTCCCGGACAACGCCGAGTACTTTGAAAATCAAGGAGGCCTCCTGAGCACTACTGAAATTACTTAGGTATCCTCCCTCCTTTTTATCTGCAAAATAGTCCAAAGGGTAACGAAGATGGCGTTAAAATATTTTCTAAACCTATCACTACAGTAGCTCTATCTAGGATATTGAGCACTTTTCTCCCAGACAACGCCGAGTACTTTGAAAATCAAGGAGGCCCTCTGAGCACTACTGAAATTACTTAGGTATCTTCCCTCCTTTTTATCTGCAAAATAGTCCAAAGGGTAACGAAGATGGCGTTAAAATATTTTCCAAACCTATCACTACAGTAGCTCTATCTAGGATATTGAGCACTTTTCTCCCGGACAACGCCGAGTACTTTGAAAATCAAGGAGGCCTCCTGAGCACTACGTAAATTACTTAGGTATCCTCCCTCCTTTTCATCTGCAAAATAGTCCAAAAGGGAACGAAGATGGCGTTAAAATATTTTCCAAACCTATCACTACAGTAGCTCTATCTAGGATATTGAGCACTTTTCTCCCGGACAACGCCGAGTACTTCGAAAATCAAGGAGGCCTCCTGAGCACTACGTAAATTACTTAGGTATCCTCCCTCCTTTTCATCTGCAAAATAGTCCAAAGGGGAACGAAGATGGCGTTAAAATATTTTCCAAACCTATCACTACAGTAGCTCTATCTAGGATATTGAGCACTTTTCTCCCGGACAACGCCGAGTACTTTTAAAATCAAGGAGGCCTCCTAGGCACTACTGAAATTACTTAGGTATCCTCCCTCCTTTTTATCTGCAAAATAGTCCAAAGGGTAACGAAGATCGCGTTAAAATATTTTCCAAACCTATCACTACAGTAGCTCTATCTAGGATATTGAGCACTTTTCTCCCGGACAACGCCGAGTACTTTTAAAATCAAGGAGGCCTCCTGAGCACTACTGAAATTACTTAGGTATCCTCCCTCCTTTTTATCTGCAAAATAGTCCAAAGGGTAACGAAGATGGCGTTAAAATATTTTCCAAACCTATCACTACAGTAGCTCTATCTAGGATATTGAGCACTTTTCTCCCGGACAACGCCGAGTACTTTGAAAATCAAGGAGGCCTCCTGAGCACTACTGAAATTACTTAGGTATCCTCCCTCATTTTCATCTGCAAAATAGTCCAAAGGGTAACGAAGATGGCGTTAAAATATTTTCCAAACCTATCACTACAGTAGCTCTATCTAGGATATTGAGCACTTTTCTCTCGGACAACGCCGAGTACTTTTAAAATCAAGGAGGCTCCTGAGCACTACTGAAATTACTTAGGTATCCTCCCTCGTTTTTATCTGCAAAATAGTCCAAAGGGTAACGAAGATGGCGTTAAAATATTTTCCAAACCTATCACTACAGTAGCTCTATCTAGGATATTGAGCACTTTTCTCCCGGACAACGCCGAGTACTTTGAAAATCAAGGAGGCCCTCTGAGCACTACTGAAATTACTTAGGTATCCTCCCTCCTTTTTATCTGCAAAATAGTCCAAAGGGTAACGAAGATGGCGTTAAAATATTTTCCAAACCTATCACTACAGTAGCTCTATCTAGGATATTGAGCACTTTTCTCCCGGACAACGCCGAGTACTTTTAAAATCAAGGAGGCTTCTGAGCACTACTGAAATTACTTAGGTATCCTCCCTCGTTTTTATCTGCAAAATAGTCCAAAGGGTAACGAAGATGGCGTTAAAATATTTTCCAAACCTATCACTACAGTAGCTCTATCTAGGATATTGAGCACTTTTCTCCCGGACAACGCCGAGTACTTTGAAAATCAAAGAGGCTCTCTGAGCACTACTGAAATTACTTAGGTATCCTCCCTCCTTTTTATCTGCAAAATAGTCCAAAGGGTAACAAAGATGGCGTTAAAATATTTTCCAAACCTATCACTACAGTAGCTCTATCTAGGATATTGAGCACTTTTCTCCCGGACAACGCCGAGTACTTTGAAAATCAAGGAGGCCTCCTGAGCACTACGTAAATTACTTAGGTATCCTCCCTCCTTTTCATCTGCAAAATAGTCCAAAGGGGAACGAAGATCGCGTTAAAATATTTTCCAAACCTATCACTACAGTAGCTCTATCTAGGATATTGAGCACTTTTCTCCCGGACAACGCCGAGTACTTTTAAAATCAAGGAGGCCTCCTAGGCACTACTGAAATTACTTAGGTATCCTCCCTCCTTTTTATCTGCAAAATAGTCCAAAGGGTAACGAAGATGGCGTTAAAATATTTTCCAAACCTATCACTACAGTAGCTCTATCTAGGATATTGAGCACTTTTCTCCCGGACAACGCCGAGTACTTTGAAAATCAAGGAGGCCTCCTGAGCACTACTGAAATTACTTAGGTATCCTCCCTCCTTTTTATCTGCAAAATAGTCCAAAGGGTAACGAAGATGGCGTTAAAATATTTTCCAAACCTATCACTACAGTAGCTCTATCTAGGATATTGAGCACTTTTCTCCCGGACAACGCCGAGTACTTTTAAAATCAAGGAGGCCTCCTGAGCACTACGTAAATTACTTAGGTATCCTCCCTCGTTTTTATCTGCAAAATAGTCCAAAGGGTAACGAAGATGGCGTTAAAATATTTTCCAAACCTATCACTACAGTAGCTCTATCTAGGATATTGAGCACTTTTCTCCCGGACAACGCCGAGTACTTTGAAAATCAAGGAGGCCTCCTGAGCACTACTGAAATTACTTAGGTATCCTCCCTCCTTTTCATCTGCAAAATAGTCCAAAGGGTAACGAAGATGGCGTTAAAATATTTTCCAAACCTATCACTACAGTAGCTCTATCTAGGATATTGAGCACTTTTCTCCCGGACAACGCCGAGTACTTTTAAAATCAAGGAGGCCTCTTGAGCACTACTGAAATTACTTAGGTATCCTCCCTCCTTTTTATCTGCAAAATAGTCCAAAGGGTAACGAAGATGGCGTTAAAATATTTTCCAAACCTATCACTACAGTAGCTCTATCTAGGATATTGAGCACTTTTCTCCCGGACAACGCCGAGTACTTTGAAAATCAAGGAGGCCTCCTGAGCACTACGTAAATTACTTAGGTATCCTCCCTCCTTTTCATCTGCAAAATAGTCCAAAGGGGAACGAAGATGGCGTTAAAATATTTTCCAAACCTATCACTACAGTAGCTCTATCTAGGATATTGAGCACTTTTCTCCCAGACAACGCCGAGTATTTTGAAAATCAAGGAGGCTCCTGAGCACTACTGAAATTACTTAGGTATCCTCCCTCGTTTTCATCTGCAAAATAGTCCAAAGGGTAACGAAGATGGCGTTAAAATATTTTCCAAACCTATCACTACAGTAGCTCTATCTAGGATATTGAGCACTTTTCTCCCGGACAACGCCGAGTACTTTGAAAATCAAGGAGGCCCTCTGAGCACTACTGAAATTACTTAGGTATCCTCCCTCCTTTTCATCTGCAAAATAGTCCAAAGGGGAACGAAGATGTGAATTTTACATAAGAATACGCTTTTATATGTTATGTATATACTCTAACCTTGTTTTAAAAACCTAAATTGTGTTTTTAAACGTGAGTTATCGCTCTTCCTTAGCTATTCTCTAACAGATAAATTCAAGTTGGACTTGTAAAGCTAGCGCCCGAGAAGGTTAGCAATCTGGCCATTAAAAATTGCCTGGGCCGCCCCGTCGGGATTCCCCTGGTAGAGGCGCCTCAGTAAGCAATAAACTTACTCCTCCCCAAAGAGGGGAGACAAAGCCTGGGAGTGTGGACCTCCTAGAACTGCACAGGACAGACCCATAGACCGGCGGAATGAAGCCCCGAAGGCCAAGACGATACCAATCTATGGAGTGCAGTATCCATCGGAACAGATACTACACCTTGATCTTAGCCAAAAGAAGTGAATTAATGTAATTTTCGGTTAAAAAAAAATGGCGTCTAAAAGCTATGTTGAATTAGAGAAAAACGGCCTGGGGGAGTCTAAAATTATTTTTTGATATTCAAAATTCATGTAATAAGTTGTTAAATAGTATTATACAATGTTTGTTGAAAGAAAATCCTAGTTATTATTACTTGTTAATTTATTAATGTAATTTAAACAGTGTATAAGTAGATAGACCGCTGTGCTGTCGTAGATTCGTTATAAATACTGATAGAAATCTCTCCAAAAATTTCAATTTCGTATCCTTTCTCAGCCTTTTGGCTAAGATCAAAGTGTAGTATCTGTTCTCGGCAATTTGCCTTGAGATCAAGTGTATTATCCGATAGGTGTCGGTTTTACACTGTCGAATCAAAAATCAGATTATCATTTTATTTTTTAATCCCTTTTCCTTTTGGGAATTTCATCTCCCCTAAAGTATAGGCTAATACCCTCGGTCGGGATCTCACCGACGATTACTTATACTCCTCCCCCTCCCCTGAATTTCACCTGGGGCGTTCACACCGGCGAATGCTGACACTCCACCTCCCCAAGTTTCGGCTGAGGCGCTCATCCGGCGAATGCCGACACTCCCCCTCCCCAGATTTGGCCTGAGGCGCTTATACCGGTGAATGCCGACATTCCCCCTCCCCAGATTTGGCCTGAGGCGCTCATACCGGCGAATGCCGACATTCCTCCTCCCCAGATTTGGCCTAGGGCGCTCATACCGGCGAATGCCGACATTCCCCCTCCCCAGATTTGGCCTGAGGCGCTCATACCGGCGAATGCCGACATTCCTCCTCCCCAGATTTGGCCTAGGGCGCGAATGCCGACATTCCCCCTCCCCAGATTTGGCCTGAGGCGCTCATACCGGCGAATGCCGACATTCCTCCTCCCCAGATTTGGCCTAGGGCGCTCATACCGCCGAATGCCGACATTCCCCCTCCGCAGATTTGGCCTGTGGCGCTCACATCGGTGAATGCCGACATTCCCCCCCCCCCCCTCCCCCCCATTTGGCCTGAGAGGAGGAGGTAATGCCTGGGAGTATTATATCAGGATAACAGAACGGCCATAGTGAGGAAGGGAGGGGGGAAGAAATATTAGCGTCTATTAATAATTAAGAAAGAAAGGGTGGGAGTGAGAGGGAAAGAAGAAAGAAAGGAAAAAAATGGTTGTAGTGTGAGTGAATTTCCTCCCTTACTCTGACGTCATATCTAGTTTATCGTGACTTTGCATTATTTTTCTTCTCAAATTAGTATAAATAACGTTGAAAAATGGAGTTAAAAGCCACCCCCCATTGGAGAAAAGTGCTCAGTCGACCCCGGAAGAGTCAATTTTTTTTTCCGGTTCCGAGATATTAGACGCGCCTGGGCTGGCCGGTTGGAATGATGTCACCCGTGTGACCGTTTGTTGGGTACTTTCGGAGGAGAAGCTTTACATACATACATACATACATACATACAGACAGGTGGGATTTATATAATAGACTAGCGGGGCTACCCGGCGTTGCTCGGGGTCATAAAAACATAATTGAAGAAAAATTGCGTGTGTAACATCTTTATATTAAAACTTCTATTTCTCTCCTTCTCTCTCTATAGCTGTCTCTTTATCTTTCTACTTTTCTCTACCCTGATCGCTACTTTTAAATTTTGCCTTTTGCGAAAGCTGTTTCTTCCCCACCATTTCATCCTACGTTTCACAGGGCAATAGTATGACTTATTTCTATAAAAAGTACCACCACTGTCTGCGCCTTCTATATAGGTAGTTATAACCGCCCCGGTGTTCATACTATATATTTTGAATCCCCTCATGATATCCTTCATCATTTTAACTCCCCTCGTTGTATTGATCATTTTCGGTCTCCTCATACTATTAATCATTTTCAATCCCCTCATAATATTCTTCATCATTTTCAATCTCCTCATACTATTAATCATTTTCAATCCTCTCATAATATTCTTCATCATTTTCAATCCTCTCGTAATATTCCTCATCATTTTCAATCCGCTCATGATATTCTTAATAATTTTCAATCCTCTCATGATATTCTTCATTTTTTCAATCCTCTCATGATATTCTTCATTATTTTCAATCCCCTCATGATATTCTTCATCATTTTCAATCCCCTCATGATATTCTTCATCATTTTCAATCCTCTCATGGTATATTTCATCATTTTCGATCCCCTCATGATATTCTTCTCATTTTCAATCCCCTCATGCTATTATTCATCATTTTCAATCCTCTCATGGTATTCTTCATCATTTCCAATCCTGTCAGTCTATTCTTCATCATTTTCAATCCTCTCATGACATTCTTCATCATTTTCAATCCTCTCATGACATTCTTCATCATTTTCAATCCCCTTATGATAGACTTCATCATTTTCAATCCCCTCATGATAGTCTTCATCATTTTCAATCCCCTCATGATAGTCTTCATCATTTTCAATCCTCTCATGATAGTCTTCATCATTTTCAATCCTCTCATGATAGTCTTCATCATTTTCAATCCTCTCATGATAGTCTTTATCATAGCTCTATCTAGGATATTGAGCACTTTTCTCCCGGACAACGCCGAGTACTTTGAAAATCAAGGAGGCCTCATGAGCACTACTGAAATCACTTAGGTATCCTCTCTCCTTCTGATCTGCGCAATAGTCCAAAGGGGAACAAAGATGGCGTTAAAATATTTTCCAAACCTATCACTACAGTAGCTCTATCTAGGACATTGAGCACTTTTCTCCCGGACAACGCCGAGTACTTTGATAATCAAGGAGGCCTCCTGGGGACTACTGAAATCACTTAGGTATCCTCTCTCCTTCTGATCTGCGCAATAGTTCAAAGGGGAACGAAGATGGCATTAAAATATTTTCCAAACCTATCACTACAGTAGCTCTATCTAGGATATTGAGCACTTTTCTCCCGGACAACGCCGAGTACTTTGAAAATCGAGGAGGCTTCATGAGCACTCCTGAAATCCCTTAGGTATCCTCTCTCCTTCTGATCTGCGAAATAGTCCAAAGGGGAACGAAGATGGCGTTAAAATATAATCCAAACCTATCACTACAGTAGCTCTATATACTACATTGAGCACTTTTTTTCCCGGACAACGCCGAGTACTTTGAAAATCAAAGAGGCCTCCTGGGGACTACTGAAATCACTTAGGTATCCTCCCTCTTTTCATCTGCAAAATTATCCAAAGGGGAACGAAGATGGCGTTAAAATATTTTCTAAACCTATCACTACAGTAGCTCTATCTAGGATATTGAGCACTTTTCTCCCGGACAACGCCGAGTACTTTGAAAATCGAGGAGGCTTCGTGAGCACTACTAAAATCACTTAGGTAACCTTTCTCCTACTAATTTGCGAAATAGTCCAATAGGGAACGAAAATGGCGTTAAAATATTTTCCAAACCTATCACAACAGTAGCTCTATCTAGGACATTGAGCACTTTTCTCCCGGACAACGCCGAGTACTTTGATAATCAAGGAGGCCTCCTGGGGACTACTGAAATCACTTCGGTATCCTCTCTACTTCTGATCTGCGAAATAGTCCAAAGGGGAACGAAGATGGCGTTAAAATATTTTCCAAACCTATCACTACAGTAGCTCTATCTAGGACATTGAGCACTTTTCTCCCGGACAACGCCGAGTACTTTGAAAATCGAGGAGGCTTCATGAGCACTCCTGAAATCCCTTAGGTATTCTCTCTCCTCTTGATCTGCGAAATAGTATAAAGGGGAACGAAGATGGCGTTAAAATATTTTCCAAACCTATCACTACAGTAGCTCTATCTAGGACATTGAGCACTTTTTTTCCCGGACAACGCCGAGTACTTTGATAATCAATTAGGCCTCCTGGGGACTACTGAAATCACTTAGGTATCCTCCCTCCTTTTCATCTGCAAAATTGTCCAAAGGGGAACGAAGATGGCGTTAAAATATTTTCTAAACCTATCACTACAGTAGCTCTATCTAGGATATTGAGCACTTTTCTTCCGGACAACGCCGAGTACATTGAAAATCGAGGAGGCTTCGTGAGCACTACTGAAATCACTTAGGTAACCTTTCTCCTACTGATTTGCGAAATAGTCCAATAGGGAACGAAAATGGCGTTAAAATATTTTCCAAACCTATCACTACAGTAGCTCTATCTAGGATATTGAGCACTTTTCTCCCGGACAACGCCGAGTACTTTGATAATCCAGGAGGCCTCCTAGGGGACTACTGAAATCACTTAGGTATTCTCTCTCCTTCTGATCTGCGAAATAGTCCAAAGGGGAACGAAGATAGCGTTAAAATATTTTCCAAACCTATCACTACAGTAGCTCTATCTAGGATATTGAGCACTTTTCTCCCGGAAAACGCCGAGTATTTCAAAATCAAAAAGGCATCCTGAGCACTACTGAAATAACTATTATCGATTCCCCATCCTTTTCAGCGTAGATGCTGTTAAAATATTATCCAAACCTATCACTACAGTAGCTCTATCTAGGACATTGAGCACTTTTTTCCCGGACAACGCCGGGTACTTTGAAAATAAAAGAGGCCTCCTGGGGACTACTGAAATCACTTAGGTATCCTCCCTCCTTTTCATCTGCAAAATTGTCCAAAGGGGAACGAAGATGGCATTAAAATATGTTCTAAACCTATCACTACAGTAGCTCTATCTAGGATATTGAGCACTTTTCTCCCAGACAACGCCGAGTACTTTGAAAATCGAGGAGGCTTCATGAGCACTCCTGAAATCCCTTAGGTATCCTCTCTCCTTCTGATCTGCGAAATAGTCCAAAGGGGAACGAAGATGGCGTTAAAATATTTTCCAAACCTATCACTACAGTAGCTCTATCTAGGACATTGAGCACTTTTCTCCCGGACAACGCCGAGTACTTTGATAATCAAGGAGGCCTCCAGGGGACTACTGAAATCACTTAGGTATCCTCTCTCCTTCTGATCTGCGAAATAGTCCAAAGGGGAACGAAGATGGCGTTAAAATATTTTCCAAACCTATCACTACAGTAGCTCTATCTAGGACATTGAGCACTTTTCTCCCGGACAACGCCGAGTACTTTGAAAATCGAGGACTTCATGAGCACTCCTGAAATCCCTTAGGTATCCTCTCTCCTTCTGATCTGCGAAATAGTCCAAAGGGGAACGAAGATGGCGTTAAAATATTTTCCAAACCTATCACTACAGTAGCTCTATCTAGGACATTGAGCACTTTTCTCCCGGACAACGCCGAGTACTTTGATTATCAAGGAGGTTTCCTGGGGACTACTGAAATCACTTAGGTATCCTCTCTCCTTCTGATCTGCGAAATAGTCCAAAGGGGAACGAAGATGGCGTTAAAATATTTTCCAAACCTATCACTACAGTAGCTCTATCTAAGATATTGAGCACTTTTCTCCCGGACAACGCCGAGTATTTCAAAATCAAAGAGGCCTCCTGAGCACTACTGAAATAACTCTTATCGATTCCCCATCCTTTTCAGCGTAGATGCTGTTAAAATATTATCCAAACCTATCACTACAGTAGCTCTATCTAGGACATTGAGCACTTTTCTCCCGGACAACGCCGAGTACTTTGAAAATCGAGGAGGCTTCATGGGCACTCCTGAAATCCCTTAGGTATTCTCTCTCCTCTTGATCTGCGAAATAGTATAAAGGGGAACGAAGATGGCGTTAAAATATTTTCCAAACCTATCACTACAGTAGCTCTATCTAGGACATTGAGCACTTTTCTCCTGGACAACGCCGAGTACTTTGATAATCAATTAGGCCTCCTGGGGACTACTGAAATCACTTCGGTATCTTCTCTTCTTCTGATCTGCGAAATAATCCAAAGGGGAACGAAGATGGCGTTAAAATATTTTCCAAACCTATCACTACAGTAGCTCTATCTAGGATATTGAGCACTTTTCTCCCGGACAACGCCGAATATTTCAAAATCAAAGAGGCCTCCTGGGGACTACTGAAATAACTCTTATCCATTCCCCCATCCTTTTCTAGCGTAGATGCTGTTAAAATATTATCCAAACCTATCACTACAGTACCTCTATCTAGGACGTTGAGCAAAAAAGGAGGAGATAATGCATGGGATGAGTGCATCATGACAACGGACCTGATACGACCCTACCTCAACACTTCTCAAAAAAGGAGGAGATAATGCATGGGATGAGTGCATCATGACAACGGACCCGATACGACCCTACCTCAACACTTCTCAAAAAAGGAGGAGATAATGCATGGGATGAGTGCATCATGACAACGGAACCGATACAACCCTACCTCAACACTTCTCAAAAAAGGAGGAGATAATGCATGGGATGAGGGCATCATGACAACGGAACCGATACGACCCTACCTCAACACTTCTCAAAAAAGGAGGAGATAATGCATGGGAATAGTGCATCATGACAACGGAACCGATACGACCCTACCTCAACACTTCTCAAGAAAGGAGGAGGTAATGCTCACACCGGCGAATACCGTAACCCCCCCCCCCCAATTTGGCATGAAAGGAGGAGGTAATTCCTATCATGATAACAGAACGGCCACAGGGAGGGAGGGGGGGAATATTAGCGTCTATTAATAATTAAGAAAGAAAGTGTGAGAATGAAAAAATGACAGAAAGGAAAACTGCCACTCTCTGACGTCATGATGACCTGATATAACCGGACACAATTTAGGTCAAGACCGGGTACATCCGGCAAGGGATTATGGGACAGGTGCGGATGTGATTGAGCAACCCTTGTTTCACTACACACTCTTAACGTAGGATTCCTATGTTGTTATTGATGCATCCGGACATAAGTTATTGGATGATCTGATAGAACCGGACAGAATTTAGGGCAAGACCGGGTACATCCGGCAACTCTGCATTTTTATCGGATTAGTACATAAATACATTAGATTATTTCGAATTTACTACATATTAACTTGTAAAAAGTCGTGTAAAATAGTTGATATTCAAAACTCATGTCATAAGTTGTTAAATAGTATTATACAATGTTTGTTAAAAGAAAATCATAGTTATTATTACTTGTTAATTTATTAATGTAATTTAAACAGTGTATAGTCGATAGACCGCGCTACTGTCGTAGATTCGTTATAAATACTGATAGAAATCTATCCAAAAATTTTAATTTCAGATGCTTAGTCAGCCTTTTGGCTAAGATCAGAGTGTAGTATCTGTTCTCAGATAAAACATTCTCATTTTCCCAAAGACTAGCATCCCGCTTACCTAGCCTTGCGGCTAGGTTGAAAGCGTTTTTCTTTGACCAAGCCCCCTTTTGGGGCTTTTGTCACCTTTTTGTCCCCTCTTGGGACTTTTTCTTTTCTTCTTTTCCCTGACTGTTGGGCTGACTTAAGCAGCTGGCAGGTTTCGGGGAGACTGACGAACCCGTAAAACGGTGAAGGTCTCTTCGTCTCCGAATCGGCGGGTCTAGTCCGACAGTCAGGTTCGTTCGCCCCTCTTGGGCCATTAATTATTTTTTATTCTTTCTTTCAGCGTCTGTCTGAGGTGCGCACTTAAGCAGCTGGCAGGTTTCGGGGAGACTGACGAACCCGTAAAACGGTGAAGGTCTCCTCGTCTCCGAATCGGCGGGTGTCGTACCTCTTACAGACCCGTTTATAGATGGAAGCCACCCGGGCTTCAAAAAACTGTGTTGTCGTTGACAACAGCGAGGAAGGTGTGACCGCGGAGGGCACCTTGTTAGATTTGGTGAATCGTACTCCTGAGTACGACCTAATGATGGTGGGGATAACCGTGCCGAGCGGTTCTCCGACCTGGAAGGGGGGTTGCACACCCGAGTGCGCCCCGGTCGTGTTGGAGGGGGGTTGCACACCCGAGTGCGCCCCAGTCGTGTTGGAGGGGGTTTGCACGCCCGAGTGCGCCCCAGTCGTGTTGGAGGGGGGTTGCACGCCCGAGTGCGCCCCAGTCGTGTTGGAGGGGGGTTGCACGCCCGAGTGCGCCCCGGTCGTGTTGGAGGAGGCTTGCACGCCCGAGTGCGCCCCGGTCGTGTTGGAGGGGGGTTGCACGCCCGAGTGCGCCCCAGTCGTGTTGGAGGGGGTTTGCACGCCCGAGTGCGCCCCAGTCGTGTTGGAGGGGGGTTGCACGCCCGAGTGCGCCCCGGTCGTGTTGGAGGAGGCTTGCACGCCCGAGTGCGCCCCGGTCGTGTTGGAGGGGGGTTGCACGCCCGAGTGCGCCCCAGTCGTGTTGGAGGGGGGTTGCACACCCGAGTGCGCCCCAGGAGGTGTTGCCTCGCCGGGCACCTCAGTTTCGGTTATGGAGGGTGTCGCACCGAGCGGCACTCCAGTCGGGTCGTTTTCTATGGCAGGGGGTAGCATGCCCGAATGCACCCAAACCATAAGTTTTGGCGAATTCAGTGACACCCCATTCTTTAATCAGAAGCCGGTAAGAAAGTGCCAGTCTCTAGACTTGGAGGTGGCACAGAGACAGTATAGGCCAAAGTCGTTTCTTGGGTGCTCCTCGGGGGGATCATCAACCGACAGCTCTGAGGGAGACGAGAGTAGGCCTGAAAGACCAAGAGTTAGGAAAGGGGCCAAAAAGGTCTTGCCAGAAAAGACACTTAATAAGGACTCCAAAGGAACCACATCGACGTGGGGACCCCAGGCCCAGAAGACTCCAGAGGAGTACAGGCGACTCTTCAGAGATAAATACGCCGACTTCACCGACGGAAGTACAATCAAAGTAGTCCCGGGCACTCTGGAGAGACTAAAGAGACGAATAGTCTCATTGGTTACAACTGATACAAAGACGAAGGGGCTGACTGGGGTCCCCAAGGACAAAATAATGAAAATACTTGGGGATCTGAAGATCCCAGCTACTTACGTAGTAAAGCGATCATACGCTATGTATGATATTCTGCTCCCTAACGTGGCAGAAGCCGAAAGAGTGGCGAAATGGGAGCATACGAGTAACGGGATAAAATTGACTCCCGAATATTTATCAAAGAGGAGGACAACTGTGTCAGTTCTCGGCGTCCCATGCTGTGTCGCCTTCGAACACATAGGCGCCATTATGTCACAGTATGGCGACGTTGAGGCAGTGTTCCCAGTCCGTGGTCCCCGAAATATCCAGACGGGGGACTACAAAATCCTTATGCGACTCACCCGTGAAGGATTCCGGGAGATACCGGCGCAGCTATACTGCGAAACCTGGTCGATGCCAGTGATAGTGGAGGGAAGGAGGCCGGTTTGTTGGCACTGTCAGACGTCGGGGCATATGGCAAAGGAGTGCCCCAAAAGGAACCCACCAAAGACCCCGGTGTCAGTGCCAACAGTGACAACAAATGTCCCCAAACCAACAGAACCAACAGTACCGGAAGAAGTACCGGAAGTACCGGAAGAAGAAAAAGGTTGGAACAAGGTGGCAGCCAAGAAGGGGAAAAAGCCGACTCTAAGCACGAGCGAGAAACCCGCTAAACCACCAACCGCAGCAGGAGATCAGCCTGCACCTGCGGTCAAACGGAAGTTTCAGTTCCCCTCATCAGGATCAGACGAAAATAACGACTCTGAGGAGGACATGACTGTGGAAGGAGTACCGCCGGTCCAGAAGCCCAAGAAGGACACCAGGGCAAAGAAGAGCCGAGACCAGAAAGCGACATGTCCAGACAAGGAAATCGTTCAACCACCCAAACCCCAATCTCCAGAACCCGAAGTTGTGGTTGAACGAAATACCCCTCCCCAATCCAACACCCCTGAAGAGATATCCATGGCCGTAGCATCGGCCGAGGCAGATGAAGAGCCTAAAAGCCCATATAAAACTGCCAAACAACCAGAGGCAGCTGTAGCCGACAAGGTAGCGGCGGAGGAAGCTGTTGCCGACAAGGTAGCGGCGGAGGAAGCTGTTGCCGACAAGGTAGCTATGGAGGAAACTGTTGCTGACGAGGAAGTGCCGGAAGAAGTTACGGCGAAAACTGAACCCACTCCTCCACCAGTTAGACGAGAAAGATCCCGGAAGCTCCCTTTCCTGCCTGGGGGAAGAATTTGTGAGGCGGACGCAACACTTGTCCAGTCGGACCTAAGTAATAGGCAGAGGGGTTATCTGAAACAGTTGGGAGCGTTTACACATGTGAAAGGAAAAAGAGTTGATAACCCTCTGAACTTCCGGGATGTCCCAATGATAACTACCTTTATCAGGCATGATAAAGGTAGTAGGGCACGCGCCCTTTGGAGAATGGTGGAGGAGGGAAGGATGGCTATTCCGGGGGTTACCTTAGTTGACGAGGAGCATCCATCAAAAAAGAAATTGGCTTCGAAATGTCCGGGGAGGGTCCCCATTTATGTTCATCCCTCATTTTTTCGGGCTTTAAAGCTAACCTTTCCCCTGGACGTGGGAGGTCTGGCTCGAGACGGACGGATTTCGTCCGAACTGCTGACTGGCAGTCTTGGTCAGGCCTTCGGCGTCCTCACTCCCGAGGACTTTAGGCCCGTCTGCGACATATAAATAAAGGATAATGGCTTTAAACCTGGCCACATTGAATGTGAGGGGCATGAGATCTCGAAGCAAGGCTGTTCGCGTGCTGAGGGATCTCGTGGCCCTTAAGGTAGATATAGCTGCGATCGAGGAGACCCACTTCGTTTCGTATGGGGATTGTGATGTGCTGACTGACGACTATGACGTCATCTCAGCATATGGCAATGTCCGTAGTTGTGGTGTCTCTTTGCTAGTGAGACGCACTCTGTCCGCGACAGTGCGCGTTGTTCATACGGATGCGGAAGGACGGTTGGTCGTAGTCGATGTTGCCGTTGACAGCAGCAAGTTTCGGATCGTTGCGGTTTATGCGCCTAACGCTGTTGGTGAGAGGGTTTCCTTTTTTCGACGGTTGGAGACGTTTCTCGGGGGTCCGGAGCGTGTAGTATTAATGGGGGATTGGAATGCCGTCCTTGACCCCAAGATAGATAAGGTCGGGGGTAATAGAGGGTCGGATAGGTGTGATAGCAGTCTGTTTGACCTGATCGCCTCATGCGATCTTGTCGACAGATTTCGCGTTGATCACCCAGGGCGGGAGATGTGGACGTGGCATACTAGCGCGGCCTTCTGTTCGAGTACTTACTTGGACAGAATGTTAGTTAGAAGAGGCGACATAGATTTCTTATCTTGTCCCACGTTCACTTGGTTAGGTCACTCGGACCATAAATTGGTTATGGCCCGTTTGAGTTTAAGCGATAGGCCTAGGTTAGCTGGGTACTGGAAGTTGAATACCTCCTTACTGGAGATACCCGACTTCCGGGACAAGCTAACGTTACTACTTCAGCGGGCTTTAGTGGGGGCGGTTATCGGGAGTAGTTGGTGGGTGAAAACTAAGGTTTATGTTAGACGCTTTTGTGTCCGCTATAGCCAGCGCCTCGCTCAAGATAGGGCTAGGACACAGAAGCGTGTAGATGATAAGATGACCCGGGCGGTGGCTGGGGGGGATCCCCTAGAGATAGCCGTAATTAAGGGGGACCTCAATCGCTTGGCTAGCGAGCGATATGAAGGTCAAGTAGTTCGAGCTAGGTTAAAGAAAGTCTCTAACGAAGCTGTGAACGTTGACGCTGTTGAGCGTAAGGCTGCTTTACGTCGTGGCTCGGATGGGTACATTCGGAAGGTGAATAACCTGGAAGGACATACCCTGGTATCTACTCGTGAGATTTGCGAGGGGTTCCGCGAGCATTTGGAGGATCGCTTCACCCAACTACCCAGACTCCGCGGCCAGGAGTTTGACAGCTATTTGGCTGACTCGCCCCGCCTAGAGGCGGCCCGAGCAGCTGGCTGTGATGGGGACGTTACAGAGGGTGAGATCATTACTGCGTTGAAGCAGGTCGGCTACAACAAATCTCCAGGACTCGATGGTCTGCCATACGAAGTTTACTTGAGGCTGTCGCCCATGTTTGTTCCTCTTCTGAAGGATGTGTTTAACCACTGGTTTGTTCAGGGCTCGATCCCTGGGCAGGTTACCAAAGGAGTGGTCACATTGTTGAAGAAGGGGGGCCAACCTGGTGGGGGGAATTTAGATGATTACAGGCCCATAACTCTGCTAAACACAGAGTTAAAGATTTTGGCCCGTGTTCTTGCGAATCGTTTGCAGGTTGTTATCGCTGACTTGATCGAACCTGAGCAGAACTATGCTGTGAAGGGGAGGTCAATTCAAAACAATTTGCATCTGGTTCGCACGATCCTAGAGGGTATAGAAGACGACACTGAAGCCGCGCTGATCAATTTAGATCAGTCCAAGGCTTTCGATAGGGTCGACCATGGTTTCTTGGAATCTGTTCTAGAGGCTGCCGGTTTTAATCCGGACTTCCGCAAGTGGATCTCGATTCTGTACCGTCTGCCGACGGTAGCGGTGCAAGTAAACGGTAGGCTTTCGGAGTCGTTCGTGGTTTCTCGTTCGGTACGTCAGGGTTGTCCGCTGTCGCCCCTGCTTTATGTCCTGGCGTTGGAGCCCTTCCTTCGCAAATTAAGGGACGGGGCGGCAACACCAGTCCTGCGCGGAATCGCTATCCCTCCTCACTATGCGCGAGCCAGGGTTTCCGCGTATGCCGATGATGTCACCGTTTTTGTGTCCAGCCGTGAAGACATAGAAGCGGTGATTAAGGCGCTCGCTCGGTACGAAGAAGTGACAGGGGCCATTGTCAACCGCAGCAAGTCCAATGGCCTGCGGTTGGCTGCCTGGAGCGGAGAGACCGCACTTCCAGGTGACTTCAACTGGACCGATGGCCCGGTTCGGATCCTTGGCGTTTGGTTCGGACCGGGTCTCCAGCTGGAGAAGAATTGGTCGGAAGTACAGGCAAAGGTCGAATCGTCTGTGAGGACTTGGATTCGAAGGAAACTTTCCTTGAAGGGGAGAGCGGAGGCGTGCGCCACTTACGTCTTTCCTCTCATCCTTTACCGACTGTCTGTACTCCCGCTGCCTGCGGACCGCCTTCTTGCTTTCACGCGCTTGCTCTTTTCACTTCTGTGGAATGGGCGGAAAGCATACGTCCGCAGACAGGTCTGTACGCAACGTCCGTGTGATGGAGGCTTGGGGATGCCTGACTTGGCAAGTCATAGACATGCTGAGAGACTGGCTTTCCTGAGTCGTACTTTGACGGAAGAAGCTCCGTGGGTCCCTGCGGTTGAGGACGCCTTTCCCAACCTCATACCCGACCACTCGGTCGAAGGTCGACGTAGGCCAAGAGGAGAGTCGCTGTTCGTCACCGAATGCCGAGCCGCGCTTAAGGCGTTGCCGGGGTCCAGTGACCTTGCCCGGTCTAGGAAGAGACTGTATCGGGATCTAGTGGAGGGGTCCGCTTCGGATCCACTTGGGAGACGGCTTGGATTGTCGACGGAGGAGGCTCGCTCCCAGTGGAGTTGGGCGCCAGGCCAGAGTTATCTCAACAATTCTGAGTACTCTCTGACCTGGCGACTTGTTCGGAGCGCGCTGCCCCTCTATGGCAGATTATGCAGGGATGGCATAAGGGACGTCCCCTTGTGCCCGCGCTGTGAGGAC
Source organism: Sepiola atlantica (assembly GCA_963556195.1). Taxonomy (NCBI): domain Eukaryota; kingdom Metazoa; phylum Mollusca; class Cephalopoda; order Sepiida; family Sepiolidae; genus Sepiola; species Sepiola atlantica. The sequence continues at coordinate 93,223,688 of OY744520.1, read as the reverse complement.
AATGAGGAAGAAACGGCCGAGCACGCCTTCTTCACTTGCAGAAAATTACGTCTTCTCTGGGAGTATGTCAGAGAGGTAACGGCTCGCATCGACGCCGAGCAGCCGATGGTCCTGGATGTAGCATTCGTCATCAACAACGTAGCGCCGCCGTGGTCTAGAGAGAAGCGAATGGTGTTTCTTGTGATCCTGGCCGTAGCTAGGTTAGTGACGTGGGTTACACGTCTAGATGAGGTTCATGGGGTTGGGTCTGTTTCGGATCGTGATCTGGTTGTTTACTTTAAGCATCAGCTTAAAGTGAAAATCAGATGCGATTGGAAACGACTACATCGCATGGAGTTCAATAGAAGATGGGTGCACAACACTAGTTTGTGCATTCGACGAGGGTCCAGGTTTGAATACGTTTTCCCGCCTTAGCATGGCGCAGACGGTACTGGGTCCTACGGAACCCAGCCCAGTATAAAACAAAATTATTTTTTATTAGCCTAGTCGAACTATAAGCTAGTAGGAGTAAATGATGTCCTGTCCCAACTTTGTTTTTTCTGCAGGCACTAGAGAGCTTCCAAAGATGCCCACTCCACATATTTATTTTGTCCCCGGCTGATGAAACCCTTGGCAATATTATCTTGGAAGACGCCATCCATTCCCGTACCCAGATCCCGATTAATTTATTTTCAGAACGCCCCGCTTTATTCCCACTCCCATTTAGGGGTCGACCTGCTTGTTTTCGGCTTTGAGCCGGAAAACAGTGGGCGGTCCGCACTTAGCAAGAGGGTAGGGAAGGGTCCTACTAACCACCCCTTATCATTTTATTTGGTTCTTTATTTTTCTTTCTTTTTGGGTGTTTTTAATGTGTATCCCAATCCCACGTTATTTCATAGTTTCATGTATCATTTTGGGGATATTTTAAGTAGGGTTAAGCCATAGAGTGACTGTGAATTTTTTAGTGTGAATGTCTAGCTTAGGGTAGATTAGGTTTTTGTCATTGTGCATTTTCTTTGCTTTTTGTCAAATAAAAAATGTCTTTGTTTTGTCTTTGTTTGAAATAAAAAATGTCAAACTGTTGTTTTTTAAATGTCACAATGACCCCCGACCCCCACCTTCCCCCCCTTCCACAGTGGGCTTTTATGCCTAAGGTGGTATGCATTCTGGGAATGTAATCTTAACTCTAGGAGTTAATGTTTTCCAGGATGCATCCATCTAAATAAATAGTCAGCCTTTTGGCTAAGATCAAAGTGTAGTATCTGTTCTCGGCATTTTTGCCTTGAGATTAAGTGTAATCCGATAGGTGTCGGTATTACACTCTCGAATCAAAAATCAGATTATCATTTTATTTATTAATCCCTTTTCCTTTTGGGCATTTCTTCTCCCCTAAAGTACAGGCTAATACGCTCCCAAAGGAGGTCGGGCTCTCACCGACTATTACTCATACTTCCCCCCCTCCCCCTAATTTCACCTGAGGCGTTCACACCGGCGAATGCCTACACTCCACCTCCCCTAAATTTCGCCTAGGCGGCCCCACCGTCGAATACCGATACTCCCCCTCCCCAAATGTTTCCTGAGGCGCCCCACCGGCGAATACCGATACTCCCCCAGATTTAGCCTGAGGCGCACATACCGGCGAATGCCGACATTCCCCTCCCAGATTTGGCCTGAGGCACCCCACCGCCGACATTCCCCCTCCCCAGATTTGGCCTGATGCGCCCCACCACCGAATGCCGCACTCCCCCTCCCCCAAATTTCGCCTTAGGCGCTCATACCGCCGAATACCGACACTCCCCCAAATTTCGCCTGAGGAGCCCCGCTACCGAATACCGACACTCTCCCTTACCCCAAATTTGGCCTGAGGCGCTGATACCGGCGAATGCCGACACTCCCCCTCCCCCAAATTTGGCCTGAGGAGCCCCGCTACCGAATACCGACACTCCCCCTCCCCAAATTTGGCCTGAGGCGCTGATACCGGCGAATGCCGACACTCCCCTCCCCCAAATTTCGCCTGAGGAGCCCCGCTACCGAATACCGACACTCTCCCTTACCCCAAATTTGGCCTGAGGCGCCCTATCACCGAATGCCGACATTCCCCCTCCTCCGATTTGGCCTGAGGCGCCACACCGCCGAATGCCGACATCCCCCCCCCCTATTTGGCCTGAAAGGAGGAGGTAATGCCTGGAAGTATTATATCAGGATAACAGAACGGCCATAGTGAGGGAGGGGGAAGGAATATTAGCGTCTATTAATAATTAAGAAAGAAAGTGTGGGAGTGAGAGGGAAAGAAGAAAGAAAGAAATAAAATGGTTGTAGTGTGAGTGAATTTCCTCCCACCACTCCCTTACTCTGACGTCATATCTAGTTTATCGTGACTTTGCATTATTTTTCTTCTCAAATTAGTATAAATAACGTTGAAAAATGGAGTTAAAAGCCACCCCCCATTGGAGAAAAGTGCTCAGTCGACCCCGGAAGAGTCAATTTTTTTTTCCGGTTCCGAGATATTAGACGCGCCTGGGCTGGCCGGTCGGAATGATGTCACCCGTGTGACCGTTTGTTGGGTACTTTCGGAGGAGAAGCTTTACATACATACATACATACATACATACATACATACAGACAGGTGACGTTTATATAATAGACTAGCGGGGCTACCCGGCGTTGCTCGGGGTCATAAAAACATAATTGAAGAAAAATTGCGTGTGTAACATCTTTATATTAAAACTTCTATTTCTCTCCTTCTCTCTCAATAGCTGTCTCTTTATCTTTCTACTTTTCTCTACCCTGGTCGCTACTTTTAAATTTTGCCTTTTGCGAAAGCTGTTTCTTCCCCACCATTTCATCCTACGTTTCACAGGGCAATAGTATGACTTATTTCTATAAAAAGTACCACCACTGTCTGCGCCTTCTATATAGGTACTTATAACCGCCCCGGTGTTCATACTATATATTTTGAATCCCCTCATGATATCCTTCATCATTTTAACTCCCCTCGTTGTATTCATCATTTTCGATCTCCTCATACTATTAATCATTTTCAATCCCCTCATAATATTCTTCATCATTTTCAATCTCCTCATACTATTAATCATTTTCAATCCCCTCATAATATTCTTCATCATTTTCAATCCTCTCGTAATATTCCTCATCATTTTCAATCCGCTCATGATATTCTTAATAATTTTCAATCCTCTCATGATATTCTTCATTTTTTCAATCCTCTCATGATATTCTTCATTATTTTCAATCCCCTCATGATATTCTTCATCATTTTCAATCCCCTCATGATATTCTTCATAATTTTCAATCCTCTCATGGTATATTTCATCATTTTCGATCCCCTCATGATAGTCTTCATCATTTTTAATCCTCTCATGAGAGTCTTCATCATTTTTAATCCTCTCATGATAGTCTTCATCATTTTCAAACCTCTCATGAAAGTCTTCATCATTTTCAATCCTCTCATGATATTCTTCATCATTTTCAATCACCTCATGATATTATTCATCATTTTAAATCCCCTCATGGTATTCTTCATCATTTCCAATCCTGTCAGTCTATTCTTCATCATTTTCAATCCTCTCATGACATTCTTCATCATTTTCAATCCTCTCATGACATTCTTCATCATTTTCAATCCCCTTATGATAGTCTTCATCATTTTCAATCCCCTCATGATAGTCTTCATCATTTTCAATCCCCTCATGATAGTGTACATCATTTTCAATCCCTCATTATAGTCTTCATCATTTTCAATCCCCTCATGATAGCCTTCATCATTTTCAATCCTCTCTTGATATTCTTCATCATTTTCAATCCTCTCATGATAGTCTTTATCATAGCTCTATCTATGATATTGAGCACTTTTCTCCCGGACAACGCCAAGTACTTTGAAAATCAAGGAGGCCTCATGAGCACTACTGAAAACACTTAGGTATCCTCTCTCCTTCTGATCTGCGAAATAGTCCAAAGAGGAACAAAGATGGCGTTAAAATATTTTCCAAACCTATCACTACAGTAGCTCTATCAAGGACATTGAGCACTTTTCTCCCGGACAACGCTGAGTACTTTAATAATAAAGGAGGCCTCCTGAGGACTACTGAAATCACTTAGGTATCCTCTCTCCTACTGATCTGCGAAATAGTCCAAAGAGGAACGAATATGGCATTAAAATATTATCCAAACCTATCACTATAGTAGCTCTATCTAGGATATTGAGCACTTTTCTCCCGGACAACGCCGAGTATTTCAAAATCAAAGAGGCCTCCTGGGGACTACTGAAATAACTCTTATCCATTCCCCCATCCTTTTCAGCGTAGATGCTGTTAAAATATTATCCAAACCTATCACTACAGTAGCTCTATCTAGGACATTGAGCACTTTTCTCCCGGACAACGCCGAGTACTTTGAAAATCAAAGAGGCCTCCTGGGGACTACTGAAATTAGGTATCCTCCTTCCTTTTCATTTGCAAAATTGTCCAAAGGGGTACAAAGATGGCGTTAAAATATGTTCTAAACCTATCACTACCGTAGCTCAATCTAGGATATTGAGCACTTTTCTCCCGGACAACGCCGAGTACTTTGAAAATCGAGGAGGCTTCATGAGCACTCTTGAAATTATATAGGTATCCTCTCTCCTTCTGATCTGCGAAATAGTCCAAAGGGGAACGAAGATGGCGTTAAAATATTTTCCAAACCTATCACTACAGTAGCTCTATCTAGGACATTGAGCACTTTTCTCCCGGACAACGCCGAGTACTTTGATAATCAAGGAGGCCTCTTTGAGACTACTGAAATCACTGAGGTATCCTCTCTCCTTCTGATCTGCGAAATAGTCCAAAGGGGAACGAAGATGGCGTTAAAATATTTTTCAAACCTATCACTACAGTAGCTCTATCTAGGATATTGAGCACTTTTCTCCCAGACAACGCCGAGTATTTCAAACTCAAAGAGGCCTCCTGAGCACTACTGAAATAACTCTTATCGATTACCCCATAATTTTCAGCGTAGATACTGTTAAAATATTATCCAAACCTATCACTACAGTAGCTCTATCTAGGATATTGAGCACTTTTCTCCCGGACAACGCCGAGTATTTAAAAATCAAAGAGGCCTCCTGAGCACTACTGAAATAACTCTTATCGATTACCACATCCTTTTCAGCGTAGATGCTGTTAAAATATTATCCAAACCTATCACTACAGTAGCTCTATCTAGGACATTGAGCACTTTTCTCCCGGACAACGCCGAGTACTTTGAAAATCAGAGAGGCCTCCTGGGGACTACTGAAATCAGTTAGGTATCATCCCTCCTTTTCATCTGCAAAATTGTCCAAAGGGGTACAAAGATGGCGTTAAAATATGTTCTAAACCTATCACTACAGTAGCTCAATCTAGGATATTGAGCACTTTTCTCCCGGACAACGCCGAGTACTTTGAAAATCGAGGAGGCTTCATGAGCACTCTTGAAATTACTTAGGTATCCTCTCTCCTTCTGATCTGCGAAATAGTCCAAAGGGGAACAAAGATGGCGTTAAAATATTTTCCAAACCTATCACTACAGTAGCTCTATCTAGGACATTGAGCAATTTTTCTCCCGGACAACGCCGAGTACTTTGATAATCAAGGAGGCCTCCTTGAGACTACTGAAATCACTGAGGTATCCTCTCTCCTTCTGATCTGCGAAATAGTCCAAAGGGGAACGAAGATGGCGTTAAAATATTTTCCAAACCTATCACTACAGTAGCTCTATCTAGGATATTGAGCACTTTTCTCCCGGACAACGCCGAGTACTTAGAAAATCAAGGAGGCTTCATGAACCCACATGAAATACCTTAGGTATCCTCTCTCCTTCTGATCTGCGAAATAGTCCAAAGCACTCCTGAAATCACTTAGGTATCCTAATAGTGCATCATGACAACGGAACCGATACGACCCTACCTCAACACTTCTCAAAAAAGGAGGAGATAATGCATGGGATGAGTGCATCATGACAACGGAACCGATACGACCCTACCTCAACACTTCTCAAAAAAGGAGGAGATAATGCATGGGATGAGTGCATCATGACAACGGAACCGATACGACCCTACCTCAACACTTCTCAAAAAAGGAGGAGATAATGCATGGGAATAGTGCATCATGACAACGGACCCGATACGACCCTACCTCAACACTTCTCAAAAAAGGAGGAGATAATGCATGGGAATAGTGAATCATGACAACGGAACCGATACGACCCTACCTCAACACTTCTAAAAAAAGGAGGAGATAATGCATGGGATGAGAGCATCATGACAACGGAACCGATACGACCCTACCTCAACATTTCTCAAAAAAGGAAGAGATAATGCATGGGATGAGGGCATCATGACAACGGAACCGATACGACCCTACCTCAACATTTCTCAAAAAAGGAGGAGGTAATGCATGGGATCAGTGCATCATGACAACGGAACCGATACTACCCTACCTCAACACTTCTCAAGAAAGGAGGAGGTAATGCTCACACCAGCGAATACCGTAACCCCCCCCCCCCAATTTGGCCTGAAAGGAGGAGGTAATTCCTATCATGATAACAGAACGGCCACAGGGAGGGAGGGGGGAGGAAAATATTAGCGTCTATTAATAATTATGAAAGAAAGTGTGAGAGGGAAAAAAAACTGCCACTCTCTGACGTCATGATGACCTGATATAACCGGACACAATTTAGGTCAAGACCGGGTACATCCGGCAAGGGATTATGGGACAGGTGCGGATGTGATTGAGCAACCCTTGTTTCACTACACACTCTTAACGTAGGATTCCTATGTTGTTATTGATGCATCCGGACAGAAGTTATTGGATGATCTGATAGAACCGGACACAATTTAGGGCAAGACCGGGTACATCCGGCAAGGGATTATGGGATGTTTACAATGACTCTGCATTTTTATCGGATTAGTACATAAATACATTAGATTATTTCGAATTTAGTACATATTAACGTTGCAATTTCGTGTAAAATACGAAAAAAACTGCTACCTTTTGTCGGAAAGTGGTCCGGTTGACTGTCAGCGAGTGAATCGTTATTTGCGATTTTGAGATATTATGATCCCAGGATATGTACGGTGCTGAAGATATAAACTTTTTGACATGTCGTCGGGTAGTTTTTGAGGAGAAGCTTCACATACAGACATACATACATACATACATACATACATACATACATACATATAGACAAGTGCCCTTTATATAAGAGATGTCGAAGGAATTATACGAAGGAATTTATAAATTAATTCTCGATTGTATACTCACGTGAGATGTGTATATGTGATCGGCCTCAAATCTGGAAACAATTGTCAACTACATGGGGTTGCAGGTAAATAATGTAGAGCGTGTATCGGATTATATATAAATAGATTTAATACATATCTAAAATATATTTCAATCTATCTCCTGGGAGAAAAATTTATATAAGACGTATAGCTATACAAATGTGTCTGAGATAATTTCATTCAGGTTACAACTTTCAGATCAAATGAAGACTGCTACATTCCTGGATGTTCTTATCTACAGTAAGTTAACTTGAGTAAGCTCGGAATTAAACAGATTACAACCACATACACTCATTATCTAACCGGTATTCTTCTAATCAAAAACACAGTAGATATAAATGAATACACACTTATGCAATAATTTTGCAGTAAAACATCCCAGATTTATTCAGGAATTTGAAACATATCCTCATTTAACAAGAGTAACGCTTACGGTCCTGTGAACTCTTTCAATCATTTGTCAATGGTGACGGTTTTGGAGCTCTTTCAATCATTTGATTGATACTAACTGTTTCGGGGTTCTTCCAATCATTCGATTGATGCTAACATTTTTAGTCTCTCTCAATCAGACTATTAATGCTTACTGTTTTAAAGTTTATATTTCAATTATTCTATTGATGCTCATGTTTTACTGTCTTTTTTCAATCATTTAACTGTTAACCTCGTTCGCCAATATCATTTAGAGCTCGATATAAGCAGGCGTAAGTTTCCTATTCAGTCAGCCACTTTGGCGACTAATTTGCCGTTAAGTTTTAGCCAGTTACTGTTGTAAGCTCGCCCCCGTTGCGACAACCAGTGTTTGTTGAAGGTGTTGTTCGTGGAAGACTGTACTTATTGGCCTGTTGAAGTTTGAATCAGTGACATGTTGGTCAAACCTTGGTTTCTGTAAGTTCCGATCGCTGAAGGTTAGAGTATAAGAAGTCTTTGATACAATTTACGTCACAAAAGTCCTGACTTCCGCACACGCTATACCAATGCATAAAAAAATTTAACAGCATTGAAGTGTATGACACTTATTTCCTATAGCTATATTTTGTTTTAATTGGATAAGGATATATATTTTTCTTGTGACTATTCATTTAATTTTATATATGTCGCACAAAATGTAAAAGTATCTTTCTCTCTGTGTTTGTGGTTCATAAAATGAAGAGATCAAATATGCTGCATCTATTTAGATTTGTAATTAACAATATTAGACGTCTATGTTAATTATCATTATTGTGTTATCTACAAACGGGTACTCTCATTGTAAAAGTGCAGGATAATTGTTTTCTTGGGACGACCCGTATAAATGTCTGCCTATCTATTCTGCTAATAAAATATTTTTCGAGAGTTGGTGATATAAGCAATACACCATTTTAAGAGATAAAAAGAATAACAGTATGGAATTATAAAGTTTCATCAGGTTGTGAGCCAACATATGTGTGTGCACATATTTAATGTACTTTCTGAAAGTGTGCACATAAATAGAACACATACATACACATAAAAGCTCAAACAGCTAAGCGTTCCCGCTCAGCGTATGTGTGTGAATCTACAATGATTTATCTTTGGAAGAAGACGCACGGTGCGAGCGTTAGTGTTTGAATGACCGCGAGATCTTGAACCAAAGCACTGGATGCAGGGTCAGGGCATATTATTGTAGTTTTTGATCAACACATGGTATCGGTTTCGTTTTGTCCAGGCTCTCTCACCTTTTTCCTCCAGGCCGGTCAAGTTTCATTTTAGACTCTGATTAGTAAGCCTCAGACAATGGCAATTTGGCTCGGTTACAAGAGAAATCATTTCAATTTAACTTGAGGCTAAAATTACAGACGCCAGTAAAAGACATAGTCATACACTCAGCTCAGATCAAAAACACACGCATTTAAATTACGGCTCAAGTCACCGATAATCTGTTGATGATAATAATGATACTATCATTATATTGCTGTACGAAAGAACCGTACATTAAATGTTTGCATTATTATTATTATTATTATTATTATTATTATTATTATTATTATTATTATTATTATTATTATTAGTATTATTATTATTTTTATTTTTACTATTATTATTATTATTATTATTATTATTATTATTATTATTATTATTATTATTATTATTATTATTATTATTATTATTATTATTATTATTATTATTTACTCACAAGGAGTTTCCACGAAAGTCATCATCAGTTATTGCTCAAAGACTAAAACCGGTGATCTTTCCGGGAGAATCACTCACAGCAAGTTTCCCCAAGTATTCAGTTCTTCTTCTGAATATGCATAAAGCAATCGTCAATGATATAAGCGACAGGAATCTCAAAAGCGATTAACGGGGTGAAAATAAATATTATCACATTTTTATTCATTATAATTTTACTCAAAACGCCTCTTATCAAAGCTAAAAGCTAATCTAGCCAAGAAGTAATCAGATTTAGCGATATTAGACTAGTGTGTGAAAATATATAGTTTAAACTGAAAAAGTTCACACAAAAGTAGGTTAAACAAGAAATTAGAATTGCCATTAGCATTTAAATACTAGAGTAGGGCTACGTCTCCGGATATTGCATGATAGACAAGAAGTTGTCAGAAACACGAGCTTAGAAAATATTTCTCGTTTAGATAAATCACGAAAGAAAGTGGTCAGAAAATAGGTCAAGGTATTATGCATAAATGGAAGAGTTCGACTGAAAAACGTGTTAAACGCCATCTTCAAAATTACACAGCTATCACTAAAAAAGTGTTGCATCTCAACATCCTGCCACACACCAAAATCATATTTTACATAGTCTGATATACGAGTATGTCTTTTTGCTTTCAATTAACATAAGATTTTAATTGATAACTAAATTTGATGTGTTCGTCTTTTTATTTTTTTATTTTCTTAATTGAAACAAATTCGATGTATCCCGTTTTACACTAAGAATTCTTAAAATGCATCCATACTAAAATAAAAGGAACACTCCAAAAAGGATCGCTAAACACGGAAGGATTAGCTGCTGTCGTTATTTACAACCAAATTATATTAATGAACACGTAGCAGGGAAGAACAGTACCGAAAAGGAACGGCTGATGTGTTGTATTTACCAAGCAAGACCACAGCTCTGTATGTTATAGACCACTGTCCAGATAAGCTGCTGGATTTGAGGAATGGGTCACCGTAGTGCCACTACTTCGTTCTTTATGACCGTAAAATTGATAGTTAAATTATAATGGCTATCGTAAGGGGAATATAATGATTAATGGAAGATAAACATTTGATGACGTATGAGGATAGTTAATGACAAATGTTTTTTGACATTCTATTTGGAGATGCTCATGTTTAGTTCTCGTGGAAGCAAGAATGAATATTTCATAGTAAATTGTTTTGTTCATGAAAATTTCGTTTAGTGTCAAACATACGGAGGCAAAGAAGAGTCTTTGCAATGTGTTTTACATTGCTGAAGGGAAAATAATACTATTAAAATTATGATTCTAACAAATAATCACATCTCTCTTCCAGTGGGTTACGTTCAAATAACATACTCTCCACTCGTTTGAGGGTTAAGCGAGAGATGCTGAAAATATGTCATGCCATTTCAGCCTATAGGACCACCTCTTTTCTCACATGCGAACATCTGCTGAGTTTTAGATTTTAGGTGGGATGTAATTATTATTGATTAATTAATATCATCAATGATCTTTTTTATTTTTCTATTTTCTTATTTTTTATCTCAGCTTTATCTCTGTATCTGCTCGACTGTTATATTTTTCTTTTTATTATTATTTCCATTTCACATTATTATGTTTATCTTTTTATTTCTAAATGTTATTTTTTATTTTCATCGATTTAATGTCATTTTTTATCGCCCGTTTTATGTTATCACTAACCCTGCCAAAAAGGATTCCGCTGTTGCTCTGTATATGAATCCCAGTAAATGTGATAAAAGTAATAATAATCTAGTCAAGGTATAAAGAGGCCAAAAAAGACCAAAATATAACAATTATGGAGTAAGTCACCATATATATATATATATATATATATATATATATATATATATATATATATATATATAGTATAAGTGTTACTACAGTTTTAGAAGCGTCGTTAGTAGATATATTTGAAAATTTCTTTGAGAAACCAGTAAACAGACGCGTGAATTCATATCAATAAATGAAAATTTATTTAATCATTTTTTTTTCTTTTCTTATAATCCCAAATATTCGGTGTTATCAAACCATAATCATGGTAAACAGACATTGTATTTCTTCTTTTTTTTTCCTGGTAAAAATCTGACGGCGTGGCCGAAGATGTACGATCTCCTCCGATGTTTTTGGGGAGTTTTTTTTTTATATGTCCGATATTGTAGTGAAGGCCCTGGTTGGCCGAGGTTAATAGTATAAGTGTTACTACAGTTTTAGAAGCGTCGTTAGTAGATATATTTGAAAATTTCTTTGCGAAACCAGTAAACAGACGCGTGAATTCATATCAATAAATGAAAATTTATTTAATCATTTTTTTTTTCTTTTCTTATAATCCCAAATTTTCGGTGTTATCAAACCATAATCATGGTAAACAGACATTGTATTTCTTCTTTTTTTTTTCCTGGTAAAAATCTGACGGCGTGGCCGAAGATGTACGATCTCCTCCGATGTTTTTGGGGAGTTTTTTTTTTATATGTCCGATATTGTAGTGAAGGCCCTGGTTGGCCGAGGTTAATAGTATAAGTGTTACTACAGTTTTAGAAGCGTCGTTAGTAGATATATTTGAAAATTTCTTTGCGAAACCAGTAAACAGACGCGTGAATTCATATCAATAAATGAAAATTTATTTAATCATTTTTTTTTTCTTTTCTTATAATCCCAAATTTTCGGTGTTATCAAACCATAATCATGGTAAACAGACATTGTATTTCTTCTTTTTTTTTCCTGGTAAAAATCTGACGGCGTGGCCGAAGATGTACGATCTCCTCCGATGTTTTGGGGGAGTTTTTTTTTTTATATGTCCGATATTGTAGTGAAGGCCCTGGTTGGCCGAGGTTAATAGTATAAGTGTTACTACAGTTTTAGAAGCGTCGTTAGTAGATATATTTGAAAATTTCTTTGAGAAACCAGTAAACAGACGCGTGAATTTATATCAATAAATGAAAATTCATTTAATCATTTTTTTTTCTTTTCTTATAATCCCAAATTTTCGGTTTTATCAAACCATATGATTAAAAAATGATTAAATAAATGATTAAATAAATTTTCATTTATTGATATGAATTCACGCGTCTGTTTACTGGTTTCTCAAAGAAATTTTCAAATATATCTACTAACGACGCTTCTAAAACTGTAGTAACACTTATACTATTAACCTCGGCCAACCAGGGCCTTCACTACAATATCGGACATATAAAAAAAAAAACTCCCCAAAAACATCGGAGGAGATCGTACATCTTCGGCCACGCCGTCAGATTTTTACCAGGAAAAAAAAAAGAAGAAATACAATGTCTGTTTACCATGATTATGGTTTGATAAAACCGAAAATTTGGGATTATAAGAAAAGAAAAAAAAATGATTAAATAAATTTTCATTTATTGATATGAATTCACGCGTCTGTTTACTGGTTTCTCAAAGAAATTTTCAAATATATATATATATATATATATATATATATATATATATATACACGGTAGTCTTTAGGGTAATACATTATTATTACTATTATTATTATTATTTTTATTATTATTATTATTATTATTATTATTATTATTATATTATTATTATTATAATTATATTATTATTATTATTATTATTATTATTATTATTATTATTATTATTATTATTAGTAGTAGTTATGTATATATTAGTGAAATTAAGCTGAATTATTCCTACACTTGATTATTAGGGAAATGGTCGTTTGATCAGTACCATTAGAGAGCCATGGATATTATAACTGTCCTGTTCTTTAATCTCCGAAACAGTTACATGGTAAATAGCTGATGATCCCCGTTTTAATATTTCCCGCTTAAATTAAGGTCCCCTGTTTTTGTTTCACTGGTAGATACTTGAATTCCCTTAATTAATTTATTTTTTATTTTAGAATTTTCCAACAGAATCTAAGTCTGCGATACCTTGGATTTAGTTAGTTTTCTGGGAATTTAAACTGCATTTTCCTTTTTTTCTTTTGTTTAAAATGACTGAAAATTTTTTAGAGCGAATAATAGTAGCATAATAGATCATTATAGCAATAAAATACACCGAAGATGTATGTTTCTTTTCCGAAGGAAATCATCAGGCTTAATATATATATATATATATATATATATATATATATATATATATATATATAGAATTATAAAAAGAAAAACTATACACACATTAAGGTTGTACACATAATAACTTATTTCGACCCCTTTAATTAGGTCTCCTCAGATGTATAGACAACCACGTCAAAAAGACAGGTTTTTTTTAACGTGGTTGTCTATACATCTGAGGAGACCTAATAAAAGGGGTCGAAATAAGTTATTATGTGTACAACCTTAATGTGTGTATAGTTTTTCTTTTTATAATTCTGTTTTGCTCTGTTTAAATTACATTGAGCTCTGTTATTCAGATTCTCTACACAAAATTGAAATCTACACACTATATATATATATATATATATATATATATATATATATATATTTTTTTTTTTTTTTTTTTTTTTTCGTGGTACAACATTAAATAACGGCGAGGAATGCAGACGTTTGCGACATTTTTTGGGGTTAGAATGAAATTGAACAAGTATAACAACGAGAGGAATTTTTAAAAAAAATAATGAATGTACTAAGCCGGCTTTCGTCCACACTCATCAGAGTATCAACGTGGAAGTAATTGAATACGTCTAAAAACTTAAAAGAAAATTATAATGAAAATTAGTGCCAAGTTTGGGAGAAAAAATATGGGGAGGAGGGTCACAAGTTGATCACAGTAAGTCCTACAAGCCACTTCTTTTGTTTACAAAGGGAGGGTTTGATTGACTAGATCTATATGGCTTTCAGGACTTTGAGGTGGAATAGAGAATGCGATCTACTTATGACAGAAAACCAGTCACTAGTGTACGTCGACGCACATTCGGCGCTATTTATAAGATGGTCAGCAATAGCAGACCCGGATGTGTTGACTAAATTATTTAAATTATTTAGTCGGTCCCGGCGTATGGCAGGGGGGATGTTTTGCTTTATTCTGGATTCAAACCTCTGCACTGTTCTTCCTACGTATACGGCATCGCACGGACATTTTAATTGATGAATTATGTTACTGATATGTTGGGGTGGGGGAACATCCTTATGAATAGATTTGAGCAAAGGTCGAGAAGAAAAAACAATTCTAGGATTAGATGCCTGGTAACATCGACGCACAGCTACAGAAATTTGATTAGCAAATTTTATGCTAATATTACCAAACCAAGGTAATCTGAGGTTCGCAGGGCATTTTGGAGGACTAACAAGTTTAGGCTTGTTAAAGTGAGCGATCTTAGTGACGATATTAGAATTAACAATATCGAGAGGGTAACCATTTTCAACGAGCACCTCTTTGATAAATTCAATCTCCGAATCAATCAGGGATTCCGAGCAAATCTTTAAGGCACGATGAACCAAACATTTAATCAGATTTAGTTTTCTTTGTATGGGACAAAAACAGTCCCAGTGACAATATAAACCAGTAAATGTAGGTTTGTTGTAAATAGATGTTAGAAACAATGAATCAGATTTATGCACTAATACATCCAGAAAAGTTAGAGTGGAGTTGTGTTTCCTCTCACAAGTGAACTTTAAAGCTGGGTGTAATTGATTGAGTGCATTAAGGAATAATATGGAATCTGACTCATTGTTAAACACGCAAAATGTATCATCTACGTATCGAAAATAAGTAAGTGGTTTATTGATACCGGTCAAAAGATTATGCTCGTGAAAACCTACGAAGATACTGGCCAACGCAGAACCAAGGGGTGACCATTTGCTGATACATGACATTATCAAAACTGAATTCGACAGACATGGTAGCAAACCGCATCAGTTCTACGAATACCTCCTCAGATATAATAGGCCAACTGAGAAACCACAATATAGAACATCAGCACAAATATCGATGGTTTCTTGTAAGGGAACGCATGTAAATAAACTGCTGATGTCGAAAGAACACATAAACGTATTCTCAGCAGAAAAAGGGCAATTACGTATATATTCAGCAAAAGTGAATGAATCTTTGATACAGTTGGCCGAATATACTTCAAGCACAGGTTGAAGCAATTCAGCCAACCATTTAGCTAACTGATGCTGAACCGACCCGACCATAGAGAGAATCGGTCTTACGGGTATATTTTCCTTATGTGTTTTGGGTAGGCCGTAAAAACGTGGTCTTATAGAACCTATTGGTCGGATTATATCGTATATTTACCCAGGAAGAACACCTTTCTTAACCAATTTAAGCAATCTTTATATATATATATATGTATGTATGCATGTATATATATATATATATATATATATATATATATATATATATATATATATATATATATATATATATATATATGTGTGTGGATGTGTGTGGGTGTGCATTTGTGTATATCAATATATTACAGAAGAGCAAAACCACATCGGTAATGTCAGCTTCAAATGCTAATAAAGGGGACCTATATTATGCTTCTTTATCGGATTATTTTAAGCCGCTGTTTATGTCTACTTCCAAAAGAGAGTCCGGTAAAGATGCCTATTATAATTGTCATTTTTACGTATTTGAAACAGACTATACGAATGCTGTGATTCTGTAATACATATATTACTAAATAGTATGTTCTTATTTTTTAAAGTTTCCTAAGACACGAGCACACACACACACTATTACAACAATAAAACACTGTTAGTACTAAGTCCGTCGTTGGAAACTGCTTTGCTTCTAAGTCAATTAATCATTTGCTATCACTTACCCAAGTTTAATTATTATTTTAGAGATCATCGGTTTGTTACCATGAAAAACTCTTTCTGGAATTTAAAAACAAAACAGCAGTTTATCTCATGGCTTTGCAGCAGTGTTGATCAGGTACTAATTCTCTTAAAACCAAGAACAAAAAAGTTTCGGATATCATATCTACTATTTTGGTCTTTGATTATTTTTTTGGTTATAAAATCAAATGTTTTTCTTACCTGTGGTGTTCGTCCTTGACCAATAAAAATACAATCGCTATATACAAAAAAGAGTATTTTATAGAGTTCGAACGATCCATTGTACTACTTAATTTGTTATTGATATATTTATGTATTTATATTATTATTTATATTTAGTTTCATTGTAGACCCCCCCACACACATATATATATATATATATATATATATATATATATATATATATATATATATATATATATATATATATATATATATATATACACATTTATACATTTTCTACTGAATGTTTTAGATAGTGTTGGATTGGCTCAATCTACTTTCTTTGATTAATTTAATGTGACGTACAATTGTCTACATATTTAATTACCATCACCACCTTGTGTAATCATTATCATTTATTAAGCAGAACCTACGGGTATAAAATCTATTAATCTCAAAGTAACGCGAGATATTTCTAGAAATTCGGACACGATACTCTCGTGAAAAAATATACAACGGGCAGGTACTATTTTTATGCGGCACGCGGACGCTATTAAATGAGAAGTAATTTATTTTATCAAACATTGTATCGATAAATATTTCACACTCAATTTTTATATCCAAATCAAGAAATGTAGCTGTTGTTCTCATGTGCTCAGTGTTATTCTTACTCCTTTGGATACATTAAATGTTTAGTGTTTTAAAACTCCTCGTTATCATTAATAGATACAAAATCGTCAATAAATCGCCTGCAACCATGATAACTATAAGCTTAATACATATCGATTTTAAAAGTAATGATGACATATATATGCATTCAAGTCAATGTAGATAGTGATAGCCCAAAAAGATGTGAGATGAAAACCCATTGGAATGCATATAGTTTAGAGTAGTACCTCATTTTTTATTTGAAAATAACTCTCTTTAATAAAGTTATTATTGTCAGCCCAATTTTGGAAACTCTAGTCTTACCATTTTTAATTTTATGTCAAAAGCTTTAGATTTTGAAAAGTCTATGTATGTAACTTTCCTGCCTGCAAAGGTTAAATCTATAGCATTATCTATTTTTAATAAGGTCTTCATGTGGTCTTCTTCTTCTTCTTCTTCTTCTTCTTTCGTGTGAATCAGATGATTCTGGTGTTGGCATTAGTTTCCCCGATGTTTTTCTAGTTAGAAATCTTTCTGGAAAGACATCGGGTACTTACGGGAAGGACCACGAGAAGGTTGCCAACATCTCTAAGTGAAAGTGGTACTGTGGAACCGACTGGATTCGAACTTGGAACACCCAGGTTTTCAGTCCGTGTCGTTATCCACTTAATCTTTTGTATATAAAGAATTAACACTATATGCTGAGATTGGTTTAGCCTTTTTACGATAATTAATACAATTTTGTATTTACTGAGTCTGAATTATTTACCACCTAAAATATGTTTATATTACGATATAATTTTCTTTTCATGGAAATTGTTCTATTTGATTAAATTTTTATTTAAACACTTTAGATATTGCTTAAGTAGGGTTTTACAGTGCAGATCTTGGAGGCAAGAATAAAATGGGTGACAAGTGATGTTTGTCCATTTTAGGAATCCAATACATACATAGAAGTTTTTTACATTTTATTTTACCTCAAATTTAGTCCTAATTTCTCACAAATAACAGTGTTGTTTAGAATAATACTATCTGAATTTCTTAATCTTTACGTATCTGAAACTGATATAAGTTTTTCTTCTAACTATAAGCGATGTATATAGTATTGCTGTTTACAGATAAAAGCTATATATATCTTATCAATAAGATCTTTGACAAATTTATTTTGTAAGCATTTAAAGATGATCATACTTT
>OY744520.1:93185446-93202946 GCA_963556195.1 Sepiola atlantica | reverse complement strand
GTTAATGGACGAACCATTAAAAATAAAATACCAGGGACAGTATTTGAGTTCTGCCATTGCACTGCAGATGTAAAGGTATTCTTGGCTCACTGTTTTGTTAAAATGTAACATGCAGACAGTTACAAAAAGCACAAAGTAGAGGCTCGAAACCTTTAATTGACAATGTTGACGTTACAAATAAAATAACACAAAAAATCTTACATATAAGACACAGTATGGAGTAAAGTTTTCGCATTGGAATCAAACCCAAGTTATTCTTTACATCTCTGGCAACTGGTTCGAGGTCAACTTTACTCGCATGTAATTGTCACTGGTACTTGCAGCTACAACACTTCAACAGTTTTACTTTACACGGACAAAATTATTGATACACAACTTGCTTGTGTTACTCGTGTCAAAATATTGTCCTGCAAGTCAATTTAAAAATCAGTATATAACATCAAACATATGCTATCCAGCAAACATGATGTGAATCTCGAATGATACTTACGTGCCACCCACCATAGTAAAAGACGAGTTGATGGTGTCGGGGTTACCTTGAAAAGACACGTTATGTAAAAGGTTCAAATACACAAGTCTTTTGTAAACAATGCCAATGATTATTACTCTGCAGTACAAGACAGTAACAATGATAAATACTATTGAACTGCTAAAATATTTTAATGCGCATTTAGAAACACTTTTCCACAGTTCGACTCCCAAACTAATGAGAACGGATACATCATCGTCAGATATTTTCCCAGGTTGAACAAGAGTATCATAATTTAAATGATGCAGAAAAATCAAGAAAACTAATGAGACAACAGTAATTGATCTTACAGTAGGACATCGGTAATTATTTTTCCTGGAGAAATACCAATATTGGTTTACGGAATAGTTTTTTTTTAATGAAAGACGAGGCACATATAGAAGTTGATGTTCTTCAGCAGCAAACCCAATCCCAAAATTGTTTTAAATTGATGATATAGAATTAGTTTCTTCAAATATAGCTTATTATGAGTTATGTTGTAACCATCTTTTAGTTTCATTTACAAAAAACAACTGTTCGAAAGTTGATGACACAGAATTCAAAATTATTATGAAATTAGATAAGGTTTTGACATTCTAATTTTTTAAAAAATAATTCATTTTTTTTTTTATTAATTAAGAAGCTCAAATGTAAGTTTTAGAAAAGTTTTCTTCATAGAAAAGCAAATTGGAACTACTTAAATTTAAATGATTTCAATTAATTGTCTAACTTGTCACGCGAGTCAGAAAATATGTCAAATCAGTTACAAAAGAATAACATGTCTCTTTAAATAATGTTTTGTATTCTTGAAAGTATATAACTAACTCTTTATTAAGGTCACTAGCTAACTAAGGAATAAACTTGTTTACACTGAGGTTACAATGCTCTTATTATAACTGTCACGCAATACACAAGTGAAAACACTTATCAATCTTAAAAAGACGAAGCCCGTATATGTGAATAAAGTATAATATATATATGAAATTTGCTTTGATATTTCATATTAATTCGTGTGTATTTATTAAACAACATAAAACACTGATATATATATATATATATGAATATATATATATATATATTTATATATTTATATATGTATATATTTATATAAGTATGTGTGTCTATGTAGATTTTTAGTATACGCACCTTGAAATGTCTATTTTGAATAAATCAGAAAATTTGATATAATATATATGAGAAATGTGAATTTGTGAATAGATGAATTGAATTGATTCTCGCCAGTAATGTGGCGTTGTTCAGCGTTCACATGAGAGAAACATACGAATTTTGAAAGGGCTCATTTATATTCTGATTTCCGTTTGTCTCTGTTTATTACTTCCGGCTACGGGCCAATATATTTCTTATTTAGCAATGGGAATATATTTATATAAAACTATGAAGATAGAATCGGCTGACAAGAATGTATATATAGATTTATATGTACCTACATATATCTATCTATCTAACTATATATGAAATAGTATATATATATATATAATAGTATATTTATGCATAGATAACAGGTTATAATAATATAAAACGAACCATATGTAGGAAAATAAATAAAAATGATTTCCAAATAACCGTGTTAACTGTCCATATTTATGATACAAGTCATTGGGCTTAGTATTGGACTGTATCATTCTGTACCATAATAATAGTTATGCGTAATTATAAGCGATAAGAAGATTTTTCACCATATTATTTCAACTTAATAATGTAAGCATGAATTCCGATTTTTTTTATTTAAGTCATATTATAAATCTTTGAATATATGTATATATATATATATATATATATATATACGTATACATATATATATATATATATATATATATATATATATATATATATATATATATATATATATATATATATATATATATGCATTTATATTTATATTTATATAATGGGATTTCATATATATATAGACTTGAATAAAAAATAAAATAATACGTATATATTAGTCAGTACTTACTTTAACAGTGCTAAATACGTGTGTAGAGTTTAATAACATTCATTTATATACATATAACAATTAAGATATGCACATAGATGGATTAACATTTTAGTATTATATGTACAGTCAAAAAGTTCCTTTTCTAACAAACGACTAATCCGATCCTTTACTTTTATTATCCAACACTGGCTATTGATTTCACTTAGTTAATGCATTGTGCTTCCTTTGTTTGAAACACTAGCTATTCATCCCAATCAGCCAATGCATTTTACTCCCTTTGTTTTAAAATATCTTCGGCGCTTCTCACTTCTCAATTGATCAAAAACACAAAAACGTTAACCTACCATAGCCTGCTGAATATTACTGTTGTTACCTTCCCCATTTCAGGTTTCCGCTATGCATATATATTATATATGATATTTAAGATGTTCAGTATGATAGAGGCTTTTCATTTATCTTATGTGTGTCCCTTCATTATTATTTTCTATTTGTTTAATCATTATACTTACCTACGAATAATGTTTATTGCGTGCTTTAAATTATACGATTATGTAATTTTTTTTATATTTCTAACTCTACGATTCCTGATTTCCCGCTCTAAAATAACATGCACAAATCATGTAGATATCTGTATTTCCTGACCCATATTAATATGTTCCATTTAACTACAAGCAACCGCCCACGCTTGTTGTCTAATTATTATGCAATTTAAAATTTTGTAAAGCAGTTTCTCAACATAATAGTTTTGTTATATCGGTTTACATGGTACACATTGTGGCTAGGTAGATTATGCTGTCTATCTCTCAATGAAAAAGTGTAATGCATTTCATGCTTCACTGAGAAATGATACTGATTATTACATTGCACTGCTAAGCTAAATTGTTAAATAGTTAATACGAACGATCAGTTAGATATAAACATGAATCTAAATATTTATTTCAATATATATATAAATGGTGTTCTTAAAAAAATTCACACTTTTTAGAAATGCATGAAAACACTTAATATTCTGGACTGTTGTAGTATTATCAAATTTAAGCTGCATCTCTTAGTGGGTGTTTTGCGAGCCATACATCTTATGGGGGGGGGCCCTTCAAAGTAAACACCTCGGAGATCATTACAGTTTAAAGGGACTTGGACTTCATGACACGCGGGAATACATGCGAACAGTAGGATATCCACCTGTTTCTTTATTCAGCGTTTCCTTCATAATCAATTCGATGCTCAATTCTGTTTCACTAAAAATTGCATTGTCTCGCTTTATCTATCCGCACATTCTCTTTGCAGGTCCCCAGTGAATTTCGTTCCGCAGATAGAGTAAGAATGCTTGCTATGATTCGTTCTGGTAGTAAGTGACTCTCTATATTTGTGGTAATTATCCAGTTAACCCAGAATGGCCTTCAAGCTACTAAAATAGCACTGAACAAGCACAAGTTTCATAATTACTTGCTCTTCAGTCGATTTTAAAATCGACTAAATAACAGATACGTTCGGTTTCCATTTTTCTGTAAAACCGAATGTATGATGGTTAACTAAAATATTGTATAATGCTCTATAAAATGAATATATAATGTCTTATATACGTAACTCAGGACTCTGACAATCTCTCATATGCAGAATACACTAAATTATAATCATATATATATATATATATATATATATATATATATATCTATATACTACTAAAACTCTATTGTCTTGTATGTTTGCAATCAGCTTTCAGCTTTCCGGTTTTCAACATCCGGTTGCGCATGCGTAAATAGCATCGTCTTCCAATCTGTTATTCCAATTCCGTTGAACTCTTATTATTAACGAACGCATGAAATTTTTCATTCTGGAAATGTTTATATCGCTTTAAATATAAAACAATTACATTTAATTTCATCAAATAGTTTTTTGTTTTCTCCACGGCTAAAAACATTCAACGGCAGGACTTTGTAAAGTCTGTCGCAGTTTCAAAAAAGCTCCACCCTTTTAAAAAACAAAAACAAACAAACAAAACAACAACAATCATTATTAATATCAATAGCGGCGGTGAACGAAACCACCTTCCACTTTTCCTCTCACAGATGTCACCACTCCTACTCCCTCTGTTTTCGTTACGTACGCGAGACAGCCGGTTGTACCCCCTTCCTTCCTCAAATCGCCCTTTTATTATTCTGTACTTTCAACTAACAATTTCATTTAAAAGATTATATATAAAAATTTGAATTTAACTATAATAAGTATTATGGTACCTGTTCAGTGCATATTTACCTATAAGTATGGCCAACCACTTATAATTCAGTAACTATAATTTAAAAAAAAACAATTATAATAAACAGAACGACGCATAGAAATCTATCTATATTCTTTTTTCAACAATTACATTTAATTTCATCAAATAGTTTTTTTGTTTTCTCCACAAGTGTCACGCACATACATGAATTCCATAGCTAATATAACAAACTGACCCAACGGGTCACGGGTGGTCTAGTATATATATATACATGATAATCATAGAAATAATATTAAAAAGATGGTAGAAAATGAAAAAGGAAAATCCAAAACTATTTATACATTCATTAATAGTTTGTATTTATTTTCAAGATTAAAAAAATAAAATAAAAGTACAATATTTAAAAATGTGTTGCGTTTTTTACGTGAAAATAATGGGTTTTTTTTTTCAAACACAAACATAACGTTAGGATTCAAAAAATATGATGCGATTATGACGTGAAACGAATTTGTTTCCGAACGAACAATAACCGTTAGAATTCAAAATGTTTGATGCTTTTACCAAGTGCAAAAAGTGTTGTTTTTTTGTAATAACGATTTACATTACAAAGTTTTATTTTGAGGGAGAATGTGGTGTAAAATTACTCGACTGTATCTAAATTAAAGTTATTTTCGGTTAGTATTTGTTTGCATGCTAACTCAAAAAGTATTTAAGTCTTCTCCAAATACCTGCATCTACTGAAGTTATACGTACTGTCCGATGAAATAATTGACAACATATATTCGTCAGTGAAACTCGATGAAGACCGCTTGGTGAACATAAAAGAGATGTTCTAAGATAGTTCTTTACATGCACTATTCTCTCATGAATTACATAATGATTCATTTTGCTTTTAACAAGCTAGACTCATTTAATTCATTTAAAATTAATCTCGGCGAAAACTTCTTTAATCAGCATTCATTATTGTCTCTAACACAACTAAAACACGTAACACCTCTTACGATTTATCACTTTCAATCAGCAAACTAATACTTACCGAACAGAACATGAATTTCGATCGAGAGTATCTATTTCTTACCATGTTCCCAAAAAAGATTAATGAGTGCTATCCATATTTAAAAAAAAACACCTTTTACACTTAATAAACACACGACACATTTTGAATTGTAACGGTCATTGTGTGTTTAAAAACACAAAAAACAGTCTTTTCACATACTAATCGCACAACAATTTTTGAATTCTAGCGACTATATTTCGTTTTAAAAAAATCATGTTCACGTCACAAACATACCACATAATTTACAATATTGTACTTATGTGTTTTCTTCAAATAAGTCATATGGAGAGATTCTTTAAATGAATACGGAACGTTGATCAATGTATAAATAAGTTGTTTTACTATTCAATTTTCCACATCTCTCTCTTCTCTCTCTCTCTCTCTCTCTCTTCATCCATATATATATATATATATATACATATATATATATATATATATATATATATATATATATATATATGGATTTATAGATAGATAGATAGTCTTATATCTCTCTATCTCTCTCTTTCTATATATATATATATAGATAGATAGATAGATAGATATATAGTCTTATATCTATCTATCTATCTGTCTATCTATATATATATATATACATATATATATATATATATATATATATAGATGGATAGATAGATAGATAGATACATAGATAGATGTGATATGATTTTTCTGACTATGTGTATGAATGTTGTAAATGGATTATCATTTTCGTTATGAATAGCTATTTGACTTTTACAACTCAGTCTGTGATAATTAGTGTTTGCTGTGTTTCCTGAATGTATTTTTCTCTCTATTCATCCAATGACAAGTGAAGAGTCTTTAATAAACAAAGTAACAATAAAAGCCTATATGTGCAAAGTCAATATAGACTTAATTAAATAGATGATACGTCTGAAATGATGAATACGTTCAATTTAGGGGAATTGTTCGTTGCAACTTTTAGTTTTAACTCAAATTTATATATATGTACATGTTTTTTATTCGAATAGCATAAACTGTAATATATATGTGAAGACATTCTACTTGCATGTCTAAAAGTAGTATATCTCTTTACTTCTATTTCATTATTACTACAATTATTACTAATCCTATTATGTTTATTATTATCTATATAATCATATGTTACGAGATTTTATATTTGGGCGTACGTTATCATACTCCTCACTTGTGTAGAACGTGAAACTCGAACTAAAATGCACCTGTCAGACCTGCGGATAAGCAGCAAAATGTAATTAATGTTCTGTCAAACGTTAGTACAAAAATATTGTGAATATTTCTCTCTCTCTATCTATCTATCTATATATATATATATACATATATATATATATATAAATCTGAAAGGTTTTTGAAGCTTAAAACTATAAGAAATGCTATTATAAGATATATATATAAAACACTATATAATTCAGTAAATATTTATAAATCTCTCAGTCCTAAGTTTTCAAGATATTAATTGCAAAGTCTCTTTTTAATTAGCTGTTTGAATAGAGCACCAGAATATGAGTCAAAAATAACTCGTGTCCGGGGTTCGAATCGTGCAACCGACTGAACAGTTATCTTTCACAGACACTATTCCATTAGGATAAAAACGTATACGTATTTAGATAATAATGAAATATTTATAATTAAACATATATATATATATATATATATATATATATATATGCGCAAAATACAAAGTAATCATTTCGAATTACCCAGTAATATAAAACTGTTTTACTTGATCAATCGACGTTTCATTTTTATTCATGTCATTATATAACTAGTTTTTAATGGGGAGGAATTAATTTTCATTTTTATGCTGAGAGAAAATAAAATAGCTTGACGTTCTATATTTCATAAACCATATCAATTAACATTTTGTTTTTTTTACCTAAAAATAAGATTTCAATATGGTCATTCACTGCAAAGCTCCTCCATATTAGAATTCATCAAATAACACTACGACAATCACCATGTTGTTGTCTTTCCCGAAGTTACCAAAATTTCAACTGAAAATGATGTATTTGTTTTCGTTAAAGTAGACTACGTCCTAAGTTATTGATGCCCGAAAGGCGGTTAGATTTTGCTAGTTTAATATAATTAGATTCTTCCTAGCCTCACAAAGAGTCACGTCGTCCTCAATGGCCGTACATCCAAACAGATATTAATGCAGATGTACACACGGCGTCAATCATTGGAAATGTATTGTTCCTGATTTATACTAACACCCTCCCGGATGAAATTGTGTCCGAGATGGATATATTTTCTAATGACACTACACTCTATTCTCGATGTGTGGGTAAAACAAATGCGCATATATCCAAGGCAATGCATGAATCTTTAGAAAACGATCTCTATTCTGTAGTTGAACCGGGTCTAAAATCGATGTCAATATTTAATGTTTCAAAGATAAACATGATTTCCTTTTTTAACCACCGATGTTCATTGCTAATACTATACTAGTCGAAACATGAATTGGAACAAATACATATAAAATATGACAAAGGCTGCAGCAAATAAAGTGGGATCCCTGTAACGTGCTAGAAAACTTCAAACACATGCCAGTATCATATATGTCTACAAAGCAACCACCTGTCCATGCATAGAGTGTTGCCGTACTATCTGGGCTGGTGAACCAATCACAAGTCTCTCATTCTCATACAGGGTCCAAAAAAAGATTATTTTATTTAGTAGGCCTCTCACTGTCTCCCAATATCTAGACCTACTCCTATCGCCTCAATTTTGTGCCCCTGTGCTTGTTTTACAAATATGTCAATGGAATCTGATAAAACGAACCGGCTGCTCTAGTGCCCACTTGACGTAAATACACCCGGCAAAACCCTACAATTCCATTAATCTCATTACTTCACTGTGGACGACCCCATAGGCCGTAATGCCTTATTTTCTATTAACTTATTTCCTCGGGCGGCTGGCCTTTGGAATTCCTTCTCTGTTGCCTATTTCCCTGACTCTACTAACACGTAGAAATTTAA
The DNA here is from genome assembly GCA_963556195.1 of Sepiola atlantica. Classification (NCBI taxonomy): domain Eukaryota; kingdom Metazoa; phylum Mollusca; class Cephalopoda; order Sepiida; family Sepiolidae; genus Sepiola; species Sepiola atlantica. The sequence goes on along the minus strand of OY744520.1, from coordinate 93,194,225 downwards.
ATTTAATGTCAACCAACATCTCGTTGCAAAACTCTTTAATTAGGGTGCTCTCTCAAATCTGGCCAATAATTCTCAGTAGCCCCTTACGTCACAGTGTCAATGTGCCTAGTTTAGGGTGAATTAAAGTTTTAAAAAATCAAGGTTTCTGCCTCACAAATAACTTTCAATGACAATCAGTTAGAAACATAAAATAGCCTTGCATGCTGTAATCGAACATTTGAAATCGGCCTAGTCTATTTTTGTTTGATCGATTTATGTGATACGCTTAGCAACATCGAAGATTTACACTGATTTTACTGGCAGTTTATTTCCGGGTCGTACTACAGAATCATGCCTCATTACAAATGAGTAGTCTTCGAACCAAGTCGGGTTCAGTTTGAAGATGTTCGATGATGCCTTCGCATGCCCACATACTACTTATCATTAAACATTGTTAATATTTGTTCGCAGACTTCCCGCATGGCTAAATCTCAAGTGATAATCTCCCAAACATTCTCATTTTCCATGCACAGCTGACTTGCGGTCAATCGCACAGTCAGCAAATGATCACCACGCTCTGCCGATTCCTAGGAAAAGAACGTATTCAGAAAGCATGACAGGTCAACGTCGAGCAATTAAGCTCGACGTTAACCTGTCATGCTTTCGGAATACGTTCTTTTCCTTGGAATCATAATTTACGCATAGGCTATCTTCGAACGTGTTCGCGATATGCTGATACATCAATACACTTTAAAACATCATGTTTTGTGACGTAATTTTCTGCAACTGAACCAAACGGGTCCATGTTTCCTCGTTGTTTGACGATTATCCTTTGTTCAGCGGTGATAATAGTTGAACAAACTTAAATCTGAAAGATGCAATGGTTATGGATATTGTTATATAGTCATAATATATCATGTGAAATGATAATATCATTCGTTGTTGGTTCTTAAACCAATCGTTTACATCGAAAAGAAAGGCTCGATATTTTTAAAACAGACCGTATATTAATTATCTGAAGAGTGAGACGAGCGCCGTGCATTGATCGCAATAGTTTTTATTGAATACTATATAGTGTTATATATGTCACATATTCAATGTAATCATTGGTTGCGTTTAATAGGATTAAATGGGGAACGCACTCCATCGATAACCCTGGAAATACGATCACGTAAGAGCATACTTGATATCTTTGACATTTCTTATATGCTAGCATGAACTTCATCATTTCCGCTGTCTTTTTATGTGAACTGAGATTTTAGGATAATGTTGATATAAGTAAATATGCATATATTTCATATATATTTAGGTGTGTTTCATGTTTGAATAAATCACTTACAATGTTATTAAACTTGTCATAATTAATGAAACCAACGAATAAAACAATAATAAATAACACTACAAAAAGAGAAATATGTGCGTTTCCTTGGCGTAACAAATTAATGATGACGTAATCATGTTTATGAAAGAAATATTGAATGCAGTAATTACCATAAGGGTTGCTATTATGATTAATTATATATCATACGCATATATATATATATATATATATATATATATATATATATATATATATATATATATACTAGACTGAAAAATGCGGACGCATATATATTAATATTCTTAAATATATACCTGGCAATGTGTAGGATAAGTTGAATAAACTCTTAAAATATTGAAGCTGAAATTGAGATTTAAAGAATTAAACGTACAATAAAAAAAATCACACTTAATCACAAGGTTGCTAAAATGGCAGATATATGCAATGGTTTTTCTTGACTCTCTATTGAATATTAGTATGTTGATTAACACAAGAATACCATTAACCACCATAATTATTTTTCTTTAATTGTACAGTATATTTCGTCTAAATAATCAGGTAAAGTAAACAGAAAATGTGATGACTTAGAGAAATTAACAAGTAAGGCTAACTGATTTTGAAAATTTTGAAAATGTTTGTCACTTGAAACAAATGCAAACATTACTACAATAAGTTAAAGTTTACAAACTAGAAGTTGGAAGAAAATTGTGCTGACAAGTAGAGTTGAATGTAAGTACATTATGTAAAAGTTTTGTTTAATTTTTTTTTTAATTAAGAAAATTAAAAACACGTATGTGATTTGCATATAACACACAAACCATTTAACTAATTCCTGACCCGTGCAGTATGGATACATTGTAAAATACAGACGGATTCCATAGCTGAAAAGATTCAGCCACACAATCCACTCCACTCAAGGTAATATACTAAAGAGCCATCGCTTATGGATTCTTCACATTTTGAATGATGTTTTAAGCAAATTATACTTAATTTTATAAATCACCTAATACATTGTTGTTTATTATTCATGTTACATTGCTAATTGTACTCAACATTTACTTCTTCATATTTACAGTCAAACTTCAATATTTAAGAGTTAATTCAACTTTTCATATCTCTTCCCAGTTAGGTACATAATAATATTAATACACATGCGTCCGCATTTTTCAATAATAATAATAATAATAATAATAATATTAATAATAATATTATTAATAATAATAATAATAATAATAATAATAATAATAATAATAATAATAATAATAATAATAATAAGAGATAGCAGCAAAAAATTGAAGCTGGAAACGAAAACAGATACAAATCTGAACAGCACGAATACAACATGGCCTCTGACAACAATGAACGCCAGTTTTCCAAAAACGGAGTAAGAACAACAACAGAACAACCGGACCCAACAGAAACAAAACACTTCTGGAGCAAGATATGGGAAAAGCTTCAAAAACACAAGAAAAAGGGCATGGCCTCAAACTCCCAACAACAGGTCTGATAACTAATGTAGAAAGTGAGAGGGGCTACAAATACTTGGGAATACTGAAGGCAGATAAGATACAAAACAAGGAAATGAAAAACCAGGTCACAGCTGGGTACAACAGAAGAGTAATGATTATTCTTGAATCGCATCTCCGCAGTCGAAATACAATCTATGCTACTAATGCCAGAGCAGTAGCTATCATTCCATATACTGCCGGTATACTTGACTGGAATGTAAATGAACTAAAATATGTGCATTCCAAAATACGGAAAATGCTTACAATTTATGAAGCTTTTGCAAAGAAAGGAGGTGCAGATCGATCGTATCTACCTAGTGAACAGGGTGGTCAAGGTATACTTAGTGTTGAAGATGTTGTGAATATAGAAGAACGTTGTTCATATAAATATGTTTCTGAGAGATATGGGATTCTTCTTCGTGAAGTTAAAAGAGTAAAAATAATAAGAACTGGGGTGAAAAAAAACAAGTGAGAGAGTTAAAATTATTTGGAAGAAACCACACCAAATATTCTTAGAGAATACTGCATTTAGAGATAATGTCAGCTGGAATTGGTTGGTCAGGGGTAATCCCAAAAGATCTACTGAGAGCACCTTACTGACAGCTTAGGTAGAAGGACTTCGCACTATGGCCAATCAAACTTTACATTTGCCAAACTGCAGGATAATTGATATGCCGATAATGAAGACACCTTATCTTTCTAAACAAAAACAAGAGAACTTGCTTAATTATTGATATAGCCTGCCCCTTCGATGCCAGATTGCAGGAGAAAGAACACAAAATAAAAATCGAGATTTAAAATGGCTATTAGTTACACTGTTGAAATGTAAGGAAGTAAAGGTGATTCCCGTTGTAATTGGACGCTTGGAACCATAACTAAAAGCCACCATAATTTGCTTCAATAGATTGTTGAGACAGTGTATCTTCCAATTCTGCAAAATACTTTCTTGTTGGGAACGGCAAAAGTGTTATAGTACAGCTTGATGGCATATTCAAGAGAATTTACTGATTTTCCAAAAAAGAAAACTCTAACTAAAAACATCCAAAAAGTGAGACTACTATGAAATAATAATAATAATAATAATAATAATAATAATAATAATAATAATAATAATAATAATAATAATAATAATAATAATAATAATAGTAGTAAAAGGGATAAACACATGGGCTGTATCACTAATAAGATACTCTGGACCATTCATAGGCTGGATCAAAGAAGAACTCAGGCACATTGACCAAAGAACTAGAAAACTAATGACTATGCACAATGCACTGCACCCAAAAGACGACACGGACAGACTCTACGTGAAAAGAAATGAAGGAGGTAGAGGACTGGTAAGTATAGAAGACTGTGTGGAAGACACCAAAAAAGAGCTGGAGAAATATGTAACCCAGAACACGGAAAGACTGATCACACAGCAAGAGACAACAGCCCAACAAACCACCCCGGAAGCACTGAACCCAGAAACAAAAAGACAAGAAAGGAAAAGTGGGAAGAAAAACAACTACATGGACGCTTTATAAGACTCACAAGCGATGAAGCCAATGAAAACAGCTGGGCATGGCTAAGAAAAGGAAACCTGAACAGAGAAACGGAGTCTCTGCTGACGGCCGCACAGAACAATGCGATTAGGACAAACTTTATTAAAGCAAAGATAGATAAAACCCAGGAAAACAGCAAATGCAGATTGTGTGGACAAAGAGACGAAACGATAAATCATATAATAAGTGAATGCAACAAGCTAGCACAAAGGGAATACAAGAACAGACATGACAGCATGGGGAAAGAAGTACACCGGGAAATGTGCAAACAACTGAATTTCGAATATGCAAGAAAACGGTACAAACACAAACCAGAAACTGTACTACAAAACGAAAAACACAAAATCATATGGGATATGAATGTACAAACAGACACACCCATAACAGAAAGGAGACCGGATATGATAATAATCAACAAGAAAGAAAAATCCCGCAAAATCGTGGACTTTGCCGTTCCAGCGGACCACAGAGTGAAGATCAAAGAGACGGAAAAGAGAAGCAAATATACTGAACTTGCCAGAGAATTGAAAGGAATATGGAACATGAAGAAAATCAGTATAACACCAATAATCATAGGAGCACTAGGAACAGTCCCCAAAAACATGGAGAAAAGACTAGGAGAAATAGGAATCAAAGGGATAACTGAGACCATACAAAAGACAGTAATGATCAAAACAGCTATAATCCTGAGAAATGTCCTCGAATGCGGAAATCAACCCACATAAGCAACGAATGGAGAACAAACACATGGAAGCACAAAACAACAGAACCGGGGAAAATACAACCGCACGAGAGAGGCGCAAGCATAGGCTGACGCCACGAAAATTATGGACAGAGGGTCGAGGAGGGAAAGCGCAATACCAGACCTCCACTGGAAGAGCGCGGACAGCTCTGGGACCTTGGGACGGCTTGTTGGCACTCGGGCCCCAGAGGGGACCAATGGCCCTTATCAGCGGGAAATCGTTGGTAGGTGGCTGTTGCGATTACACCGCAAGGTCATCAGCGGTGATGAACGAAAAGAGGTGGAGCATACTGGAGGCCTGAGGAGACCTGTTGTCACTCAGACTCCAGGGAATACCACAGGTTGTCGGCAGTGGGTGACCACTGACGATGACCAGTGTGATAACTCCTACTGAGTAAATAATAAAATATATACAAGATACCAGAGAGGATTATTAATGTCATCCAGAAAGCGATGGAAACATGGAGACTAAAACTGACAGCCGGAGGACAACACCTGTCTGAGATAAAAATACAGAGAGGCATTTTTCAAGTAGACTCTCTATCACCACTATTGTTCATAATAGCCATGATGCCACTCAACTACATACTCAGAAAGTGTGATGCCGGATACAGGTGTACGGATACAGAACAAAGAATAAACAACCTAATGTACATGGATGACCTTAAACTGTTTGCAAAAAACAAAAAAGAAATAGTAAAGCTGATAAATACAACCAGGATATTCAGCCAGGATATCTAAATGGAGTTTGGAATAGAAAAATGTTCACTACTAGAGATTAATAGAGGAAAACTAGAGACGACAGAAGGTATAGAACTCCCCAACCAAGAAAAGATGAGGGCGCTAGGAGAACAAGATAGTTATAAATACCTGGGAGTTCTGGAAGCAGACACAATGAAATATACAGAAATGAAAGAGAAATTTGGAAAAGAATATCTACGAAGAACAAGGAAACTCTTAGAAATTAAACTATATAGCAGAAACCTAGTAAAAGGGATACACACATGGGCTGTATCACTAATAAGATACTCTGGACCATTCATAGGCTGGACCAAAGAAGAACTCAGGCACCTTGACCAGAGGACTTAAAAACTAATGACTATGCACAATGCACTGCACCCAAAAGACGACACGGACAGACTCTACGTGAAAAGAAATGAAGGAGGTAGAGGACTGGTAAGTATAGAAGACTGTGTGGAAGACACCAAAAAAGAGCTGGAGAAATATGTAACCCAGAACACGGAAAGACTGATCACCACAGCAAGAGACAACAGCCCAACAAACAACCCCGGAAGCACTGAACCCAGAAACAAAAAGACAAGAAAGGAAAAGTGGGAAGAAAAACAACTACATGGACGCTTTATAAGACTCACAAGCGATGAAACCAATGAAAATTAGTGGGCATGGCTAAGAAAAGGACACTTTAACAAAGAAACTGAATCTCTGGTGACAGAACAATGCGATTAGGACAAACTTTATTAAAGCAAAGATAGATAAAACCCAGGAAAACAGCAAATGCCGATTGTGTGGACAAAGAGACGAAACGATAAATCATATAATAAGTGAATGCAGCAAGCTAGCCCAAAAGGAATACAAGAACATACATGACAGCGTGGGGAAAGAAGTACACCGGGAAATGTGCAAACAACTGAATTTCGAATATGCAAAAAAATGGTACAGACACAAACCAGAAACTGTACTAGAAAACGAAAAACACAAAATCATATGGGATATGAATGTACAAACAGACAAACCCATAACAGCAAGGAGACCGGATATGATAATAATCAACAAGAAAGAAAAATCCTGCAAAATCGTAGACTTTGCCGTTCCAGCGGACCACAGAGTGAAGATCAAAGAGACGGAAAAAAGAAACAAATATACTGAACTTGCCAGAGAACTGAAAGGAATATGGAACATGAGGAAAGTCAATATAACATCAATAATCATAGGAGCACTAGGAACAGTCCCCGAAAAAATGGAGAAAAGACTAGGAGAAATAGGAATCAAAGGGATAACTGAGACCATACAAAGGACAGTAATGATCAAAACAGCTACAATCCTGAGAAATGTCCTCGAATGCGGAAACCAACCCACATAAGCAACGCATGGAGAACAAACACATGGAAGCACAAGAAAACAGAACTGGAGAAAATACAACCGCACGAGAGAGGCGCAAGCATAGGCTGACACCACGAAAATTATGGACAGAGGATTGAGGAGGAAAAGCGCAAACCAGACCTCCACTGGAAGAGCGCGGACAGCTCTGGGACCTTGGGGAGGCTTGTTGGCACTCGGGCCCCAGAGGGGACCAATGGCCCTTATCAGTGGGAAATCGATGGTAGGTGGCTGTTGCGATACGACAAGGTCATCAGCGGTGATGAGCGAAAAGAAGTGGAGCATACTGGAAGTCTGAGGAGACTAGTTGTCACTCAGACTCCAGGGAATACCACAGGTAGTTGGCAGTGGGCGATCACTGACGATAACCAGTGTGATAACTCCTAGTGAGTAAATAATAATAATAATAATAATAACAATAATAATTATTGTTTTAAGAGGATTGATAATGACTTAAGAGTGGAATAAAGGGTATATATATAATTTTATATAACAGCAGGAATTGATTTAATTGAAGAAACAGTGTAAAATAATGATGCAGACATATTGAGTAATAACGCCTAAGACGTCACGGGGAGACTAAGAGGAAAACCCCGCAATAATGAAGAAAAGCCGAAGACTAGATAGTTTGTCAATTAGGCATAAAAGAACAACGGAAATGAATCGGTGACCTTTGAACGAGCTTAGGTGTGTGAGGTCGACCAGTTGATTTGAGAGTATGACGTCGTAAAAATACGAATCGGCAACCTTTAAAGAGGCAGGTGAACGAGGCTAAAAGAAGGCACCCGAAGTGCAAAGTCAGAAATTAAAAACGGCGGTTCTAAACGAAAGAAGAAAGAGCGCTTACGTAGCAGATATCGAGTTGGGAGGATATAGAGAGAACTTGTCGTGGGTCAGCCCCGAAGAGATGTACCTCCACCACGGCCGAACTGCCGAAAATTACTGGCGTGGGTACCACAAGCCTTCTCTAGATTCCGGAAGCAGACTGCTACAGAACGTATTGTCGTGTTTTCCTCCGGGTTGGAAAGTAAATCACTCTGCCTGGTTTCCGTGAAAATAACTTATGTTGGGTAGATTCGATAATCAATCGCCGTTAATGTAAAGAAAGAGGTTTCTTCGTAAGACAAGGGAAAGAACAATAATGGCAAATAACGTGTGCTAACAAAAATATATTTAATTATATATATGTGTATACACAACTTACACCAGCTGGTGGTGAAGAATAAAGTGAAGAATAGAGTTTCTCGAGCACATGCCCGTCTCTATCGTTGTGTTTTGTTTGATGCTACCGGGCTCCCCGAAGGAACGGGTATTGCTACAGCAGTAAAAAACTTTGTTAAATGCATTAACAATAACAATAATAAATACACACTGGAAAGATTAATGCTATCTTTATTCAATTTTTAGATTATAATAACTTGTATGACGTTATGATTTTAATTATGTTTATATTACGTTCTGCGAAGTTTTACTAATTCTGCTATAACTACAGTAGTGATAACAGCAACACCCTCTGAAGTCTAACCTTTTCTCCCCGTGCTAACAACGTTGTATTATCAAAGCTATC